>CM075003.1:7211424-7229464 GCA_037576675.1 Pangasius sanitwongsei | reverse complement strand
ATTTCAAATCCATTGTGGTGGTGTATAAAGGCAAAATCACAAAAACTTTGTCATTGTCCAAATACTTCCGGACCTAACTGTATATATACTCAGTATCCAATCAGCCAATCATGTGGCAACAATGCAGTGCATAAAATCATGCAGATACACGTCAAGAGCTTCAGTTAATGTTCACATATCAAACATTACAATGAGGGAAAAATGTGATCTCAGCAACTATGACCATGGCCTGGTTGTTTGTGCCAGACAAACTGGTTTAATGATTTAAGGCTAGGAAGTCTGAAAATATGACTCTTTACGACAGTGAGTTGAGATCTCACCCTCCCCCATTCTGATGTTTGCTGTGAACAGTAACTGAAGCTCTGTTGATTTGTACCTGCATGATTTTATGCACTGTACTGCTGCCACATGATTAGCTGGTGACTGTATGTGTAGATAAATAAAGATGATTATATACAACTCAAAATCCAGATGAGCATTATGTACAGAATAAACAGATTACTGAACATGTCAATATGTGCAAATCTAACTATTTGTGCAAAATTTTGAGTACTCTTCCATACAGTCTAAGAGAATTTGCACCTTATTTCTTGATGTGCAATTACTTGACAAGCCTGTCAGCGATAAGCTGTGCGAATCTACAGTCTGGGCTCGAAAGAAATCAGCTCCAGGCTTGCTTCTGCATTAGACCATTCTGCGTGTTTTTACTTATAACATTGATGGTGCTTTTTTTGTTCACTCAAAAGTAAATTAAAAAAAGAGAATAAACCCAAAGACTTTAAGCCATTTGTTAACAGCAAATAAGACAACGTGGATGCTAAAAGTGATGGAGGGCTTAACCCTGCTTGCCCATTTATACCAGCTGGCCATGCATACAATACAATGTGCTAATCTTAATCATGTGGGAGTTCTGACACCACCCCCAAATCGCAAGAAAAGGAAGTTGTACAGATGAACCATTAAAAGTGTCATTCATGTTGAACAAATTCTTTCAAACCCTTGTCAACTCCACCCATCTAATGACATCTCAGCCTAATAAGGCTTGATTTATTAAACATAAGTTGCCCTGACCTGCTGGAGTCTCACCACTGGGCCTCTGGTTAATGGAGGGAGAGAAAGAGAAGCCTGTCAGTCAGCACTAGGTCAAAGAATGGAAGGAGACATTCTGCCCTCTTTCTAGCATCCCAGCCAATCAGGCATACCATCAGTCATGGATTTGCTCACAGGGGCATGCTCATTAGTTAATTATGCTGTCTGTGAATATTCTCCACACACCCACCCACCACTCTGCCTCCTGCCTTGTCCACCCCAGTTAAATCATATTCAAATGACCTATGTCCATGGTGCCTCCTCTCCTTTGAGAGTGACACAGAATATTGAATATGTGGAGAAATTAATTAATATCAGATGGAGATGACTGAGATTTATGTTGGGCTGATGCCCTGTCAATTGGGAGGGAAGGACTTGCAGTGCATTAGTTCAAAGAGGCACTCAAATGTTTAGAAATCCATCACACTCTCCATTGACTTTCATATAGTGTAGCAATGAAATTAAAAGCACTGACTTCATTTTAAACAGAAAAATGAATGTGTAACTACAGGGTTTCTGACAAAATGGAAATCCGGAAGAAAAATTAATGTAATATGGGCTAGTCAGACAGGTAATGTTCAAGGCCATACAAGTGCATGCCCTTCTACTTATATTCTCTCTTCTTCAAATGCATTTAATTTCTACCATGAAGGAACTTACATGAAATTACAATTCAGCACTTAATCTATACAATCCGTCAGACAGGCTCTGAATATGACTAGATTAATGTATTGACCCAATTTTAGGCAAATGATATCGATATTTAATATCACAGTAAATATTAGTCTTTCCTTAAAAATACAATGTCTTAGGAACGTGCACATATACTTTCCTTAAACCCATGTCAATACTCCATCTGTAGGGAAATTAAACATCAAGTGCATAATTTATCATATTAAGACAGGTCAGTGCTAGAGGACTATTGATTGGGAAAGAGCTGTGGCTTAATTCTGAATTAGAGCTACATAGTAACTTTATGAGTAATTGGAGCACAGCCCCTGTCCACTCAGAAGGGCATGGAGGACTTGCGGCACTGCTTAAGATGAATTATTTCTGCCAAATGAGTTGAATTTGTAGGGAAACTCAGTCCTGTCAAAGCAGGGGACAGATTAGTTTCATTTGCTATCATTACACAAGTCTCTCTAAGAATGAATGTCAAACACATGGTGGAAATAAATATTTATTTTAACCCTTTAAGATTATTTGTTTCATAAATTCTGCATAGTTGTTTGGAAACATATTGAACAGATACATAATAAATGTTCTAAATGCATAGTAGAAATTTTAACCAAAATACATACAATGTGGTTTAAAAGGCTGAGTGAAATTACTTCAATCTTGCAGTTTAACTTTCTATTTCAATACAAAATTTTACATTAGAAATTATATTATCAGCAACAACTTCAGAGAAAAGTAGTCTTAGTCTTTTTTATGTCCACCATTTTCTTTAATGACCCTGTGTACTCAAGCTGGCATGGTCTCCACATATTTATGCAAAAACATATGATCCATGTTAGATGAAATGCATTGGAATTTTATCTGAACACATGCTTCAATGAAAGGGATAATATTCAAAGAATATCTGACCTTATGTACAAATGTGGTCAAAATAAATAGTGCAGAATCTTTATATTTGTATATTTAATATTGATATTGAATATTTCTCTTTTTTTGTTTAAATTGTTCAAAATTCTAAAAGTTAATTCCCACTTTAATATTTCTCCAAATTTCCCCCAAATTTTCATTTATTCTCCATAAAATCCATTATACATTTTTTGGTATTTTGGTGCTGGTAGTAGCATTTTACCAACCTCTTCAAATAAGTACATATGACAGTTGCTAAGTAGTCTGGTATGTCCATTCATTTGCAAAAGAGTTATTAGCTAGCAAAGTTTCATAGAGGATGAAGAGCACCAAAACGTCCTTTTCGCACAGTTGGACCATAATGGACTGTCAGCACAGTCTTAAAGTAATTGAATTCTTTCCTGATGTAACTAGAGTACTTATCATTAGGCTTGTAAAAACTTTATTGCTAGTGAATGAGAATTGGACAGCAAAGTTGTATAGTGAAATAAAATATTATCCACTGTTGACCTGAGTCTCGCTCACTAAAGTTGTTGACTTTGACCTAGGACTGACCTTGATTTTTCATAGCCCAACAAGACAAGACTTATAAACTACAGGGAGGACAGTAAATTTAGCCACATGAAAGTTTCAAAGTCTGCTGATGTTCATTTAGTCATGGTCTAAATTTGGCTGATGAGTCTGAAGAAAATCACATTATAAATGTATGGCTAATTATATTAGTGCACATTTCATGCCATCCTTTTATGAGAGCTGGCAGGAGTCAGGGCTTACTCAGAACATGTTTAGTTTTGTTGAAACACTCAGTGAATTGATCTTGAAAGTTGCAAATTATCATGATATACAAATCGCTAATCAAATCTGTTTGTTGCTACTGGTTGATGTGAGACAATTTCTCATTATTCTTGCTTTTAGCTCACACTCTTTGCATTGTGAATACATCCACAGCATATAAGATACAACATAATAGCTTAACACAACATTATGGTAAGAAAGCCTCTTCAGGGATGGGAAGTTAGAAATATTTTTGAGTGCTGTCATATTTCAAAAGTTAAGAGGTTTCAGAGGTTAAGGATAGTTAAGGATCAAGTAGAGGATCTGAAGGATAGAGGAGTTTGAGTCTTTGCTTTTGAGTGAGCTATAGAGAGGATGGCACAATGAGAGTGTAATCATGTTGACTGTCCTTCTCTTATTTATTTCAGTACCTTTTTTCAAAAGATAAAGAGAGTAACACAAGTGTCAGAACTGGTGGGGAGCATTTCCCTGATGTTTAAAAGTATTGCAGCCTTGTGTGATGAATCACAGTGTAAGTAGAAAACATGAACTGAGAGGTGGAAGAAATTAATTGGATAGATACTGCATGCTCAACAGGAATAGACTAGTTTTTACAAAGGCAAAGGTTTGCATTTAAAATCTTACACAACTTTTAAAGATTTTATTAGATTCTGAGAAATTCAAAGCATTGGTTAACACAGTAAAAGGGAATATGTAGTCAAATAATTTTAGAAAATTAGAGAAAATGTAGAGAAAATGCTAAAACTAACTGTAAACTGTATTTTTTTCCTTCTCATTGGGTGGAACGCACATCAATATAGTATACATTTTAAAATGAAAGGTGTGACAGTCTGGGAAAAAAATCCTTCATATGGTGAAATCTTGCAGGCTTTCATGAAATACATGAAATACATTTCTCTTTTTTCATGTATCTCAATCAGTGGGAAAATTAAATCGTTTTAAAATCTGGTTACTCCTAAATGTAAAATAGGAGTTCCGTTTAAAGACTCCACTGAAAGACGCCACCACATTAACTGCTTAAAAGCAAGTGCTGCTTATTACGGTTGTACAGGATTTGCATTCAAAGGGCTGAGTTTTTTTTTGAAAACAGGACTGCTTGATTTAAGCATTATTGTGACCTTGAACTTAAGCCCATTTTTCTTGCTCAATATTGGCCCACATGAGGAGCAGTATTAAGGCCAGAGCCACTGTTTGACAACTCATTGTAACCACAATATTTCACCTTGAAAGACATTTTAGCCATTTAAATACACTCCCAATATTTGTAAAATGGCATTTGAGGGCATTAATTAATAATTACAGTAGATATGCATTATGAATTAATTAAAGAGCCTACGTAAGCAGATTATAAATATAAACTTTCCCTGCATAACTACCAGGGGTGTAAACCTCAGGCTTCCACACGATATTCAATTCTTAATTCAATTCAATTCAAGAATTGAAATACAAATTCAATTCTTAAGGTAACTATTCAATATTTGATGATACCACTGAATCTGATACGATATTATATGATACAATACGACGCAATACAATATGATTTCTATTCATAACGTAACAATTCAATATTTGCTGATACCACTGAATTTGATACAATACAATATGATACAATACTATACGATTTAGATTCATGAGGCGACAATTTCATATTTAATGTTACCAGTGAATCTGCTATGATACAATACAACATCATATGATAAAATACTATATGATTTGATTTAGTAGGCTCTGAACAATATGTGACCAATTTTGTTCAGAATCTGGGATATGCCGTGATCAATTATTACACAGAGAAGGATGATTTTTAAGTGTCGGGCAAATCATCTATTTACACGTCAATTTTTAACACACCTGTTGTCTGTCTTTTTTCACTAATAATTGATTTATAATCAATTATATTCAATAATATTTGGTCTATGATTGTTGCTACGATTCAGTCATTGCTTTTCGATCCACTGACGCGTCGATCCAAATTATTAAACCCCTAAATAACTATTGATGTAACGTTTAAATGCAAGGTGCCAACTCTAAATATGTTTTTTACATGAAGAAAGCACACTTAGCTGGCAAACTAACAATTAAAATATCTTTAGGCAGACTTATCCATTTTTAAATTGCCTCATGGTGATGTTTGCAGAAATCCAAGGCAATGCTAGAAACTCTCCTATATTTTTTGTGAAATATTTTTATGCTTTTCAAAATGATCAGTGTGTTATAGGCAGAAAAAAAAACAATTTTTCAAAAACACGATTTTTCATAATTTTCGGCTGTTTCTTAGAATTCATTTGTAGCAACAGGTGTTCTCAGACTGACACACATTAACAGTACATAACTGGACCTTAAAGATGACTGTTGTATCTTTAAATAGCTTGTAGAGTAAGCTTTAAAGATACAATACACGCACCTTCACGGGATAAAGATACCATTTACCCATCCTAGTGACAAGGAAAGGTACAGCTTCGCACTTTTAATTTTGAGAGTGTGCAGCCAGGATGTTATATCTCCATATTCAAGAATTCATTAGTAATTGTTCAGAGAGCATTATGTAAACTCAGCACCATTGGCTCTGATCATCAACATGAGAAATTGTGGGGTTCACAATTAGCTTCATAATCCTGTCAGTATCAAAAGACCATTAACCCAGGGAATGATTTATCATTGATCCTTCCGCTGAGCGGTCTGACATGCCGGGATGTCTCAACTGGACATGACAATGAGTTCTCATGATCCGCCCTATCGCCTGACATTTAGATAACAACTCGGTCTCTTAAGATCGCGCAAACAACTGCTGAGATGTGATCACTCTAATGGAGTTTCAAGTGGATGGCTTTGATTTCATCCATCATTGTAATTATGCATCAATCTCGCTAATTTTTCAGTATCATTAACCTTGGTAATCTCCTCCACTGCGCAACACCATCTGTTATTTCCTTCAAAGTTGCACTGGCGCAAAGCGCACGGGCACTCTTTCCTACAGCGCTCAGGAAAAAATGATAGTGCTCTCCAGGGAGGGCTTCTGACGAGATAAAAGTTGCAGCAACCACACTTCCATGGACCAGTTAATGAACTATCACCACAGAGAACATGGAAATGGATTAGCTACTAAGACTTGCTGCCCCATCGTGGTCCAACATTACTCATTTGAAATGCATCAGTAAGCTAACCATCATTGCTAGTGCCCTACATGTCCCCATGAGTTAAATCAACATCTCAAACGATGTGTTTAATTTTCCGAAATCATAATTACTGAATTAGTCAGCATGTTCTTATTTTGCTAGGAACATAGTCACGCAGATCTCTCTTCAAATCTATGGATAAAATCATTTAAAAAAAAAAACAAACAATAGAAGTATGCTGGACATACACATTTACTGTCATGCTTATTAACGTAATATTTTAATGTTGAAGTTTCATATCCTCCTGGCTTTCATGGGGAATCAATCAATTAACCTTACATGGTTAATTAATAAAGCTAATAGGTGAAACTGTTGCTTATATGAACCTTTTATTATAATCTACATACATCCACAGGTACTGTTGCCACTCTGTGTAGGAGGCTTTTTACAGAATACAGTCCCAACGGGAGCAAACAGAAATCCCATTTTTGAAATTATGAAGATGAATATTCTAAATCTGTTTTGAGTCAATGACGCTTGTCATGCCAGCTCATCTCTTCAATGTGTCAAAGCACCAGTAAGCAGAATCTCCATTAAAATGAGCTAAATTGAAATATATAGAGATATTAATTATCTCTAGATAATTATCTCTGTAGAAGAAGCTCGGGGATGAGAGAGATGTTATAGTGTACAGATGGTCAGTTGATGATTATATTGTGTAGAAAAAAGGCCTGTGAGACCTACAGCATGATGTAGGGGGTGGAGAGATACAAAGAACAAGAACACAACACACAGTACACTTACTATAGTAATGCAAGATGCAGATGTACATACGATGGAAGGCGTGATGTAAAATGTGACTTGATGCCACCATAAAAATGCACTCACAATGTGTCTGGTATTAATGTTTAATTCACTAAGGCTGTAGGTTATCACACAAATTGCAGCTGGGACCACTTACTAAATGCCCTCTGCTTGAGGTGCATATCTCAGTTTGAAAGCTGCTGAGAAATGTTAGAAATAGTGAACCATAGAGCTGTCAAAGAGCTAAGGACTATAGAGGAAATGCATTCTGTAATGAAAACAAAATTGTTAATAAATCCAGTGGGTTTTTTTTAAGGCACTTGTGTCAGAGCAAGTAAACAGTGTGGAGGGCATTAATGCAACTGATATGTCATTAGACTCCAAGCTATGAAAAGACTGCTGTGTACAGAATAAGGTACTTTTTTATTTATTTATTTATTTTTTTTTGTAAAAGTGTGAAATTAAACTGTGTTCCATTTTCTTCAGGTCAAATGTGGCTCCTGCATTCATAAACTTTGCAGTCACGCAAAAGTTTAGTGTTACTGTCTTGAATTTCCTTGTTATACACTTTATTGCCAAAAGTATGTGGACACCTGACTCTCACACACACATTTGCTTTTTCAACATCCAAATTCAAATTTGGTCCCCCCTTTGCTGTTATAATAACCTCCACTCTTCTGCTAAGGCCTTCCACTAGATTTAGGAACGTCGCTGTGCGGATTTGCCGCTTTAGCCATAAGAGCACTAGTGAGGTCAGGCACTGATGTTGGGTGAGGAGGCCTGGGGTGCAGTCAATGTTCCAGTTCATCCCAAAGTTGTTCGGTGGGGTTGAGGTTGTTCGGTGGGGTTGTGCAGGTTCTTCCACTCCGATCTTCACAAACCATCTCTTCATGGAGCTCACTTTGTGCACAGGGGTATTACCATGCTGGAACAGGTTTGGGCCTCTTAGCTCCAGTAAAAAAGAAATCCTAATGCTACAGCATACAGAGATATCTTATACAAATGTATGCTTCCAACTTTGTGGCAACAGTTTGAGGCAGAAGAATCACATACGGGTGTGATCGTCATGTATCCATAATGTATGTGCAGTGATATGATGTGTATGTAATATGTTGAGACTGACACTCCCAGTCAAATGAATAAATAAATAGGTACAAATGAACTGAGAAATGTTTGTGACTCTTTATTTTTACTGGAAAATAAATAGGATCTTATTGGATCTAACTGGAAAAAAACAAATAGTTATCCTCCTTTATTCTGTGATCAAGGTCCTAAAACGGTCTTATATTATTATAGATATTGTCATAAGTACACCAATTAACTGACACAAATGTTAATTAAGGTAGTAGTGTACAGAACTACTAGTTTGCAACTTTTTGCACAATCCAATCTAATCCGTTGCCTAAAAGACAAAGAGCAAAGCTTCATTAAAAATATTGTAGAATTTCAAAAATAAGAAAAGAATTTATTGGTCACTGCATAGTTCCATATGTATTATTTCACAGTGTTAGTGTCTTCATTATTATTCAACAATAGCAGAAAATAGTAAAAATAAAGAAATCTCTTCTATGAGTCCAATTTTTTTTTTGCCTGGCAGTGTTCACTTTGCATGTTGCCATGTACATGCCAAATAAAAATTGCATGTTTAGGTTTGTACGCCTTGAACCAATTCACACTGATTTTAATCATTTTATCTGTTAGAATTTCTGTTTTTGCATGTCTGAAGTTGCGCAAGTACCACTACAAACACAATACACATATTAACAGTTTTTTTTCTTTTCTTTTCTATACAAGGACATATATTAATCTATGGCATATTATGAATTGTTTACATATGTAGTGTATATCCATGCTTTACTGTTTTAAGGCTCTCACAGCATTTGTATGCACAGATTCATTTTCCACAAAGAGACAGGTGGCAGGCTATGGTGAATATACTTGTGTACATTATCCTATTAAATTCCCAAAACATGACAAATTGCCACGTTCCTTAGCATTATTCTCATAACTTCATTTAGCACCAGACAGACTGGGCTTATTCATATTTATGTGAAGCACTGCTTTGTTCACTCAAAACATTTACATGGAGCCAAGCTGCGGGATGCACATTCTCGCTCAGTGTGGCGTGTCAGCCCTCTTTTAGATCTGATAAATGAAGAAGAGTAGCTCACCATTGCTCACCTGGTTCGGATCTGTTCCAACACTACCATTAATTCAGCATCCACACAGCCACCGGACCTTAGAGCTCTAAATATGCTTATGCAAAACAACATGCCCCATTGTGCAAGCAAAACAGAGTGGAGTGGGAATTTATGTAACTTTGGAAAACAGCTGCTTTTATTTCAAGAACATGGGCTATAAGAATAGTTGCTCATGCAAAGAAAAATAAGGGCATTAATATGAGCCCTATTTGGAACTGGCAAAACAAGAATGAGGTCATGAAGAAAGAGGAACATTTCTTTATTCAAGGTAAAGTACAGCTTTCTTTTACTATCCAGACTAATTGAAAGAATCAAACTGAAGATTTAATACGTCTAACTCAGACCACTGATGCTTCTTTTTTTCAGGTATTAAAAGCAACATAACATCTCTTGAATAAGAATTACAGATGTGAAAGTTACTGAAATGATTCTAAATTATAATCAGGCTTCATAAGTATTATTGACCACACCTGATATTGACTTAGTGCGACTCTCTCTATATTACTAGTACTACTGGCAGTGATTTAAATATGATGCAGAAAAAATGTTTCCCAGCTGTTTGTAACAATGTCATAAACTCTTTGTGAAATGGTTTGAGGTCAAGTTGCTCTCCTGAAAAACCTGCTGAAAAACCTGTCTAAGGCTTATCCCAGCACCTAATTACAGCTAAATTGAACATTTATAGAGAAGCAGTACAACATATGCTGAAGAGATTCTCACAAATAAACTCGGTTTCATCTAAAGACCATTTATCTCACTCCTATGGAAGCCTTGAAGCGCAAGTTGTGAAAAAATGGTTTCGGTTTAAGTTTATTTGTCAGGGACCATGTACAAAAGCCATTAATCTCAAATGAGAAAATATGGTGTGCAGCAGAGTTAGCTATCAGCTAATTTCCATCTGCAGTCCCTGGGCAGGTAAATGGAGAAAAACAACAATAAAAGTTTTTATTGAAGTGTGATGTCATTATTTTGACTTAATCTTTCATTTTGACTTCATTAATTACTTGTTATTTCAAAATATTATGCCATTTATTTAAGTTATTATCTCATTGTTTTGACTTAACACGTTATTTCTAGTTCCACGTTATGTCTAGTTATTTCAACAAGACATTATTTTGACGTAATAATTTACTTTTTTATTATATTGTATCATTATTGTTAGTTTTTATCTCATGATTTCAATATATTAATATATTATTACAATATTTACTTAATAACTCATAAGTTCTATTTAATGTTTTGTTATTTTCATTTCTTATCTCATTATTTCTAGTCATTATCTTATTATTTCAACTTAATATTTAACACCCCACAATCTATCATGTAATGTATGATAGATATAACATTGACTCATAATTCATATTCCATTTTCTGTTTCCAGACATAAGCCAGATGTTGCTTTAATGGAATTCAGTCGAGACTTATAAATCTAATGGATTGGTAATTCAGTTAAAGGTGTTCAGATGTGGTCAGGCTTTTATGGTCAAAATTTAATTTTAACCCATTTTAAGTTGATGGATCAATTTAAGTTAGCAAATGGTCTGGCAAAATAATAAATAAATAAATAAATAAATAAATAAATAAATAAATAAATAAATAAATAACAATGATCCTGGCAAGCCACTCTGTGATATAATACACAGAATATTACAGGCCCTAAAGCATCAAATATTGGGAGTTGGCTGGTAGCAATCATGCGATATTGGAAAGAGAAAGAATTGAAAGCTGATTACTTCACAAAACACCTGGGACTTTTAATTTGCAATAGTGAGACATTTCAACAGCAATGTGCATCAATATTTGAACTTTGGAACCTCAGAGAATAAATGATTTCAACCTACAAAAATAAAATATCCTTTAACCTCCTACAGCTGATGAAGTTTCATCTAAAAGCTTTCACAACCTCTGTATACTGTATATACAACCCAATGCAAATCCCGGGATGTAAAATTTCCAAGCACTGCTGACTCAAAGAGAGTGAGTCATTTGCATCATTGCTGTGAATTCACTGATGCATAAGGGCCATAGATCAATGCAAGTCCTTGGTTGCACTTCTTTGCTGTGCATTGCTCTTAAGGCTTCCACAAAAAAAGCTGTCTATCTAAATCAGTACAGCGCAATGTGTACCTTTAATGGCTGTCTCAGACCCAACGAGCTCTAGGAGGCTGTGTCTTTGTCTTTCTGAGGTGAATGTTGTAAAGGGTTTGTATGCTGACTCAGCAAAGAGACCATGAAAGGAATCCAATAGCACACTTTCAGTCACCTCATGCAAATAGCCCCTCTCCATTGTTTGATCCTTGTCTGCTTATGAATAAATATACACAGAGTCCATATTGAACAGGATGTGTGTTTGTGTTTGATGTCTTTACTTTTCTTTTCTTTTTTTTTTTTTAACTGAATGCATATTTACAATTTGTTCCATCACAATGGCTTCTCCAGTACAACTTGCACATGGAATTATAGAAATCCAGGAGCTGCAGAAAGATGTAAGTGTGAATGTGAAAGTAGTTCTTGGGTTATATAATCTCATTTTTGTTAATGAAGAAGAACTGGACTGCTGTGTTTGCACTGCATTGCAGAGAAGAGGAGGAAGAAGAAGAAGAAGAAGTGGAAGAGAGAGAGAGAGAGAGAGAGAGAGAATGAGACAGAATGAAAGAGAGAAGGGGAGTGGAGAGTGGAGGGATAACCCAGAGGGATCTTAGGCTGTAGTAATCTGGACATAATTATATTTGGCAAGGACCATCGTTCAGCCCTGTTTGTGTGTGTACGTGTGTGTGTCTGATGGGCGGTACTGTCTGGTCTCTCGTCAGGGTCTCACTGCCCCTGACAGTTTCATTAAAACCTCAGATCCCTCCTGCCAGGAGGAATAAAGTATTTATAAACAAATCTCCGTACTCCCTTCCGATTGTCTCTTCTCATATAAGGCCCTCGATTTGTTGGCTTGAATCAATGGGCCCCAAATGCCCCTATGCCCTGTGCTATCTGATCTGTTGATCTGTTGATTATGGAGTCTCTTTTAATTCCAGGTACATATCTATCTTTGTAATGCTGAGGAGAGGTATTGACTTTGGGTGACATATTGGCCTTGGCTTGTCCAAGTGAGCTTTGTGAGTAAGACAACTCTTCCTATGGAATGGATAAAAGAGGATTCTGTGCATTTCACAGACTAGGAACTCCACATTTCAGCATCGGAGTACACAGCTACTAATTATCACTCCAAAATCTGCCAAGAGAGCAGCCTTCTTTTCCCCTAATAAAAATGGCAGATGAGCCAATCAACATATGATTGACAACCGAATATATATTTTACATTTTCCAATATAAACTGACACCCCAGAGGCCCCGCCCCTTCCCTCTATCTGACATGAGTGATCTTTTGGCCTGTGCTCCTGTCTCGACTCGATTTTCCCACTTGAAAGCACCCTCGCTTTCTGTCAAGGGAGATGGAGGATTTTTGAGTTCATTAATGTGTAATAAAATATACCAATGCATGTTCAACTTAGTTAACATTATACAGTATAGGATAGTTAACATCAGAAAATATTCAAAAAATGTTCCTGCTAAAAAAGTGTCAAATCTAACACTTTACAAATAATCTTAATGTGATTTTGGAGTGAACTCTTTGGAACTCTATTACAGTATGGTATGGCAGCTCCACTGTGTCTGAAACAAACGCCCTACAAAGGGTGGTGAAAACCACCCATCACTGGTGCCCAGCTATATCTTCAGCACAGAAAATGTCTGCATAGAGCATGCAACATCAGCAGGGACTCCTCTCATCCCAGTCACAAACTTTTCAGCCTCCTTCCATCCGGGAGGAGATACAGGAACATTTTCACCAGAACCAGCAGGCTCAGCACCAGCTTCTCCCCCACAACCCCTACTGAACTCTACACTACACCACCACTGACGTTTTAATGCCTGTAATCATCCTGCAGTTTGACTCTACACTGTATATTCCGTATTATCTCTATATAATTGAAGATTCATAGTATATATCCTAGTTGTCTTTATATATCTGTATATTGTCTGTATATACATTGTATATTATCCATGGATAATCTAGATACTCTTGTATATACAATGTACATATCTCTTACATATATTTATACATATTATAGATTTTTTATTATTACATAGTGTTATTACGATTCATATTGTGATCTACTCAATAGCTACTGCACATATTCATTTTCATATTGACATCCCTTATTTCCTTGGATTACTCATTATTCTTCTTTGTGGGTTTGTAGGTCTGTGGTGTCACATATTTCCACATATAGCTTTTTAATTTGTGTCATACTAAGCCTTGTATTCAAATACACCCCTCAGCAGAGGAAGTTGGTGACTGGTCCATGGATGACTCACTCTGCTAAAACAGGTGAATATTTTATTAGCAAGGCAGTTCAAAGACATTGTATGACTGAGTCAATGACTACTCTACAATTACTGACAACATCTTATGATTATGGCCACCATTTTGTGTAAGGAGGTTGCACAAACTGTCACTCATGGAGCAGAATGGAAACACCTTGTTTGATATGGTGCCAAGATGTTCCTCAGATCTCAGCTAGTACTGTGGCATGCTGTCTCCTGGGAAAGTGGGTGCCTACACCCACTGAGCTTATGGAAGTCTTCTTAAGTTTGCTTACACTTCAGGCAGCTGAAAGTGACATAGGAGAACTTTTGCCAGGCTTAACAACCGAAAAAGCCCATATGTCCTCTTCATTCTATACAATCAAAAGGATCTCCAGAGCCACTTTTTAAAAAAAAATATGATATCGCATAGTGCCGTAGTATAATGATATAACTTTACATTGCCACTTCCTGATTGAGATGTGGACAAGTTATTTTTTGCAAGTCTGAGTCTCAAATCTTTAGTCATGCACTTTATTTAAAACTCAGCTTGTTAGCTGTAGGTTTTATTGCACATAAGTATTATATTTTTTCTAAGGAAAGCACTACAATGCACACTGTACAACCTTAGTTCTATTAAATATTAGAAATGATACACACTGTCTCTAACCAATTTTAACTTATTTGTGTACATCAGGGGAGGATCTAGGATTAGACCTTTAGGGGTGCTCAGCACATAAAGAGTGTGTGCGGATATGCAAAGCACTGGCTGGTTTTCATTACCGTAGTTGATTGATTACTATTACATTCACAAAAATGCCACGATGGTGATCTCTAAAACTAGCATAGCTGGTTTTCATTACCGTAGTTGATTGATTACTGTTACATTCACAATAATGCCACAATGGTGATCACTAAAACTAGCAAACCAACAAATAACTAAATGGTTATGAACGTGTCAACTACCAAGCAAAGGTTGTGGAAAAAAAGAAGTTATACATTACCATGCACAAAACCTACCCAGTCTCGTTTTTAAGAATTTGTTTCACAATCATGGTCTGTTCAGATTTACCGATAAACGTGTGTGTGTGTGAGTGTTCAGGTACTCTCTGTTGACCTTTTTAGCCCTGTAAATAACATATTGATTCCCCTTATACGTCAAGTCCACATCAGTGTAACACAGAGGAAAGTGTTATCTACCCTCTTCTGCAAACCAGAGCTCATAGATGCCTGTGATTGACTGGTGTCACTGTGATTGACAGAGGAGAGAGAGAGTATCCCATCCCTCCTACTTACAGACCATGGCAGAGCAGTTTGAACCCATGATCTCCAGATGATAGGGTGAACAGTTATCTGTTGTACCACTCAGGAGCCCACTGTTTTTATGTGAACCCAAACTTTTTTTATTAACTTATTTGCTTGGCACAAACATATTTGTCGAATAAATGTCAATGGTCTCCACCTGAACCTGAGCCCGGGACAACTTCCCAGGTGAAAGCAGGGTTGGACTTATCCATCAAAATAATATACTCTGCCTAATGAAAATTCATATTTTGCACAGTGATTTACTTTAATGTTTTTTATTAGATTCAAATATGATTAAAATATTATAACCTTTCTCTCCACTGTTTAAAAGGACAAAGGTTTTTTCGTTTGCAGTCTTACTGCATTACTAAATATCAGCTCAAACAATGACAGACGGAAACAACAGCATATAAAAAAAATGTGCATTTATGTTGTTTGTGGTTTCTATTGGTCATATTTTTTTTGTGGTGCAACTCATTAATCTTCATTGCTAGTCATTTCTATCATGGCACATTTACATGCGTCCCACACTACCTTGCAATGAGCTATACATAACAATAGTAGTTCCAATGTATAGTGTGTTTAGCCAGAAAGACATAATGAATAATCTGTTGTTATAAAAATAAAGCAGATGAGTGACAATAAACTACCACGTCAATAGCCGAATATGGTATTAATGTTCCTAATGATACATTCATCATATCTATCATGTGAGGATAAACAAAACCCATCCATCTGTAGCACAATTGAATATTTTAGATCCAATTTCTGTAATTTCTTCTGTAACCAAGGATACTTGTTTTTGTAACTTGCCTTTCAGGGACTTTAACTGTGCTATCAGAACAGCTCCAGCTTCTATCTCTGCTTGATGTTTTGCACTTTTTTTTTTTTTTTGTGTTGTGCTTTACCATTGCAAGCTGTATTTAAATAGCACCACAATAAATTACTGCAAACGGCAGTCATGGCTGTTACAGAAGGTTGAAAAAAGAACGGTTTATTTATCTACTGTGTTATTTTGGCAGTCATGATTTATTCAACCTTTGTGCTTTTATCCAGGGTGACCTTTAACAAGTAATTCTCACATGAGTTAAGTTCAAAGTTGGTCAAATTGTGAGTCAGTTGAAGTGCAACTTGAGGACGAACCCCTCATTTGACTCCCCATCTCTGGTGCGTCCCAACTAAACACATGATTAAACCATTAAGATAATTGAAAAAAAAAAATGTGAACGTCTTAATGCATGTGATTGCAATGTTCTCTTGAAAACAAGATTATTGGAGCCAGTTGTTCTAATGATTGTATTAGACATGGAAGCTCATGAGTGGGAACAGCATTTACAGGCACACAGACTGTTCACATATGGAAGAAATTAATACTGTTGCTGCTCTCCCTAGGAGTACACTACAAAGCTCAGCAAAAGTGTAAATCCACAGAATCTTCAAATAAGTGACAAAGAATCCTAAGGTGATATTAAAGGATTTGAAAAGATACACAAAGGACGTTTGTGTCCATATGAAGATTACACAAGCCCAGTATATACTGTACATTACCTACATTACAATTACTTAATTTTGGATATATTGTAACATAAAAATATACTCTTAATGTTCCCTCTTTATACGCAGATTTCAGAAGATACTTAGCTAAAGAATGCAGCATGGGACAACCATGTGGTTGTTATCATAGTTGATAAATGCTCCATTTTATTGCTTATTCAGCCATTTCCAAAGAATATGGTCCGAATCCAGAGTGGGCAAATATATAGGCAAAAAGCTTAATACAGATTCAGATATAAATAAATAAATAAATAAATAAATAAATAAATAAATAAATAAATAAATAAAATCCAGTCCAACCAAACCCTATCCACCTTGAAATAATGCACACTACAGATAAACCACAATCGAATTAAGGCAAATGATCTGGGGAACTAAGGGAAGCTGTAAACATAGAAAACAAGCAACATGGAGCTATTTAACACTAGCAGTATTAATTATAGGGATTTAAATGAAATTTAAATGAAAAATCAACATGAAGAGTCTCAGTAAGATTCTACACGTCTCAGGAACTGTACTGGAGGGACAAACACCGTTCTTCTAAAAGATATTCCCTCATATGGTGTTTTCTCACCGTGAATTTAAATACACTCAAACTTGGCAATGCCACTTGAGGCAATATTAAATATAGGTATATAACATAATGAACCAATTAATCATAAGAATTGTCCCTGTACTTTTTTTTTTTGATGAGCACACAGGAGGTTGGAACAGGCAGAGTTTTAATAGGGACAATACTTATTTCACACTTTATATTGCAGTCTTACAGTGAGGTGTAAACCCAGCAGATAGCAGATATCTATTAAATCATGGGCACATTTTCTTTTCGAAAGAACTCACATTTGCCAAAACAAGGGCACAATTCATTAATTCCTAAGCTCAAAAATAGCATAAAGCATAAAAAAGCATAAAGGAGTACACTGCACTTACACATGGCCTCAATTTGTATCTCATTGTCACATCAATGCACGTTCCAATTTATGAAATAAAAAAAAGTCAGTCACTTCTCCTGCAAGTCTCAACAGCATATACAGTGCTTTAAACACATTCTTTCTGTCGCTGTAGGTAGAAAATATTAGCCAAGGGTATTTTTAGTTCATGGTGAGAAAAAAAGAATAGGCTGTATTAAATACTATTTTATTGGCTGTGACTGCAAATTAACCCGACTATCACACATTTTTATGTATCCTGTTCATGACAATAGGACTTTGTATATTAGTCTAATATATATATATA
>CM075003.1:7194601-7211324 GCA_037576675.1 Pangasius sanitwongsei | reverse complement strand
ATATGGAGGTAATAAATGAGGATATGAAGCTAGTGGGTGCAAGTGTTGAGGATGCAGAAGATAGGGATAGGTGGAGAACGATGATTCGCTGTGGGAAAAGCCGAAAGAAGAAGAAGATATATATATATTTTTAATTTGAACCTTTGCCTTCTTCTCATTTGTATATTACCATAATAGTCTAAACTATATTTTTAACCTCTTGCTTGCTTTTATGCTGCATCATATTTCATTCAAAAACAGGGGGACGGGGTCTGCTTTATCAGTCTGCAAAAAAAATTTTTTTTTTTTTTTAGTAATGTGCTTCCTAGACACTGTCCCAAGAGCTCTACACATGAAAAATCTGCCCGGAATTTCAAATTAAGCATCTGTGTAGCATTATAGTTGGATTGTATGAATATATTTACATGCAGTTGGGGTGATTTTGGTGATTAGTGTCAAGATCAATTATTCCTGAAAACTCTGCCCAGAAATGCAAATGTAAGCACATGTGTAGCATGACTCTGTAAACACAGAACATTCCAAGTGTGAACACTGATATAACTTTTGAACTAAAGTTGCTGAATTAAGTTGAACACTATGATCCGCTTATGTACAATTACATTTAAGTACTGTTTGATATTCTTGAATTCGTGTCAAGATGAATTATCCCTGAAAGGTACATATGAACAAAATAAATTTTTGGATTAATTATATGTTTGGTAAAGATGCTGAGAAAGGTATGTGCCAATTCAGTGTCAATACAGTCTTGTTGCAGAGGTAAGTGATTATTTTTTTTCTGGGTGGGTTGAAGCTCTTGTTAGTGTTGCATGGCAGGTGGTTGAGAAAGATATAGTGGGATCATTATCCACACTGGAGGAGACATGGACTAGTCTGCGAGAATGGTGCTGACATCAGCAGGAGCCCTATCACCCTGGGAACTACTGGGGAAAAATACATTAAACATGGGCTCCCACTATAATCGTGTAATGTTACAATGATAGACATATCTGTTAAACAAGTATGATCTATTTTTTTAATCTAATATAACCAAATAGATTTTAATTTTCCCCTCCAGCTCCCCATAGCTTTGCTTTCTGATTTTTTTCACAGGTGAAATAGCAGAATATTTCGTATTCAGTGCAATTTACTGCATTTATTCTAAAACTAGAGGAACTCCTGAATAAAGAAATCCAGATTGAATTTGCCCAAAGGCAAAGTAAAAATGATCAGTGGTGCAATGGATGAGCAACAGTAAGAAGCTAAGCCAGCTGTGTTTGCACCCCTGCAACCATAGAGGTCTTTTCACATTGTCGGCTGTGTGAATCTTGGGGCTGTCAGAGTGGGCGGATGGCAATGCCCGTTTTGTTTTTCTTGAGCGTGACTGTGAGGAACCTAGACAGATTCAGAACAGCACCTGCTGGGCTTCTGTGCCCCTCGCTAACGTCTTACCTGCTTTAGCTCTTCCTCTGAGCACATGTGCTGACACATGTTTACATTCTCTCATTATAATCCTACTTAATATTAAAGATGGCACACTTGCTACATTTGAATAAGTGGCATTCTCTCTGGCAAAATGCTGTTCAGTCAGAGTACAGTACATTTTAAACTGATTTATTCATTACACATTCCACTGTGTACTTGACACACTGTATATCTTAAATCATCTTTTCTGTGATGCAGTGTCCATTTATGAGTTTGAATATTTATCATGATACATAAATGCTTTCACACCCAATACATCAGGCATTCTCTGAATTATTAATGCATTATATGGACTGCATAGAAATGGTCCATTTTCAAATCTTTCCATTACCGTCTGCCATTGATAACTTTTAGTGAACGAGTGCAGCAGTTGCAAACTGAGAGCTATTCCCCCGATAATTCAAAACTGGATCAGGCCAGAACTGGAGAGCCTCATCAGCGGCTGCCTTTGACAGATGGCTCACACAGGTTTCGTGTATGAAAGAGAGACATTGCATTACACTTTTCCTTCCATATCTCTGAAATTGGCTCTCTGAAATTGTCTGGCTTTTTTAATCAAAGTGTAGCATGGATTGTTATACTCACCAAACACTTTATTAGGAGCACCTGTACACCTGCTCATTTATGCAATTATCCAATCATCTAATCATGTGGCAGCAGTACAATGCATAAAGAGGCCTATCTCCATACCATATTGTTGCTTTGATGCTGAAACAAGATTTGCTAGAATTGATATGAATTTATTCCATTGGACAGAGATAGAAAGAGAGAGAGAGAGAGAACACAGCTGCAAACAACTGCATTTCACTGAATGTGGGGGTGTGCAGACTGTCAACAATGCTATATTTCAGCATGTCTCTTCTGGTTTTGCTTTTGGTGCCATAATCTCGTTGATTTTTGAAACAAAGAGTGACTTACTTAGGGGTAGTCATTCCTGAAGAGCTCCCAAATGCCTGCTTGGCAGTTGGTACGTTAATATTCCTCTGTTCCTGTGGTGCTTTAATATGTATGTGGTTCCACAATAAGTTTTACTTTTTTTTCTTTGGGTGGCCCTGAGCTGCCCTGAATAATCTCTTCTCACCAGGGAGCACTCTCCTTTTTTATATGCAGCTAGCAGCCTGCACCATATGTTGGTCTCTTGGAAGGCTTAGATGTGTTCATGAAGGAGCCAGGGAATGATGAAAAGGATGACAGAGAAGAAAAATGACAATGAAAGAGAAAAAATAGCCAACATGCGAAAGTGAGAGAAATCCATGGTTGGTAAATGGAGGAACGGCCGACTCAAATGAGAGAAAAGGAGTGAGATGCATAAAGAGGAGCAGTGACTCACAAATGACGTTGCCAAGACAGAAAAAGTCTTTCCCTTGCCCACATCAGAGGCCTCTCATTTTTCGATAAACTCCTTTATTTGCAACCAAGCTATTAGCAGAAACCCAGATGAACCCAGTGTTTGTGTAGTTAGGAGAGTTTATTCAGCAAATGCATGTTTGCCTGCCCTCTGCTCTCCCTGATGAGGCAAAGATATGGCTTATTTTGTGAAGAAACCAACAGATTGCTGAGGAGGAATATGAGTGAAGGCATACACTCAACCTTCATTTGTCAATAATGAGATTGTTAAGCTTGGCACCATCATATTTTAGGGGCAAAAAATACTGAGCTGTTTGTTGTCTTTAAAACTATTTATTTAAAACTTCCTTTTACCTTTGTTTCAATGCGATTCAGAAGCCAAATATATTCAATAAATGATGTTTTACGAAACAAAGTTATTTTAATTCATTTCACTAAGACATTGGATTCAAGCAAATGGGGCAAATATGCATGAACACTTCAGGGTACGCTTTTCTCAGTCTGTGTATTTCTCAATCAGTCTTGTTTCCAGCTATTGTTTAATGTTATTTGAGTATGTACATCAGTACATACTCAGATAACATTAGCATACGCACACAGATTCCAGAAGGCTTCTTGAGCACCTCCATCTGTCTTTTTTGGTTTTATTGTGGAACTGGATAAGATGTGCTGCAGGTGTATGGTGTTAACAGAGTGGCTCATGGGAATGAGAGATGAGGAGCATGGTCAAGCCTCATCAGCAAGGGAATGATAAAATACACTTTAACCACACAAGCAACAAATGAGTAATGATTGGGTTTGAGACATGATTGGGTTTGCCATTGAGTCTCCAATGTTTTAACAATGAGGCAAGGTCCTTCCATTTTTTTAGCAACAGCACAGGTTGAGTCAAATTAGAAATTGGTTATTTTAGCTGATAATTTTCCACTCGATACTTCATTAAATAAATACTCCTCTTAAATATTTACACTACTATCACATGGACAACAACATATGACCAGTTCTGCTTCACACCTGCAAACTTCCCCAGGAGTATCAAATCCATCTACTTCCCTTTTGGCAGATAGATATATGTGCTTACTCTCCGTAAAGAGTGTTAACGGCATGACCGCTTTTTACAAGAATTTATATTCCCATTCTGCAAGAGAGTAGGAAAACACAAACACTTGGCAGAACAACAATCACAAGGCCTGGACTGAGACAGGTTTTCATGAAGACAACACAAAAGATTGCACTAGATGCTTTGTCCTACTCTATATGACCTGAAATTGAAACACAAATGTATATAGACAATAGTGGTGAACACACTTAGAGGAAAGCACTAACCGTCCCCTTCCACACACATGAGCTTACAGATGCCCGTGATTCCCTAGTGTTACTATGATTGATAGACGTGAGAGAGTAATGCCACCACTTCCATCCAGAGAGAATGGCCAATTTTGCTCCAAACTTCTGCAGTCTTCTGATGATAGGGCTAACACTTTTCTCTTGCACCACTTAGGAGCCCCTATTATTATTATTATTATTATTATTATTAGTAGTAGTAGTAGTAGTAGTGTAATAATAATAATAATAATAATAATAATAATAATTTTTTCATTTTATTTATTTATAATAAATAATATTATACTAATAAATAAAAATAATAAAAAGAATAAAAAGAATTTATAAGAATTTATAAGAATTTGTAATCTCTGATAATTTTTTTGCAAATTTTTTGCACACTACAGCTCTGTATATATGTTTTTTTTTAAACATATTAAATTTATGCAGATTCATATTCTACATTTCATTCCTCTAAAGGCTGCTAAACTTTTTTTTACATATAGTCTACTAGATTTTATGTTATTATATTCTGTTTCTTTTATGTATCATTGTTGCACTGTGGGACGAGGCACTAAGGAAAAACATTTCACTACATTACATCACATGAATGTAATATGTATGTGACAAATAAAGAACCTTGAACCTTGATAAGTGATATTTAGACTCAAACCAGTGTAAAAGTGAAACTGCTGTTTGAACAGTCGGCCCTAGAGCTGCTTTTTCCAAAAGTTTGTCTTTCCACTGCAAACCCCTGCATCCTGACAGCACAATGCTGCAATCTTATTCATCATCTGAGTTTCAAACCCATTCATAGAGAACCAATATCTGTGCAGTGGCAGCCCTGCAGGTCCAACCCAGGCACTTGTGTGTGAAAAGACAGAAGAAAGGTCAATGATTTGAGGAGCCCTTTCAGAGTGTGTGGTGTCCAGGTTTCAAAGCTAAGAGGAATAGAGGCAATAGGAGAGACACTGCTTATATTCTCCTTTAGGCTGCACTATGGGACCTGATGGATGTTTATATTGGACTGCAATCATTTCACCTTCTCCCACAGAGATAAATGATTAATTTTCAGGAGCCTGAGAGGATCCTTAGTCAGAGAAATCAATGGAGCTGAACAATCATCTCAGGATTAGGCTCATGCTTAGGGGGAATTCACATGCTTCCATCTACACGTAATAGTTACAACTTCAAAATGGCTGCTAAATAGTCCTTGAACTTTATATAGACAATTACATAAATCCATGTTCATATGACAAAAAGTGGTGAGTCATAGCCCAGACCCAAATTGTTGACTATCCATTCAAGACTCTTGTGAATTGAATGTTGAAAAAAAAAAATCTGACTCTGCTTATTACCTGTCATAAATAAACTAATTATATCTATATTAGCTAAAAATGGACAAGCTTAAATGTGCAAATAATGCTCTCTGTGATAATCAAAGCATGACATTCTCATTAAAGATCACACTGAACTACATTACATATAGAGCACAAGTCTATATTGACTGCCATCATTGCATTAATGCTCTCATTCTTTGAAAATAAGTAAGACTTTTTAAATGACATTTATATCCATTGGAAAACGCAATATTAATAGAACACAGTACAACTGCATCAAAAACTATGTCAAGTGAAAATACTGTGAATTACTGTGAATCAGTACTGGAGTACTGCAAGGTTGTGTGCTCTCGCCCCTTCTTTTCAGTCTCTACACCAATGACTGTGTCTCCGAGGAACTGTCTGTGATGATCCTGAAGTTTGTGGATGACACCACTATGGTTGGCCTCATAACCAATGTTGATGAATCTGTCTACAGGAAAGAAGATGAGTGGCTGATGCCCTGGTGCAGTCGCAACCACCTGGTACTGAATACCCAAAAGACTGTGGAGATAGTGGTAGATTTCAGATGAAACTCCCCCACCTCCCCTCGACATCAATGCCTCTGTGGTTTCCATTGTGGAGTCACTCAAGTTCCTTGGCTCCACCATATCCAGGGACCTGAAATGGGAGAGGAACATGGTCTCCATAGCCAAGGGAGCGCAGCAGACAATGTTCTTTCTGAGGCAGCTGAATAATTTCAACCTGCCACAGGCACTGAAGATCCAGTTCTACACAGTGATCACTGAGATCATCCTCACTTCTTCTATAACCATCTAGTTTGGATCCTCCACCTCACAAGAGCAAGCCAAACTCCAATGCATAATCAGGACAGCAGAGAAGATCATTGGATGTAGTCTGCCAACACTTCAGGATATTTACAGCAGCAGGGTCATGAAGCACACTGGCAAGATTATAGCTGACCCCTCTCGCCCCGGACATCACCTCTACCTGCCACTTCCCTGTGGATAAAGAAGACTCAGGGCCATCAAAGCCAGCACAACAAGATACGCCAACAACTTCCCTGCACTACAGGACAATGTTCATATCATTCTGTAACAATCTGTAAACAATAGTTATTTTATTTCTGCTTCATCAGACCCTACATGTATATTTTCACTTCTTAATCTTTTATTTACTTTCACAAATGCTTCTTAATATCTAATCTTTTATTCTATTTTTATTTAAAAATTCCCTTAGTTAAATGTCTATTTTCTTGAATATTTGTTAATAGTCCACGTACTTGTGTGTTTAATATGTTGCATATCATACGTGTGCACTCGCCAAGACAAAATCCTCATATGTGTAACATCCTTTTTCAAAATAAAGAGATTCTAATTATTATTCTGACTGAAATTACTTGAAATTACTAATATTACTTTTGTTTTTATCACATCTTTCCATTAGAACATATTTAACTTTAATGAGAAATATTTTGCTTTAGCTACATTCAGCATATTTTCAGTTGATAAGATATTTTTTAATAGATAGTTATATTCACATATACAGACATTTCTGCAGGAGAACTATGCAAAAAACACAGAAATGTTTCCATAACACTTTATTTACAGAATTTAAAGAGTATCATTAAGAGAGAGCATGAGGGAGGCCAAGCTGAGTGCGCAGAACAATATTAGCAAGCATACTTATTAACAGAGAGTGGGAGGTGTTGTGATTTGTGAGCACACATAGTTATTTGCGAGCGTGGGGCAGTGAGTTGAGTGCACAGAGAAGCTTTGCTGTACTAGTGTATTTCCATTTTGCATGCAGTCAGCAGTGACCCATGCTCGCACTTTGCTCTGGCTACACTTTGCTCATGAATCAAGATGAATTTTGAGACTTTGGGGGTGGGAATAGACCCTTGAATGTGACACGTCACTCTGATGTTAGCCACGCCCCCTGGTTATAAATATATAACAGGAGACTATAGTCATTTTTAAGAGCAGAGCCAGAATTTGTTTTCTAAAATGGCATGTTGTGTTGATGGGTGTCTGACTTGGAATAGTGTTCATAAACACGTTTGTTTTTACTGCATACTATCAAATCAGCCACCTTTCCAAGCTAACAGAAGATGGCTGTCGTCACAGGCAGTTAGGAGGGTTAATTGTTCAGAGGAGCTCAGTTTTTGCAGTGCTCATTTCCTCTCAGGTAAATAACTATATCAGTGTAGTTGCCTTGCTAATTAAAAATTTAACAGGCTTAGCCTGCTAGTTAGCTAACATGCATAATTTATATTGCATTAACAAACCTCTGTAGCTCTACATAAAAAAAATAGATAGCTAACACTAGATAGCTAGGTCATGTTCTTACTGTGGAGCTGCCTATAATGGATGCATTTAGCTAGCTAATTTTGTTCAGCGTACAAATGAGTTTATGGCATCTTTTTGAGCAGCACTTCAGCTTTCCGTGCTACAACATTCTTGATGTTGTATTCGTAAAACATTACGTCTTAATGTTTCTGTTTAAATGCCATACAGCATTCATCAAGCTCCATGGCACTACCAGAAGCCCTTCCCAACAACTGAGATAGAACAGTATAAATAGTCATAAAGGCCTATTCCAACAACCGTAACAGCCATTGTGACTGCTTTTGTCAATTTTGATTAAATTCACATATCAGTTAATTGGCAGATTTTTGTTGATTTAAGGTTGTCACATTTTCCCAGCTCAATAATGTTAGAATGTAATGCCAATTGAAGCTTTGTGAAGAGATGTGTTCATGTGGATTTCTTCCAGGTTCTCTGGTTTTGTCACACCTTCCAGAAACATGTTAGTAGGTGGACTGGCTATGCTAAATTGGCCCTAGCAGTGAATGGGTGTGCAAATGGGTGTGTGTGTGTGTGTGTGTGTGGTGCCCTGCAATGGATTGGTGTCCCATCCAAGGTCTATTCTGGCCTCACACCCAATGTGTTCAATGTATTCACCAGAAGCTTTGATTTTAATCACCAAGTCATCCAGGAAACAGTCATAACACAACCTTAGGTCAAGAAAAATGTATGTCTAATGTTTGTTGGAAAAAGCCGTTTAATGTTTATGTAGGTTTGTGTAAGATAATAACAAACTTATGATGTTGTCATGAAGCCCTACCTATGAATTTTGTCATTAAGTGTGACTGATCGTTTTATATTCTTATATATAATATCACTGTCTATATCACAATATTACTGAAGCAATTTCTATAGATTGCTTATTTATAGTGCAGGTCCCTTTTGTCAGTCTGAGCTAATTTAGAAGAAATCAGTAATTTCCCCTGTAAACTTGATCCAAGTATCTGACGTATCACCTAGGGAATGGTCCTACGAAAAGTTAGATGGTAACTTAATTAGTGACTTATCAAATTAGACTTTAAGGCAATTGATATTCTGCCCTGCAGCTAATGCAATTATATTCTACATTTTATTCATTATTTCAGTCTCTTTATGAATTTCACTCTGACCATGTTCCAATTATTTTCACCTACTGACCATCTCCTTCTGCGGCAGATCAGAGTACTGCTTTATAGATTTTATAACACACTGTTCTTTTTTCCCCTTTCCTTTTCACTTCAGTCTCATAGCAGCAGTCCCAGTCCAATTATTTCCTATCATTCAGTGGCAAGCCACCTTTGCCTAGACAAACTTTTTTGAAGCCTACACGAATTCATTATGTTTATACACTCACAGGAGGATTCCTAATCTATTGTTTCATCCCAATGCATCACTTTGTGGAAGAGAACGCAAGCTTCTCATACTTGCCAGCTTTTATCGATTATGTTAAGGCCATATCAAACACTGATTTTTTCATTCTTTTCTTTTTTCCCCCAAACTGACAGTGATGGTATTCTGCAGTACTTTCCCCTTGCCTATTAAATAAATTGAGACCTATTTCTTGTGTGTGTTTGTGTTTTATTTTTGAGGGTAGGGGTGTTAAGACATAATGAAATGCTGTTATCTAGACCATTACCATTATGATTAAAAGGAATTTTATAATTACAGAAACCATACAGTGCTTTGAACTGTATAATGAAACATTACTATTGTCTACACTTTCCAAAATTCATTACCAGCTTTGATTGAATCAAAATCAAATGTTTTGCAAATTAAAAGTTGTTCAAATCATACAACTTTCTGGTAGAAAAGATCAATAAAAAGAAGGTTTTTTGAAAAGTGAAACTTTGCTTCAGTATTTTTAGTTGACCTTACAAGCTGAATAAAGCCCATTTTAACAGCATCACAATAGCAGCGGCTCATTACTTCAGCTCTCGGTCCAGTGACAGCATGCAAACATGGATGTGTCAAACCACAATTGAACTACGCTTCCCCCCAAAATATCTGCACCCTTATTTTTTGATATAAAACACATACCTTTTTTTCATACTTGGAATTTGATGTTATATGAGTGCATTTCAATTTCTTTCCATCAATGTACTACAGACCATTCAACATTCGGGTCAATTTCTTTTTCTTTTCCTTTTTCATATTGCACTCTAGACTAAGGTGAATGAAATGTCACTCATTTGCCTTCTTGTCCCAACTATAACTGGCATTTGATATTTTGTGCCTGTCATGTTTTTTTCTGCAAAGACAGCTTGTTGTTATGGTGTGGTTCCATCAAGGGGAGGGTTTGGTGTCACTCTCGCTGATAGATTCCTGATATGTTTCTGTGCCTGGATGAAACACTAGAGCTCATGTCTGCCACTTACTGAATCTACTACTTTTTCAGTGTAGCTAAGGAGTTTGGCCTTCATTTGGTCAGGTTATCACGAGTGAGCATGGCAATACAATTTTCACTGCAAATTGTCTGCGTTGTGAGAGGTTGAAGATGTCTCACTGATTGGTCAGAAGTTGTAAATTTATTATGCAGTATATAACCGCACGGCTCAGACAGTAGTTCTAGCTGTAACATAATCAATAGGTTTCTATTAATGCACTCGTTCTAATGCATTATTATTTCTATAGTAACAGCTCAAATACAAGGGCTTGTAATGTGGACTTTCCTCATAACCTCAGCCTAATAATAAGCAGACTAATGTTGTTAGCAACAAGTTTTTTAATTTAAAGATGTTTATGTAATAGTCACTGTGCTTTGTAAATTTCCCCAGCACAAAAAAGTCTTCAGGACAGAGGAATCTACGCTTTCTGGTTTCTTGGTAAAATGACAAGCTGCGTTTTTTGTGTCATTAACTTCAAGAGAGAGAAAATAAAGGAGACACTGTTTTACTTTTCAGAGTAGCATAGGCTTTGAGTCAAGTACTGGATTAAAAGCATAAATGCAAATTTTGTCTATACACACAATTAATTTGTCCTGATTGAAGAAGAAGAAGAAGAAGAAAAAAAGACTTCTGGGATTCTCACACACTATGGACAATTTATAGATACCAATCCTACAACAGATGTCTTTGGATTGGGGGAGGAAACCAGAGTACCCAGAAAAAGCCCTGAAGCATACTCCACAAAGCCAACATGCAAACTCCACATACACACACACACACACACACACACACACACAGGGCGGAGGCAGGAATTCAGCTCCCAACCCTGGAGGTGTGAGGCAAATGTGCTAACCACTAAGCCTATACCATGTGTAGTATTTAAAAAAAAAAAATTTCAGACATTTCACTATTTTCAAAAGCATGTTTACTTTATAAAAATTCTTTTCATGTGCTTAACACTTTAGCAAAGTACTGTATGAATGAATAATATGTTATTACCCACATTTAGAGGCGCCACCCTGATTTCATGAGAAATTCTTATGGATGCAAAGTAGTGAGGGTGACATGGTTAGAGTTTGTTCTGTTTCATATGGATGAAGTTGTAAGATAAGGTACTGCCCTGCACCTAACCCTAACTTTAATAAATTTAAATAAGACCTTGCCCAACCAGGCAAATACAGAATGTTCACCAACAGTCATTCATTCATCTTCAGTAAGCCCTGTCCTGGTCAGGGTCACAGTGGATCTAAAGCCTATCCCAAGATCACTTGCACACATGTTTGCACACTCATTCACATCTAGTGGCAATTTAGAGTCACTAAACTACCACTTTGCTCTAATACAGCCATCTGCCATCTTCACAGATTAGGGCAGAGTATATACAGCAATAGACTTCATTCATCCTAAATAAGATAATGTATTTACAAAGACTACAAAAGAAAATGGAGTGAAAATACAATACATATTACGCAAATCTGTATTCAGATGCAGCACAAATTTCATTATCTTTAATATCACACAATAGCATACGAATCATCAAGAAACACATTTCAAAAATCATAATGATGTTAACCTTCATAATTGACCTAGATTATAATGAACATTCAGTCTTTACACCTACAGTTCTAAAGACCTTTTCATGCACTTGTGCTTAGACATGTTGTTGGATTAATCATAGTGATCAGAAGTGTGATCACTATGATTAATCATAGTGATCAGAAGTGTGATATTCTAAAATTTTTTCTGAAAGAGAATAAAATAAAAATGCAGGGATTTAGTACAATTTGTCTAAACCTTGAGCACAAATGTGGATAAGCAGAAGGGTGCAAAATCTTTTACTTTGTCTGTACTTTGATTACCTATACTCTATGGGGTAACAAAAGTTCATATGGAAAATTTCAAAAGTTAAAGAGGAAAAGTAGGGGAGGTGAAAGTTCTGAGGTCCTTGAGATTGAAAAATGGCATGTTTCTCTCTTCCATACACTCAATCATGCTGCTATTGCAGCTTGACTTCCCAGGCCATCGTGTGTATGCATTGACTCAATGTTTTCTCACCAATATCGCAGCTCACTGAAACTCACAACATTGTTTTTTTCTGTCCCTTGAGGCACAAGTGCGCTTACTCAAGCAATTTCCCAAGATATCTGAAGAAATAACGCTTGGCCGCTTATGAGTATAGAGTAGAGTTTTTGATTGACTTACTGAGGTTTAAATCCATCTTGATGAACATCACTCTGCAACTTAAACTCATTAGGATGCAGGAAGTGGTGGTGGTACGTCAATAAGTCATAACAATCGGATATCCTTCACAAACATTGCACAGGATAGAAAGAAAGGAATTATAAGTGTTGACCTGAAATTTGTATTCTTCACTGGAGGGCTGGTGTAGGCAGGAAGCCAACTCACGACAAATCTTCCTAATTGTTTTAAGAGATTACACTAGTAGACCAAACCGGTGGCTAAAATCACCAGTTGCAGACAGTAAGTTCTTGATAACAGAAAAGTTGTTGCCACATGAGAAATATGTAAGTATTTCCCCTGAATTAAAGCAAGAAATAATGGCTTTGACCTATATGACTCCTGAGAGCAAGAACATGAGCCCAAGAGTCTGTTAGGTCAAAAAAAAAAGAAAAAAAACCGCTGAATCTACAGCTTCTGTCGAGCAAGACAAACTATGCCAGTGGGCATTTTATCATTTTAGTTCTCACTGCTATTCCGGGGAAAATTTCTCATATCTACTGCGTTCCTCTCTCACACCACTGTAAAAGGAAGGACAACATGAAGAATAAGTGCTTTTTGTGTGTTTTTATTTTCACTGTGTTCATATTTTAAACTATTTTTAGATTATAGTGAGCTTAAAAATGTCAGGACTGCCAAAATGTGCTCTGCAGTTTCTCCTGTATTTGGTAATATCAGGGTCAACTGTAAAGATTTTGATACTGAAAATCATTACACTGTAACAACATAGTTATGCATATTATCTCCAACCCTAAATAAATTTCACATATTTTCTATGACATATATCTGACATATATGTTATTATGAGTATGATTATAGTTTAGATTTTTGTAAAAGTATATATGTGCTTATGAATATGATTATAGTTTAAATTTTTGTGAAAGTCTATGAGAAAAACATGGAACTGCTATAAATTAGTGTGAATTTAGTTTTCAACATCAACAAACATCTCTAATTTGTTGCTAAAAATATCACAGTAATGGACTGGTGAAGTACTTCCACAACAATGAGCCAGTTGAAAAAAAAATTTTCATTAAGTAATTTTAATAATAATATCAGAAGTACACAGAGCTACAGATTTGATTGTTGTAACATGATCATTTAAATCCGTCTGGAAAGTGTTATAATACACATATTTTTCACTTCACTATGTTACATCAGCAATGTCAAAAGCAGTATTTATGATAGCTGTTTATGATGTCTGTTTGTATGTTTGTACAAAGAGGGTACATGTCCTGTAGACTGCTTGTAAAGTGTAAGTCTTAAAATGAGACATTTGTCCTTGTCAGGGTTGTCGTGCATCTGGTTCTCATCCCTGGATGGGACATGCACATTCACAATTAAGGGTGATTTAGAGTCGGAAAGTCATTTACTGCCATGTTTTTGGGAGGTGGGAGGAAACTGGATAACTCACTTGGACATGAGGAAGATATGCAAAACTCCACACAGACAGTATCTCAAGCTCAGGATTAAACTGGGGACTGCTACCCAATGTGCCACTGCGCCATCCATGATAAAGTTAAACATCTTAAATGTTTTCTTTTATGAAATTTCAGCTTACAAAAAGTGACATAATCTGGCTGTTATAAATGAACATGACTTGTTCTTTCAAAATTTCGACTAAAAAAATGATATTGACAGATGAGTCTTGCTAGTTAGTAGTTATCATATATTGCACATAAACTGAAACACAGACCTAATATAATGGCATGAACATGGAGTCTTAACAAAATGGTAGACAATGAAAATCAACATGAACAACAACAATACAATCTAGTAGTTGTACGATGTGCCACGAGCAGAGAGGGGTTTGGATGCAAATGCAGGTTTATTGGCAAAGCAGACAAATCCAAAGGGCAGAGACAAAGTCAAAAACAAATCAACAAATCAAAAAAGATCAACAAATGGACTAGACCAGACAAAGCAAACTCGATAACTTAAACAATCAATGTCAAAACTAGAATAGCATGCACTGAAAGATACAGGCTTGGTAACTTCAACAGTGATGTGCTAGGGGCAATAGATCACAATGAGCAGAGGTTTGTGATGTGTACTCTATATGTATTGAAGTAGTGAACCAAAAGGCTGTGCCTGGGACAGGGACACCTGCACTATGGACAACCACATGTTCTCAGTTAAATAGATTGCTTATATTGCTTTAGAAACATAAAGGTAACAGGCATCTTAAATAGAGGTATAAACAGCTTTAAAATATGCTGTTGGCATGTTTCCATGACTGGGTCCACCCCTGTGGAGGCTGTCATTGAAAGTCTGAATAAATCTCAGCATCACACACGATTTTTTTTTTCTCAGGTTTAAAGTTAAATGCATTGTAAACATATTTGCGGGCACTTATATAAGCACATAACAAGGATGCTCTTTGTTGAATTATTTCCAAGTGAGGAGTGAGTGTTCTGTCATATAACTGAGCCTTTGTGTCTCTATGGACTCTCACACTGATGCTGGAAATGTGTAAACAAAGTACTTCAGATGTAGCACAGATGTTTTAAAGAAACCCATCTTGTTGTTCATAAAAGACACAGGAGCAGCAGCAAGATAATCCTGCTTCATTTTCTCTTAAGCTTTATTGAGAATAGTCTACTTGGGAGGCATGACTAGTTTTCTAATTTTTCCAGCTTCCCAAATCTTGTTGGTTCACTTCTTTTAACGTGTTGGACTTTTGTCCACCTACAGCTTAGCCATGCAGAGAATGTGGTTTGCATTTAAATACCTCATTACCTAATCAAGCAAGGAAAGTATTTCATACCTCATTACGCATTTCCCGCTGAGTGACTTGTCCAAATAAGCATAAACGTTCATTGTGTTTCTCACTGTGTTTCACACTGTCTGCTTTCACTTTAACTATGGCAAAATTGCAAATTATTGAACTGATTCCATTGATTTTTAAAATTTAAATAATATCCCGATTCAGAACTTCATAAACTGCTTTAGCCTTGTGAACCAGGAGACTTTCTTAGGAAAAATGGGTGTTAGGTGGGATTACACCCTGGCTGGGGCACCATGAACACACACACACCTAGAGGCAATTTAGCATAGACAATCCACCTGCCTGCATGTTTTTGGGAGGTCAGCGGAAACCTACGCAGACATGGGGGCCACAAAGTCGGCACAGAAGTAACTTGATCTCAGGATCAAACCAGGGACCCTCAATCTGTGAGGAAGCAAAGCCATCACCTCCTATTGAGTAATGGGAAATTCTTTTGTGCCTCTGAGTAGGCACATATTGGTTACAATGGAAAACTTTTTTGAAGGGAATATATATAAATAACAGCTAGAGGCTGCTAAAAATCAAAAGACAAGTCAAGCATTGTAACTGCAGTCCCAGTTTAACTTCCACTTCTGCTTACCTAATGCTACAGCTGTGACTGTGCAGGCCTAGCAAGAGCCGCATGACAAGGGATTATTGTAGCCTAATAAATCAGGTTTAAAGTCTTTCTGTGTTAAGTGGTGGGAGTTCATTTCAAGCATCCGATTTCCATTAATTAGAATTTGCTGTCAGACCCGTGCATGGCTGCAATGCAGAATAGCAATGGCACGGTTGCACACAATTTAAAAACCCTTTGACCCATTTGTTACATCAAGTCTGAGGAAGGTCTTCTCTGCTGTTCTGGCATGAAGCCCTGGCATTATGGTAATGATTCAGCTAGTGGAAAGAACAGCGAGCTACAGTCATCATGGCTATTTGAATTTGTGTGTGTGTGTGCATGTGTTTGTGTTTATATTATGTATAGAGAGGAAGGAATCACACATAGACGAGTTTCTCAGCACATTACTTGTCACATTTAAATGTCCTCATTCCCTTCATTTTGCTGCAAACCCCTAAATCAATAGCGACACGTGTATGAAAGCAGTTGAGACACATTGATTTTTGGCAAAATGTATTCCTTTTGAGAAGAAAAGGGAAATCATCTGAAACAAGAGAATACATTTCTCTTGTGTGGCTGTGTGCCTGTGCCAATTCTGTCCAGTGTTAAGACAAATGAATTGCACTGTATAATTATCACAGGGGCTGTATCATTTATTACTGCTGTCTATCTTGTGAAACATGCATAACAGGGTCATTAAAATGGAACTGCTGGTTTGGAGACAGGAATATGCTAAATCTGAGAAATGTAAATAACTCTGCATTACATTCTTTTTGAAAAGTGAGATTTGGGGTGTGATATAAATGGAGACTTGGAGCACTTAGGTACAGTCAGGTCCATAAATATTGGGACATTGACACAATTCTAACATTTTTGGCTCTATACACCACCACAATGGA
>CM075003.1:7183897-7194501 GCA_037576675.1 Pangasius sanitwongsei | reverse complement strand
ATTGTGGTGGTGTATAGAGCCAAAAATGTTAGAATTGTGTCGATGTCCCAATATTTATGGACCTGACTGTATGTACTAAAGTGAAATTTGAAAATAGAAGATGTACTGCAAAGACTGTAAAATTATGCCACAAAAGATACAGTCAACTCCAGAATTATTGGCACACTTCAAAAATAATGATTTTAAAATGATTCTTACCCTACTATCTTCAGCAACCAGATTTTGGATCTAATGGTATTTTTTTTTTTACCTGCTTTAAATGTATTTATTTGTAGTTTAATCATTATTTGACTTGTGGAGGTCATCAAGTACAATACTGTGCAAATATCTTAGGAACATGCAAAGAAATGCTATACAGGAAAGATGCCTTCAGAAATAATGAAATTAAATGTTTCTACATAGTCAGTATTTGGTGTGACAACCCTTTGCTTTAAAAAAAAAAGCAAAAGACTAGTAAATAGTAAAATAAATAGTCTCAGGTAAAATTTAAAGATGAAAGTTTTATAAGGAAATTAGCTGGTAGGTTTTACCGAGTATCTTGCAGAACCAGACACAGTTTACTGGAGACTTTTTTTTGTCTGAAAAGTGGTCTCTTACATAATATGCTGCTTTCCTTACTGACATACAAACATTTTTCTGTAGCATTTAATTTTGTGCTGGAAAACTAATGTTCGGAGATCTAAAATGTTTTTGTACTGAATCGATAATGTAGAAGTCATAAAATAAAAATCTATAACAAATTTTGTACTAAAAAAATAGGGTGGCTAAGACCTTTGCTCAATACTGTATCTGTATTAGAAGCGCTTTGTTTTTTTCCCCTGTAGTGATGGATGACAAATGTATATACTGCACATGTTTGCAAAATAACTTTTGGCCAAAGACTGGTAAATAAACACATTGTTGTACTTTACATTTTTGTGCAATTATTTGAATGGAATATTAGAGTAATTGTGTTTAATGTTTATTTTTCTCCTCAAGGTCTCTTCATTTTCTCCTCAAGGTCACCAACTACTCTGGAGTGTCCATAACATGTCAGTTCAGTTCTGTGGGTTTACTTCAATTTCACATACCCCAGCCACTGAACAGTTATAATAGTTAGGTTTTTTAAATGCACATACTACAATATAAATGAGCGAGCTAAAATAAAGAGAAATGCTTGGATAAGATCTAATATTAAGAATAAATCGATATCAGCCCCTTGTTTGTGTTTTAATTTCATTCATTGCATTAAATGATATTAATGAAGTTTATTTATAGGTAGAACTACCTTTATTAAAATTTCCCAGTTTAGCCAAGACAACAGGCCAAAATATTTGAAGAGAAAGGTTTCAAGGACACACCTTCTTGAAAGGATTAGCTCTTATAGATTTTACACCACCACATTGAACATATTGAGGAAAGAACTGCGATGTATTAGTCTTCTTCTATACATTTTTTGTTCTCTTTATTCCATTTGATGATATATTCAATAGCCTAAAGTAACACACACACATATTCATATACAGACAGGTCCTGTTTGTTTTATTTTTAGTGCTGCCACACAATCATCATAACCGACACTATACAAAACTTCCACTGCTCTCTGCTGCTTCATCATCATTACTGGCCTTTAGACCTCAGCTTAGTCTTTCTTTGGCTGATTTATCTTCCTGTCGATGGTCTAATGTCCAGTTATGGCTATTGTTTGAGTGTTTAAACAAATCTCACTAGGATGTAGGGAGTACAGGAGGTACATACTGTGGTGGTAGCACCTGAAAACTTATTTCTGTATGTTGTTGACATAAAAAAGGTGGCTAACTAATGGGAATTAATAATTTAAGCTGTGTATTAGAATGACACTAAAAGTATACTTTAACATAAATTTGATACAAACGGGGTTGCACAAAAAAAAAAGATCATCGAAAAGTGGTTGACTAGCATGTCAGTATAGAGTGTCAAATATTAAATAATAGATGGTAAATGAAAACATTTATAGCCAGTTGATGTGCATATATGTAGTGAATACAGCAGTTCAACAACATTAGCAGTTTTTTAAGTAGTTATTAAGGAGAAGCAGGGAAAACCTACAATGTAATCTAACTATACATTATAACTATATAACTAATATAACTATGCAATCTAAAATAAAGAAATAATAAGCTGTTATATTGCCAAATAACTGCCCTATTTACTACTTATCAGTCAAGAATTAATGTCAATATGTGACTCTGTACTAAGGTGTTACAGGACAATTATGAAAATAATAGTGTTTATACACTCACAGTTGTTACAAACAGGAGAGGTTGCACAGTAAATACAAGTTATTGCACTTTGTTACACATTGCTCACAGTAGCATAGCTATCATATGCATGGAAGGATTAAACATTCATCAGCTTCATGGCTTGTGGAAAAAATGGAATGCTATGAAACCAGAAGCTGGTGGTCTAGTTACACATTGATCTGCACCTGCTGGAGGGAAAGAGTTCAAATATGTGGTGGTGATGATTTTTCCAGCTTGCTTCCTGGCTTTACTGATGAACAGATCCACAAGGGTTGGCAGGTTTATTTCTATAAGGCAGCATGCATTTGAGACAGCCAACTGCAGCACAATTTTCCACATATGAGTCAAGCACATTATAATGTCCTAATACATTTTAAAGGATTTAAAAAAAAAAAAGAGTGAAAAAAAATGTAATTCAGATGATTGGTCAGAATATTTATATTCTTTTTCTTTTTAATATTTCTTGTTTCAGAATGTTTATATGGCACAATAGTTTTATGGAATTGCATCACATAATTATATAATATATATAGTAAATTACATATATTTCATAGTATAGTTACAGTCTATGAAATTTAACTACTTACTGACAACACAAAAAGTCTGCAGACTCACATTTAGATATGCATTAATATTCTTCACAAAAATTTCCCTTATCCACAATTATGATGAACACTGATGATGAACAGTTGCAAAATTCCATGAATGGCTCATTACTGTGCAAGTAAGCTTATGCACAATGTTAAATATACAATAATTGCACAAATTAGATGCAAAAAATATTTAATATAAAGTTTTTCCACAGCCATTGCTATTGCCATTGCTGCTACTTGCCATCATGACCAATCACTAGGATCATGCCATGTGTCATTACAAAAACTTGTGGTGAAGGTGTGGGAGGCATATTGTCTCTACAAAAGACAGCAGCACTGCCAAAAGCAATTAATCATCACTAACCATGGAGTGCATACTCTTCTTCTATAAGATGTGTGATTCCTACACATACATACAATTTCCCTAATATAGTGAATGTTGTCTGGTATAGGTATAGCTAGGACTTCAAGTGCATGTACACAATTCTGACAGCAGGTTTGATGGGAATTGATGATGCTATTGTAGCCTTTTTATAGTTGTAACTTTGATTCTACACTTTACACACTCCACAGCCGGTTCACATCTCCACTGCTGTAGGTTTGCCATGTGCCAACATGTGAATGCACAGATACCTGATTCCAACTTCGGGAAGTGTTAAAGTGCAAATGTGAAGGATTAAGGATTAAGAACTGTAACATCATATGCTAAATAACCAAGCCGCTGTCTATTCAAGCAACAGAGTCAGATAATTAATGTTAACTACATTGTGCTAGCTTACATTAAATAATAATTGTTATATTTTATACATATATATATATATATATATATATATATATATATATATATATATATATATATATGTTAATTTGTTCATGTAAGTACATACTGTATGTTTGATAGAAATTGACTTTATTGAAACACAGCAGTGATAATAATAACAACAACATCAATAATAATAATAATAATAATAATAATAATAATAATAATAATACTTTAAAAACACTCCCTGCATTTTCATTTATGTAATTGCCAGTGGTTACATCAATGCACTACTTGCTCTACAGATCAATGATTGCTTTTAATTTATTGTTTTTTAATTTTGTTCTGAATTTGAGGCATCATGTAGCCATTTCATTTCATGTAGCCACTAGTCGTACATCCATTTTCAGTGATGTGCTGATTTCCTCATGGTGTATGTGGATAACCTAACTTATTACTTTACAGGTGATTGCATTTTGCTCAGGGTCCTTGCTATTATTGTTCATGGCTGCACCATTACCAACTCTGACAGTGGTAATGGAGGGTCAGAAGCGTTTATACACTAAAATCACCAGCTGCTGTGCTTAAGCTCTTAACTGCCATTCCTGGTAAAATTCTGAAAAGATTTTTTTCCCCTCCTGGGTGCAGTCATGGAAGAAGGCACACTTATGACACTTGACATTTACATTTACAAGTATGAAACTCTTTATACAGGCAAATCTATGCATTTTACTTTTAACAAGGATCGTGTGAATCTGAGTCTTGTGCATGGTTTTGTCTAGACAGCGGGCCAGGATAAATGCGTCCCAGTTGTTCATGCATGTCTAAAAAAGGAGGTCTGTCTAAGGATATATTTGTTTTACATACTAGAAGGAATTAAGTAGTGTTTGGAGAGCTTGAGCTTATCAGTTAAACTGACCTGCAATTCCACCATACGCTTGATTTACCATATGGGCAAATTAGTGACTCTGTTCTGTCACCATCTGGACTTAACAGATTAAATTATATAATTTATGTATGGAACAACCTGAGCCAGATTAATGCAGAGCTGGACACAGCCTAGCTGCCTATTCAAGTTAAGTGCTACAAGTCAGAGAAACCACCACTTAGATGTCTAAAGTAAACCTTATCAATAATCTGAAAGCACAGACAACATAAACATCATGACCTGTTCATTTGTATTATAATATAGATTTCATTAATGACTGCTCATTTTGAAGAATGCAGCAGACTCTAAGCACAGACAACATAGAAAACATGGCCTAGCTCTTCATTTGTATTTTAATATAGATTTCTCTAAAGACTGCCCATTTTGAAGAATGCAGTGACTGAAAAGTGAATGCATTTGTGTAATTTCTAAAGCAGCAAGCAGTGAAGTCACAAGAGGTCATTGTAGCTTCTCTCTATTTATTTGCTCTGTAACACATAATGATAATATATTACTTATTTATATAAGGTCATATACTGCATACATTTGTATTTACATTGACATTATCATTACTATTCATATAGGTAGCATTTTTGCCTTGCAGCTCCAGGATCCATGGTTAAATCCTGAGTTACTGCCATGTTACTGCCTGTGTGGAGTGTGGAGTTTTTCTTGTGTCCTTGTCTGGTTTCCACCCACCCCCTAATAACATGCCGCTAAGTGGATTGGCGCTGCTAAGTTGCCCTAGGACTGAATGAGAGTGTGAATGAGAGTGTGTGTGTATGGTACCCTGCAATAGACTGGGTCCAGTCCAGATGAATGAATGATGGATGCTATTCTCATTGTAATGACAGAGACTCAGAGACAGAGATGGGACCCATTTGCATGATGATTATTCAAAGGATTTTCAATGAAATCATGCAGACAATGGTTGGTCCACAGGTAGTCAAGGCAAAAACAAGCAAAAAGACCATTCAAAGGTGATATCAAGGAACATGGCAAGGGTCATTTGGCAGTTAGGAATAACAACAGTCACACTTACAGGATGGTTGGCAAGACTTCGTTACTACGTAGAAGATGAGTGAAATTATTTTATATATATATATATATATATATATATATATATATAAAACCAGAAAGCAAGCTAGAAGTGAATGAGGAGACTAGTACTTGGAAGACATAGAAGCACATTATTTGGCAAACACTTTTATCCAAAGTGATTAATCAAGCATCTTTTATAGCAGCTGATAGTCATGTAACTGCTGTAGAAGAGTAGAAGTGAGTTTCCAGCAATAGACAAAATACAGTGCAAGATAGTTTTAGGAAGAACAATGAGAGCTACAGCAAAAGACAAGTGTTGGAGTAAGTCAAAGTGCAACTTGATTCATATTCAAAATCAATATTGGTAACTATGAAACCTCTAAAAATGTGGAAAAAGAAAGTACATATATACCTACTCAGAGGCAGAAAACTGAGGTTGTTTCTGCATCAAGTTGGTACACATTGTTAATTGCTCTCTCTGGAGAGAAGGACATGTAAAAATAAGAGTCATAAAATTAGCAGTGTTATGAGTCATGAGATTTTATGAAAGATCCCAACAAGATAGTGTACAGTGAGAGGAGGTGACAGCTAATAATACAAATACTCGTGGTATGTCAGTTATTAATTGATGTGACTTGGACCTTCTGTTCTTCCATGTTATTCTGGTTTGCCTTTTGATATAAACCAGATTTCTGTTACACAAAACTAAAATATCTTTCAATCTCTGTGTTAGTACTCTTTTACAATATAATGGAGACACCATTTGCATTGTATTTAATCTACAAAATAGTGAAGGTTTAATGGAGCCAAACGACTTTAAGAAATTTGAAATAGACTTTACTTTGAAGTGAATTGATATCTAATTATGAGGAATTTCAGAGTTTTAGTAGCTCATCATACTGCAATTTAGGTGAATCAATGTTCTCTTGGTAGAAAAACAATTCTGAACACCACAGTATGAACAATACCTGCTACTGCTATTACATCTAGTGCATCAAACATTGGCATGCCATTTCCTGTCTTACAAATACTAGCCTCACACAGTGTTACATAAGGTCCATCATCATCATCATCATCATCATCATCATCATCATCCTTTCATTCTCTTCATGCACGACACAGTATATATCTAAAGAGGGTGTCTGGATACACTACTCTAATGAGGGTTCATTACACCTGATGGAATCTTCTACTCCATGATGCGACATGGATCCTACTATGCATTCCTACTTATTTCATGTTAAAAAGAACAAGTCTGTTGTAGCCAGCTGGAAGCAATCAGCTACCCATGACCTTTCAATTTAATGTCATGTATTCTGTTCATTTTATCTGCACTGACACTGTTAGTTTGGCTTTTTCTGCTAATTAAAGAAACAGAGAGAAAATGCTAGAGTGTTTCTTTCCCAGAGGGAAAGAAAATGTTAAGTAGGTGGCCAAATGGCAACGGGTCATTTGTTCACATTGAGTTTTTCCTCAAAAACATAATTCAGCTATCGACCAAATGGTCAGAAGTGACGCATGTGGGATCAGGAAGTTTTAGGACCTTAGTTCTAAGACAGGGGCATAAATTTCTGGTCTGCAGGGCCTCAGCACTGTGCAGGTTAGTGTTTCCCAACTCTGATTAGCTAATTAGTGAGTCCTTCAGGAGTTGAATCAGTCATTAATTCATTGAGATGTTCAGTGCTGCTGTTCAGGTAGTACATTTGGCACCAAAACATTTAAGTGAAAGACAGTAATGCAAGTAAAAAAAAGAAAAAAAAAAAGCAGCCCACATAGTATGTTAGGAACACATTGATTATAAAATTCAGGAGCCAAACATGAGCAAATGCCATCCAACAACCAATAATCAAAGAACGCATAGACAGGGGTCACATTCATTCATCTTCCTGGTCAGGGTCGTGGTGGATCCAGAGCCTATCTTACGAATACTGGGCATGACGTGGGAATATACCCTGGATGGGGTGCCAGTCTATTGCAGGGTACCATGCACACTGACATCTGCACACTTATTTGCACCTAAGGGCAATTAAGAGTAGGCAATCCACCTAACAGCATGTTTTTGGGAGGAAATCAGAGAACCTGGAGTAAGCCCACATGGACACAGGGAGAACTCCACACAGACAGTAACCCTAGCTTAGGATCAAACTTGGGACCCTGGAACTGTGAGGCGGCAACACTACCTGCGGCAACACCATACCACCTAGAGTCACATAGTTAGATACAAATTCACTGGTTGGGTGAAAATCAGAATATACTAAAAATTACTGGGAGCTGAGAAATAAACAAATTACACCTAGATGGCAATAATGATTAAATTAAATAATTTTTTTATAGCAAATTTTAATGGTAGATCACTAATGAGTAAGCCAGAAGCAACAGTGGCAAAGAAAACCTCCCTGAGATGACATGAGGAAGAAGCCTTCAGAGGAGCCAGACTCAAAACGGAACTCATCCTACCTCTGGGTGACACAAGATAGTGGGATTATACAGTTATAGAAGATTAAGAAGATTAAGAAATGATCAAGATGTGTGACCAGGGTGGATGTTGAGGAGGTGCTGGGGAAAACACTAAATAAACAGAGGGTTAATGTGACAGAATTGTGGTATTTTAACAGAATAATGGACTGTTAAACATACATAAAATTACTGTCAGCCCATGTGACATTGAAAGCATTTCTCTGGAGGTACCACAGCTGTCACACTCTCTTTCCCTCTCGACTTCAAGATCTCAAACAGCTGGAATCAGATGAAGCAGAATTATTCAGAGAGACAACAATTGGAACTTGCTCATGATTAAAAATACTCGCAGCTCCCACAGTTCACAGTTCCTACACATACTCGGAGCAACGTGTCAGGATTCATCTGAGTAAGTCTCCTTCATGCCTTATCATAATAGGAAGCTATAAAAGGAAAGCTGTAATGATGGTCCTAGTTTTTGTATGGATATACTGTACAATCTGTGGATGCTCAGTGTACAGTTTCACAAAATTGTGACAACTAAATTAACTATTTGGACCTATAAGGTTATTACGAAACAGATATTAGGTGATGAACCAAAATTAAGATCAAAGCAGGCAAATTATCAAGCAGGCAAATTATTAACAATGATTATAGGACAGTTTCAGTGGTTTTCATTTTGTATGCAAAGCTTGATGCGGTTATTCATGGTAAAATTACATCCCTGATGAGGAAAATATTCTCATCTAACTGGAAACATCTATCAAACTCAGCAAAGTTGATGATACACTATTCCTGTTGTAATTGTGGTCACTCTTAACTACTTGGCCAACACTCAAGATGTGAGTGCTCTCATGTCTGATCGCTTGATAACTCACTTTTATTCATATTCCTAAGAGCAAGACCAAATTTACACCCCTTTGCAGTTTTTTAAATATGATTAATGTTGCACTCTGAGCCATCTGATAAGTAATAGCCCTTAATTAGATGAATTCATCACAAATCCTGGGCCATTTGCCAAACTCATGAATTCACAGTATTCATTGAATGTTTATCTTTACAGTGATATCCAGACAGGGAAACAGGGATTTGTTCTGATGAGTCAGGTGAGGTTTAGACAGGCAGTGAACTGTAGAGACACCTGTTATATCCATCAAACTTTAACAAAAGGTTATCTATATTTGAGACATTTCAAAGACTCATTAATTCTGGTAAAATTATATAAATCAAACTGAACAAAGAGATAAAAAGAAAAGGGTCACGAACAGAGGGGTAAATCATTATTGTAATGATTAGAACAGATGACTGTGACAGAGTGGGGATTTCTCATAATTGCACATGTTTTACTCTTTTTTCCCTTGCAAAAAAAGAAAATTCTTCCTTCTGACAAATTTAATCATTAAAGATTGCTAGTGAAGCCCTATCTATTACTTGTGATGCCTTGCCAAGCTCGAAATCATTAAAAGTTTGGACTTCACAAGGGTGAAATTATTAATACCATCAGTCTCTGAGGGAGGATGAGCAAGAAAGACAAATGAAGAGTGAGTATCACTTTCTGTGTGTGTGTGTTTGTGTGTGTGTGTGTGTGTGTGTGTGAGAGAGAGAGAGAGAGAGGATTACTTACACATTGTGGCAATTGTTGTCAGGTTATAAATAAGTCATAAGTCATGGCTTAATTATATTCCCACCTTCCTCTTGATCACTCTACTTTTGGAATGCGTAACAAAGTTTTTGTTTTGTGAGTGTATATGGTCTCATTCGTTCATTCATTCATTCATTCATTCATTCATTCATTCATCTGCAGTAATAATTTTATGTAATGTACTAGGTGGCAAGTTTTATTTGAAAAAGACCAGCAATCAGGTTATTTCCACTCCAACAAGAGGATGATCAATAACAGAGGTGGATTTAAAGAGGAGTGGAAATGCAGGTGTGACGTGTCATGCAGTGTTAAGTGTGTATAAGCCATGCCTCAGGATTTAGAATGAATTTTTTTCTATTATATACAGCATCTGAATATTGATTCAGGTGGGTACAGTGAGTTCATTTGACCAAGGTGTTCTGGGAAACGTTATTCTTTTCGGGCTGACTGCCATCAGGCTCCACAATGCCTCCCTCTAGCATGTAACCTTGTCCCGCGTCACTCAGTGAGAAAAATAGGACAGTGTCCCTAAACAATAACCCACATATCCTACACACCACTGAATGTTTTTCACATGAACCTTAACAAATTATGAGGCTTTCTGGCTGTTGTTGTTGTAGTTGTTGTTTTTTCAAGATATCTTTGTTGGTGCATGGAGTCTGTGAGTAAGTGTAAGTAAGTCACTATTATATAAGTTATTTTAGCACCCAAATTTCCCTTGAGGATCAGTAAATAACATCTATCTATTTATTTATGCAAATTATAAACCTATTGTTATTTATGAAAGCCATTCAATGTAATAACTCATTGTAAACCCTCTGTATTTACATTCATGAAGGCGTCTTTTGATTGTAGATTTTGACAATGATACGCCTACCTTCTCCAGAGTATTCTTGACTTCTGTTGATGTTGTGAAGGGGTT
>CM075003.1:7149312-7176848 GCA_037576675.1 Pangasius sanitwongsei | reverse complement strand
GTTTGTGTAAAGCTGCTTTGAGACAATGACCTTTGTAAAAAAGCGCTATACAAATAAAAATGAATTGAATTGAATATGAGAATGGAAAATATATATATATAGACATATATAGTATAACCGATAGATAATAAGGTTAGATAACAAGCAAAATGAAGTTGAATGGCAAACATACCTAGGGTGTAGACAGGTGTTTGGATTAATATTATATGAAGTGGGCAAAAGAGTGGCTCAAAGTAACAAACTAATTATAGCTAAACTTCCATGCCAACATTGAAGAAGGTACATAAAGAAGCTTTCTAGTTACCTTGTGGTGGTATCTCCTTGCTGGTCCAGATCCATGAAGTGTCTTCAGTCTAGTCAGCCATTGCATCAATAGAGAATTAGTTGCATCAATAGAGAATCACAGAGAAAGAGCCCTATGATTCAGTTTTGCAGAGATCATGCTGAGCACCTAGCAGTGGTATCAAGTCTTCTTGTTTGGAGATTGTGAAAGTCTTCTTCCTTTGTCTGGAAAATTTCAGTGAGAATTATGCCAAAGGTCCAGCATATCCTCAGTTGAATCAGCTTATCTAAAGATTGTTTTTTGTCAAAATCACCCCTAAGAACTGTGTCTTGGAGACAACCTTATGCATTTTCATAAGATGACTATATCATGAAACAGGAGTGTTCTGTGGCTGTGGAACTATAATTCTAAACATCTTAGCTTAGAATTGACACCAAACATGACCTGGTTGTTGAGATCCCTGTGCATTTCAACACATCCATTAAGCATATTTATCACACAAACAACACAGTACATGAAAAGGGAGTTTATGAGTGTCCTGAGCAATTTTATGATTTTATGTATTTGAAAAGAAAGTGTCTTTGGTGATATAATACTGGAGAATTGGATAAACTTCCCTTCCGTTGTCCAAGTGTTCTTGGAGGGACAGTCTTATCTTTTATGGCTCTGCCCCCCTGGGGATGGAGTGGCCTGGTGGTGGTGTAACTCACTGGCCATCTTGACGCTAGCAGGGAATCTCAAGGGTTTACTTTAAGGCTCTAAGCGGACTGGGTGAGCAGTCTTCTGAGGTATGTGTCAGATGTCTTCACGTAAGCTTCAAAGGTGAAGATACTTACTTCAGGGTAGCTTATGAATATCTGGAAGGCAGAAAGTGGAGTTTATAGTTCTCTAATGTTAGGGTGGTTTTAACCCTAAGTCCTGCTTTCTTGGTATTATTTTTGGCTGAATTGGAAAAAACATATCTTAGGGGCAATATCATTTTCAAATTCCTACACATGGATGAATAAAATAAAGCCCACAATGACCAATATGAGCTGGCACCTTAATGGACATGCTTGCGGTTGTTAAGAGGCAAGCAAAAAAAAAAACACCAAAAAAACCCCCAAAAAAACAGAACTGCAGCTGAAGCAAGTTCCAATATTTACTCATGGAGACCAGAATTCAGTAAGTTACAAACATTTGAAATCAGTCAAATAATACATATATTAAGGTTTGTTACTTTGTTCACAATACATATGATTTATTAATACTGAATTTGATGTTTCGTAAATGCTAACTATGGCAGTAAATAATGTTAGTTAAGAGAACCTCAGTGCAAAATGTTACCAAGCATTGTTACCAACCAGCAAATAAGAAGCAGAGATATTGCTCCAAAATGTAATTAAGCATTTATCAGCACTATTTTGTTACTCAGCCAAAAAAATAGTCTGATTATAACATTATGTTATTATAATTATAAGATTATTTAAAAAAAAAAATAGCTATGTGGGTCACACTACTGCCTCATTATGATGATAGGTAGCAAGGCTAAACACTGAGACTCAGTTTTTGTACTGTGCTAATTTTGTCACCATATCAACTTTCAACATTTAAAGTTTTGTGTGTGAGTTGCACATGGGAGCAAGTTGCAATAACTATTGACATTGTCAATAATTCTCGTTACCCTGGGGATCCGCTGAAGCGGCTATTACCGCCCCTGTCCTACAAGGTGCCAGGTGATGCCTCTTGAATAAGATGGCTGCAGGAGATGACCCAGAGGAATTAATTGATTTCTAAAAGACCTGTGGCCTATGCTTGGTTCGGGGATAACCATCCACTTCGATTACTTCCCCTTGTGTCAGGGGGTGGCCCGAATGGCTGTATAGAATTTGCTAGCCATGGCACAAATAGAGTATTCCTTTCAGTGGGAAGCCACCATGGAAAGAGTGGGATTCACACTGAATGACAACAAAGCTGCTTCAAGGACCTCTGGATCAAAATGTTGCTCACCCAATTGCCCAACTGCTTGACGTCTATAGACTGTGCTTTTTATGGGACAAGAACCAGCCCAATGGGTGGCACAGTAGTACAGTGGGTAGTGTTGCATCTTCCCAGCTCCAGGGGCTTTGGTTTGATCCTGACCTTGGCTTAATATGTGCAGAATATCTCCTTGTCAGTCTGTGGCCCTGCTCACACCTGGTATTAACATCCATCTCATGTGATCTGAACAGCCAGTACAAATAGCCTTTCACACCTGGCATTATAATTGCGTCTCCTGTAACAACTTGCATTCGGATTCCATACATCATTTCTGTAGGGGAAGTGTGTCGCAGACATTTATTATGGCAGCCTTCTGCTGCATTTTTTTTAGGCAGAAATGTCCTGCGAATCCTATTTTATGTACTGTACAGTCTGTTTCAAATGCTTCACTCTTGTGGTCTGATAACGAAATGAATGGCAGATGAGATGATGAAAGAAGCTCTAAAAATCACCTGCTTTTGTTTTGGCTGTTTTAACCAGAAGACCCCATAGAATGCTATGGGTACATATTAGAAAGGCACTGGAGAGTTATTATCAATGGATAGTGGAGAGTTATTATCAGTTTATCGTAATTACCAAATAGTCTCGCAATAACTACATAGTCTCTGGCTAAGGTAATGACACAGTCAATTAGGCGGTACTTTGTTGCTATCCAGGATGCATCAAAAAGCATGATGTGGCCATATGCATTCCAGGCGACCTCCAAATGTGGTTTGAATAACTGAATCACAATGCATCTTCGTGATGCATTTGACCGCGTTCACACCTATTCTTAGAACTGTCCACTTACAATCAGCTGTGAACGGGGCCTTTGTGAGTTTTCTCCTGGTTATCTGGTTTCCTTCCCCTCCCAAAAACTTGACAGTTGGTGATGTGGCTATTCTAAATTACCCAGGTGTGAATTAGTGTGTGAATGTGTGTATGTGTTCATGGTGTCCTGTGATGGCCTGTTGATCCCATCCAGGGTGTACGCTATTCCTGCCTTATGCCCAGTGATCCTGGGATAAGCTCCCAATCCACCATGACCCAGATAAAACAGTTACTGAAGATGAATGAAAGAATGAATGAATTAATAAAAGAACCAGCCCAGGGAGATCATGAAGTCACAATGACTAGCTGGGGTCAATGCCATCAACCCTTATACCTTATAGTGGTGGTACAGCTGGCCAGAATTCATTTGGCAGTATGCCCAGACTTCACGAAACCTACGTGGCACCTACCCCCAGACTTTGAGAAACCTGTGCAACAGATATCATCTCTGTCTTCCCCAGCCCTCCCTTGGTAAAGTTAACACTGCAGAGGTTTGTCACCTCAGAGTTTATAAATCACTGTGTTATGTGCCCATTTTATTTGGCTGGGCATTTACAAGGGTGCTTGTTATATTTGCTACCCCAAATGCCCCTTTGTGCTCCCTTCCACTGATAAACACATCAATAAACCAGTGGATTGGCAGGGTACTGCTCAAGGGCTAGTGCCAGATTCCCATTTCACCATAGCCCAAGGAAATTTTCAGCAATATTTCAGCATTCTGTTTGAAATACACCAATTTGTTATTGTTGTTGACTTTCAGTTCAGTTTGTCCTGTTCCCTGTGGTGTTTTGTCAATTAGTGGATAAAATGCCAAGACTTATATACATATGACACCACATATCTGGGTGATATAAAGTATAACAATTTTCAGTCATGATTAGAAGTGACATGTGGAGCATTTGCATTCTGAAATCGCTCAGACAGGCAGAGCTCACGGCCAAACCAATGAAGCATACAATTGGGTGGAGGGATATATGGTATATTGGGCTTGTCTGGGAGAAAGGGTATGTGTGACCCCAGATAGAAAAAACTGCAGGAACTGGAGCCTGTCTGGTCCCCAATTAAAAACACAGATGAGTCAGTTCGTAAGGTTAGCAGGGCATTACATGAAGGAGAGCAAATGTAGTACCATCAGGAAGAAGTGTCTGGGAAGTGTCAATTCTCACACTCTGCTAATAGGTATTAATTTGTATTAGTTGACCAGTAATTCAAAAAAATTCAAGACATTGTAATTTTTAGGATATTTTATTGTTAAGAATGGAAAAAATAAATCAATGCATTAAATATGAAAAATAATAAAATCTGTGGATCATATTAAACTATTTAAGGACACAGCAGTTTTTATAATACGCTTGTGTGGATGACCTGGTGGCTCAGCTAAAACTGCTGAAACTAATTTATTTGAAATCCATGATTTCATGATTGACAGGTTCATTCCCTTCCTGCATTGTAGACATACATGCCCCTCAAGTGGCGAGGCACCGGTAAAAGGCACATAGGGAGATATAAGCGCTGCGCACAGTGGACACATAGCATCTTGTTTTGGTCTGTTGTTACTAAGAAGAGCCTAATTTAGGAGAGCTAAATTAATGAATAACCTTAGTGACAGATTGCTGTTGGTGAGAGATTGCCATGAGGGTCACCTGTGTAAAGCTGTGGACATAGTCTGCTCAATTCAATTACATGAAAACCAAACTAGAGTGCATATGAAATTAAATTATGTGTAAATTGTGCATACTTGAATTGCTATTTAATTAGGCAATTATGTTAGGTAATTATGAGAATTCAAAGCTTTTATTGAAAACACTTTACTAAAAAACAAAGAAAAATATATTCAAGAATTTGTAATCCCTAACTGTGCTTAATTTTCAAAATGTTTATCAAAGTGAAGCTTGGGTTCCTCTGTGATGAAAAGTGAACCTTGTGCACTTTTATGCAACGCTTTTGAGTGTTGAATCTTGTTAGATAATATACAACGCTTTATATGATAAAATTTGATCAAGCCAATAGTTGCAAGTTGATAAATAGACTCGGAATAGGCTTGTCCTTCGTTGTGGAGATCATGGTATCAACGTAAATTATTATTGTGTGATATCCACTACATCTATCACATGGAGTACTTAAATGGGATGATGAGAGGTTCCCAGCCCACCAATACTCACTGGAGCCTGCTGACAGGCTGATACGAAACCCTGAAAAACAGGGCGTGTACTGGGCATTAAGGCCACATGTTGGAATAAAGTTTTCAATGAACATTATTTACAGTGTGTCTGTTAAATCCACTCCGATCCTGTCCCTTGAGCTGTGTGCACTGATTAGCTTATTGCAAAGGATAAACTGGATGCCATATAATATTTTACCTGTACCAGTCTTGTCTATAGATTTCTGGTTTAAGTGTCAATGTGTGAAATAATAAAAGAAAGAAATATACAATGTAGCATTTTAATTGTGGCACTAATGCTTATTTTCAGAATGATGTCACAAACATTCTTGCCTAATCCTACTCTGACTGAGAACATATAGAAAAGAGTCAGTGGCTTATGTGACAAACTGTGTTGAATGGAGAAAAGTGGAGGAAAACTGGAGGAAAATGGATCAAAAGGGAAAAAAGAATAATGTTTATTAGGAATGAACACACTTAAACACAGACAGTATTTAAGTCTGCAATGGAATATTAATACATAAAAATTCAGTTCAATTCTATTCTATTTATATATCACTTTTAACAATGGTTATTGTCACAAAGCAGCTTGATAACATCCTGATATAAAATTAAAATTTTAAATTTATCCCTAAATATATAAAATATCCCTAAAAGAGCAAGCCAGAGGCGACCGTGGCAAGGAAAAACTCCCTGAGACAACATAAGGAAAAAACCTTAACAGAACATGCACATGGAAACAAGAGTTTTTTTTTTTAAGCAGGTAGAAAACCAGCAACAAATCTAATAAAAGCTTCAATGGCTTTCACATCAAGTTTCTGGATAAGTGTGTGTGTGTTATAATGAAGTATTTTCAGTGTTTAGCTGTGCTCTCTCCTAATGTCATACAAAAAGAAAATCTGTGAATTGTGTAATGATATCATTAAAAGCAAATTAGCAAATAAAAGCATAATGACTGTTTTATTTTCCTAGATGTGACAAATGAATCCTTAAATATTAAACTCTGCTGTTTTATTCCCATTGGTGACCAGTGGTTTGGGGTTATTGAGGCATTAATATGCACTGCCAGAAATACTGGTTCCTTTATAAAGGACTAGTAGGTTAATTGAAGAATATTCCTCATTACAGCGGTGAAACTGCCACAACTTAATAAGCTTGTGGACTTTTAGTATTGATGGGTACAATTTGGATGAACCCCAGCATATGTCATTGAAGTTCAATTGCTATGGAAAATGCTTGGAGAATTTTCACCAGATTAAGGTATCCCAGTGGAAAAGTTTTGGTGTGGTAGTATGTGGGGTGTCATTTGAATGTTCTAGACAACTCGCTCACTGTAACTCACAAACATGTAGGGTCTGGGGACCCCCAGTGGTATGTAAAGCATAACCAATGGGTCTGTGGTAGCTATGAGGATAATCTCATTGTAGTAGACTTGCTAAAAGCTTGCTTGTCTGTTACTGATTCTGTTAGCTACTTTTGTCAACCACTGCACTATATACTATTCTGTAGTTAGATATTATTGCTTAATTAGAATATATTATACATCCTGTTTTCATCCTTGATCTTGCAACACAACACATACAGTACTGCATGGCAACAACAACAATATGAATATACACTCACTGTCCACTTTAATAGGCACACCTGTATACCTGCTCATTCATGCAGTTAACCAAACAGCCAATCATGTGGCAGCAGCACAATGCATAAAATAAAGTCAGGAGCTTCAGTTAATGTTCACATCAAACATCAGGATGGGGAAAAAGTGTGATCTCTGTGAACTTAACCGTGGCATGGATGTTGGTACAAGATGGGCTGGTTTGAGTATTTCAGAAACTGCTGATCTCCTGGGATTTTCACACACAACAGTCTCTAGACTTTACAAAGCATGGTGCAAAAAACAAAAAAGAGTGAGGAGGGTCTGCAGGCTGAAACACCTTGTTGATGAGTGAGATCAGAGGAGAATGACCAGACTGGTTTGAGCTGACAGGAGGTAATTCAAATAAGCACTCTTTACAACCATGGTGAACCGAAAAGTATCTCGGAACACACAACACATCAAACCTTGAGGTGGAAGGGCTACAACAGCAGACGACCACATCAGGTTTCACTCCTATCAGCCAAGACTCACTGAAAGAAACTGGACAGTTGAAGGCTGGAAAAAGGTGTTTTTTTTTTTTGTTGTTTTTTTTTCAACTGTCCAGTTTCAGTAAACCTGTGCCCACGATAGCATCAGATTCCTGTTATTGGCTGACAGAAGTGGAACCTGATGTGATCTTCTGCTGTTGTAGCCCACCCACCAAGGTTTGATGTGTTGTGCATTCTGGTATAATTTTCTGTCTGAGATGCTTTTCTTCTCTTTCTATAAAGAGTGATTATATGGGTTAATATATCCTTTCTGGCAGCTTGAACCAATCTGGCCATTTTCCTCTGGCCTCCCTTATCAACAAAGTGTTTCCACCCACATAACTATCGCTCACTCAATGTTTTTTGTTTTTCGCACCATGCTGTGTAAACTCTACAGACTCTAGAGACACTTTTTCCCTATTCTCATGATTGATGTGAACATTAACTGAAGCTCTTGACTTGTATCTGCAGGATTTTATGCATTGTGCTGACGCCACATGATTGGCTGCTTAGATAATGAGCATGTGTACAGGTGTTCCTATTAAAGTGGACAGTGAGTACATGATAATATAGTATATAGTACATGATGATAGCAAAATGTTACTGCAGTGTGACTCTATGTGAATGCACAGCAATGACCATAATGTTAGCCTATATCCTCATTACAGATCACAGTGGTTGTTTCAATATCGGTAGTGATAGTAATTGCGAATAAGCCACCATACAGTAAATTAATTAGAAACTGTAGTCTCTTTGAGGCACTGCACCATTATTAAAAGGCAGTCATTATCCAGGTCTGACATTGAAAAATGCAAAACGCTGTCCTGATTCTCAAGTTAAGCTTCAAAATCTCCAACAGCTCCAATAAGAAAATATGTGAAGAGCAGAGGAACGGTTGTTTGAAGGGTGAATATGGACACGTGGTACAATTGGTATTCATGATGGGAACAGGGATTCAAGAAGGACATAATGAATTAGTACAATGTACAAGGATATTTGTGAGTGTTGAAACTGAAATCCAATTAAGTCTAATTAAGTCATACCATATATATGTGTTCCACTAATGAGAAGCATGCTATAGCTGCATGTGTACTTAGTATTGTAGTGGTGACTAATTATTTTTTATCAGAATAAGTAAACCATCATTAAACAAAAACATACATTTATATTGTCATATGAATTAACCTGTTGTATGTTAGTCCTTTATTAGTTTGTCTATGTATAACCTATTGTGTCATTGTTTGTTGTAAAATCTTATTGTGATTTCATATAATGCATTTGTGTAGTCTAAATCTTAGATATGTTTCTTTTTCAATTTTCTGGTTCCATGTTTAGTGTTTCCTGGTTTGATCTTTGTCTGTTTGCCACACTTATGATTATGGATTCACATGTGATAACCCTGTCTACCCTAACCCCTGTACTGTATAATAATAAATATCTTGCCAAGCACCTGCACGTGTATCCTGCTTCTGGATGTTACACTTGCTAAACAGGTAAGACACTTCTTTTTTCTCTAATTTGGTGTGGAGCTAGTGAATGATAGATTATAGACAGAAGACAGGTGGTTATCCTTGTTGTGAGTTTGTATCATTACCCAGTTGAGAAGTTGGTGAGCTAGAGAACTCATGATAGCAACTAGTGTCTAATGGTGGTTGGTAAGTAATGGTATGTGGTGGTGAGTTTCTTTGATTTTTTTTTGTTTTTCAAACTTGGCTATATTGGTGAGTGTCTGACTCGAGCCCCCAATGATCTGTGTTTTTCTAAGCTCTGGTGAGGGTTGTAGCTAGTGTGCTAACATTATCTTGTTTGTGCTTTTTTGACAGACTGGAGAACAAAATGCATTTATTAGATAATAAAAAACATAGAGAACAGTGATTGTGTAATGAATGAATCGATGAATAGGAATTATATTATATATAATTATATAGTTTTGTTTCTATACTATATTGCACCTAACTAGCTATAGTTAGTAGGCTAGCTGACAGATGTGTAGAACCTTGGGGAAAGTGCACTGTGAGGTTGCAGCAGAGCAACCCATTTCCTTTCAGCCAGACCTTATATTTTAGATGGCTGACTAGTGTTAGGTAAGTAGTTCAAATAATTTGTGCAGTGAAGGAAGAACACAGCACAACCCATTTTACAAAATGGTTGATAGACATGCAGTGAAAAATAATCCAATTTCTTTGCTATAAAGAAATAATGTTGGAAGAGCAAAAACAGTCTGTTTGCATTCAAAATGCATGATGTCTGATAAAATTAGCATTTTGATTAAGCTTTATGATTCCCTTAGTCTCATGTTGGACTAGGGTGACCAGATCATTTCTGTCTGGTCACAGGACTGCAGAGATGCTTTTGTGGGCCAACCAGATAACAAATGAGTAATGGCCCAGTACCGGCCCACATTACTGCTTTCATTTGGCCAACATACCTCCATTAAAAGATAACATGTGAAGCACATTTTGTTTAACATGCTGTAAATCGGTAGCAACATGAGTAAAGTATAATTATAGTAGGCTATAGTGCTTATAAAAAATAGTGAAAGGCTGTAAACCAGCTGCAAGCAGTTTCATAGAGAATAAGATGCTTACTGTAGTATAGTTTGTCATTTAATTACATTTATGGAGAGAATGTTTGGACCTTGAGCCACCAGACTGATATAAACCATGCTGCACATTATGGGATATCACACTTCAGCCAGTTAAGTTTGTGGTGTATTCTGATTACAAGAAAAAGCTTGTTCTAATAGCATTTGCTTTTCTGCCTCTTTACACCAAAAGTGCTCACTTGGCAGTCCCCTGTGTCTCAACCAAAATAAGGCTTTCTCATGGTTTGTTATAGCCTACAAACTATGATATAAATAATGGTTTATTTATATTCTTGACTTGTACTACGGCTCCACCAATGCTTAGCATTAGCTCACCCCCTCCTTTTCCTTTTTTTATTTAAGAGAATGTGTATGGATGTTGGAGCGAAGCAGTAGCCTATAGAAAGTACACATTTTAAACAATATCTTAACAGAAAATAATTTTATACTAATATGCCACCATGATCAGTTATAGGTTAGTCTGTTTTCTTTTGTGGGACCAATCTTTTTAGAGATTGTCCTGATGGATACTGACTCTGGTGTTGGACTCAGTGGTCAAGTGTTTGGTTCACTGCTGCTTGATTTGGGCTCTCTTTTTGGGCTTTCTTTTTTCTAAGAATGTATTCCTCTTTAATAAAGAAAGACATCTACAGTATATTCCCTGATTCCTAATAGTAACCTTGACAATTTGTAACCTTGAGAAAAATTAACTTGCTTTTGTGCTCAAAACTGCAACTGCAAAGAGAACAAAGCATGGCTGAATCAAGCTACGCAAAGGTGACAATAAAGATCAAGGTTGTGGCAACAGTGATACTGAAACAAGAAGTGAGGAAAAATAGTAACCAGGAACATTCTATTACAGACTCTTGACTGGGTTGAATCAAGCAGTAATTCATTATATACTGTGTTTTAACCCAAGACCATGTTAATAGAATCACTGAAACATTTCCTTAAGTAATGAATTGATTCTCTTTTTTGTATGTACAAAAGTGAAGCACTCAACCTGTGTGTTGTCAATAAATGTTAAAAATGATAGAAAGAGAGAGAGGAAAAAACACCCCTTTCTCCCTATTTTGAGCACTTTTTAGTTTGGCATGATTCAGCCTTTTTGTTATTTGGCTCTGTTCCTGATTGGCATCAGCTTTTCGAAGAAATTTAATGAAATAGCTGTTTTGACATTTTCTATTACACAAGGGCAACTTAAAAAACAAGCAAACCAAGCAGAATGTGGGAATCTGAAGATAGATGAGTAAAGCGGATGATCAATTCAGCAGTCTAGTGCCGAATGATCAAAATCAAGTGCAGGTTTCCTAGCAAGTTTCAGAGAATTTTGTGTAAAGTTAAGCTTTACTTTTCTCTCTTTCAAATAATTTCATCTGCTTATTGAGAATAAATTCTCAAATGATTGAGATTCTGATTAGGATACAGACATTTTTGAAAAGTCTGTCATAATTTTCACTCACGCAATGTTTGCAATGTTTTGTAATTTAAAATTTAGCTTTCTTTTGTCTTCCCTCACTTGCACATCCATACTAAGGAGCGTATATCCAATGGAACTCATAATGGAATCTATAAATGTAGAAATCAGCAGATCTATGGAAGGAATGAGGGAATGCTGAAATTTCAAACTTGCCCAAATTTGATTAAAGGTTGCATCAGTGTTCCTCATCCTTCTGGGTCTCATTCTTATTCTGCTGTCTTTCTAGCTGCATAAAAAACAGCTTCTGTTTGCAATAGGATGTAAATGAATGTGGAAAGGCTGTTTAAATTATTTTTCAAAAACACTTTATCTATAAGGATGCTTATATAGAAGAGAGAGAGAGAGAGAGAGAGAGAGAGAGGGCATACTGTAAAGGTCTATGTATTGTGTACACAAATAAAAAAAATGTTGACACACCTTTCATCAAAAACAGCATTTTGACCATTTTACTTTATTTTGCATTATGACAGAAGTGCTTTGAAAATGGGAGATTTTGTACATAACTCTCATTTGATGGAGGGATGCTGTGTGACTCCCTTGTCCTCGGTTCTCTTTCAAATGGAGGAATAAGATGAATGTGAGAACAACAATGATAATGCCCTTATACTCTCCTTTCTGGAGTCTCCTATCATTGAGGGCAGGTATTGGTGGTGTATGTGTGCCACTTGTCCTATCTCCAGTGGTATAGTTTGCTGCCTGGTGGTTTGTGATATGTCGTTATTCAGTAATGTACTGTTTGGAGACTGGGTCACCAGCTTTGGAGCTTCTACGGAGGAAATTTCTTCAACCCACTTTCAGTCTTGTTAGTCAAGTCACTGTCATATTAGTCATGGATATTAAGAGAGCAGGACATACTACAGTAACTTGCAATAAGTATTCATATCTCTGGAACTTTCCCCACATTTTGTAATGTTGTGAATGCATATGTGTTCACTCCTGTTGGTGTAAAACCCCTGAATTAGTTCTGGTGTCATCAGAAGTCACATAATTTGTTGAATAGAGTCCACCAGTGTGCAATTGTCACATGATCACAATATATGTAAATACACCTGTTTCTGGAAGACCCCAGAGTTTGTTAGAGAATATACATAAACAAAAACAGAATGAAGACCAGGGAGCTATCAAAACAAAGTTCAAGAAAAGTATCAATCAAGCATCCAGCAGAGCACCATTAAATCTATTATTTAAAAAATGGAAAGAACATGGCACAACAGCAATTTACCAGATTACCAGAGAACCATGTTAGGCTTTTGAACAAGGTGCTCAGCTCTGTATGACTGGACCCTACCTCACCTTTAACTTTATGTATTAAAAAAAGTGTCAAAATGCATATAATGATTATGTGACACCCTGGTGGGTATGGAGGGAAATGTGGATGCAGGAGGCAGGATTTAGAGAGCATGACTTTTCTTTTATCTCTTTTCATTAAGGTGCTTTTCAGTGCTTTGCTCTCCAACTCATGGTAAAAAGGGCAACACAAGCACAAGGTTCTGCTCCGCAACAGCAGTTCAGTGTAGACCTGCTCAACACCACCTTCCTTCACTAAAAGACATATAAATAGACTCACATTAATCACACACACGTGTAAGCTCATTCGTAGAATTACTTGCTCCTCATCCCTGACTCTGCCATCCAGTTACAAACAGTGTTCAACCACCGCCACAGATAAATTTTACATTCCACAAAGCATAAAGGGGTTCAGAGGATTTCTTCAGCTATGTTCTTAATGGTTACTTCTCTGTCAGACACAGAGGTTTGGTTTCTGATTTTATGCTGACCAGCTGTGAAAGTGCAAAAAGAAGTGCTTTCAACCCCAACAGTTCTTGTAGTCAGAAAGAAACAAATGTTAGGTTCCTCTGGCAAACATTTTCCCTAGATGCTGCATTTTGCCTGTGTGAAATAACACTGTATGATTTAAATGATTTTTTTCAGAGCATTTATATGCCAGAATTTTATATGTATGTTTAATCTTATTATAGGAATATTTTATCTGTATATATATTTATATATTATAGGAAATGCTTCACTAAGTAGATTGTCAAGGTTATACAGTATGTTTGATCTTGGTTCTGCATTAATCGAGACGACTAATGTTGCCCGAGCATGCTATAGAGAAGAATCCTCTATCAACTCAGGGCAATTTAATCTCCTGACAATGTTGACACTTATATAACACCAAAGCATACAGCAATCTGTCAACAAAATTACCAAACTATGCAAACAGCATTTGTGAACGTACTGCTACATCATTCATTAGTAGAAAAATGTCAGTGATCGCTGTCTATGAAGGCTTATAATGTAATAACAATTGATTGTTAAAAATAAATTGTAATAAAGATGCTTTTATGAAAGGTGGTTTAGACAAGGGCCATAGCATCACCACAAGGATTTTAGGAAGATTGCTAAGACAAGGCAAGGCAAGGTAATTAACATCTGTTAATACACATGGTTTTCAGAGAGCCGGTTATGTATGTCACATTCAATCTATCTGAGATGCCAGGGTCTTGTGATAGAGATATTCAGGAGACAGAACATCTGCCACCTTCTGGGAGGTCTCTTTCCCTCCCTCTCTCCTAATCCTTCATATCTTATCACATCATCATCAAATAATCAGCATGCCACATCAGTTTGACCATCACTTCTCCTAAGGAGACTTTGATAATATCTCTCTAGGCTGGAGAATGCTCATGATTGACACAATGTATCATTCCAGGGGAGTCACATTGGGTGACAATAATTTATTGACTGGGGTGACTTTTAACTATCTAACACATGTATAATGGGTAACAGCTGCTATTGTAAAAGTCTAATTGCTTCGCCTGTCAGATCAGACCCATGAGTGTGCTAAACAAACTCATGGTAACAAACCATTTAAGAAGAATATGGAATGCTTCTAAACTGAACCTTCATCATTAAGATAATTTGTGAAGAAACTGTCAGTGAGCAATAAGACCTAGTTAGCAGAAACAAAAGCAACAAAAATGCTAAGTTGCTGGAAACCTCACCAGTGCTACATTTCTTCTGGGTTTTGGTTTTGGTTTAAGCCTTGTCACTTCTTCTTATGTTTTTGTTGCCAAAATTAAAGACCTTGCAAATAAAGTAACAAAAGAAAATAATAAACTGTCATTATAAATACACTGAAAAAAAGGGAATATGTAGTTCGTCAGATTGATGAGAATATATTACATATAGTTTACGTAAAAATATTAAGTTTCTCAAAAAGTGATTTCATTGCTTATACTAAACTTAATTTAAACAAGATTCCAATTACTAGATTGAATTATGTAGAGTGAGCATGATCAATTCACGTAGTATTAATGTAAACCAATTACATTATGAAATCTTGCAAGGAGGTTGGCACTGACAGAAACTAGAGCTATAGTATTAAATTAACGTGACTAACGTGCGGTAGAACAGTGCAGAGGTGATAAGGCTGTTGCAGAACATCAGTGGCCTGGATTCCTCAGTTCAGATGAGAACACTGATTTAAATTTTATTCAGAGTTTTGTAAGTACACGATCAGATGATGTTGGATGAATTTAATAAATTCACTGAGTTTTTTTTTGCAGTGTATGAGGATAACGTTCTAGCTAGCAGGTACTTGCTCTTGACATCACTTAAGTCAAAACTTCTAAATTAGCTTTTACTGAATAATAAAAAACACTCCCTACTTACAAATATCTAAAACCATGACATGAAAATGTTAGCAAAGTTGGCTAATGAGCTTATTACCTAAAGTTATCTAGCTAGATAGGTTACTCGAATAAACAATTTGGTTATACTGCCTCTATGACACAAGAAATAATGACCTCATATTGTATGTGTTAAAAGTAGAATAACACTATGAATGTGTCTCACCTGTAGTTTTACCTATTTTGTGCACCTTTAAACTTTTGTGCACACAGGTCAATTCTTAACGCTGATGTGTTTCAGATGTGTGTAACAGCTGGCATAATTATGTTTAACATAATTATGTTTCACCAAAATTAGTTAAATAAGGTAATTTTTTTTATTAATTAAGGTGATATTTTATTCTGCAATGCCTGCAGTGCAACAGAAAACATTATCATGCATTAACCTCTCAATTAGGGAAAAAGGGCAGATCTAAACAGAAGTCTATCATTTTTTATCTAACTGCAATGTATGATGAACAGGTAAACCTCAGGTAGATGTTGAGGAAGAACTACTTAGTCATTTTCTGGTTACATACTCATTGGCTACATACAAAGAGGCTATAAATCATCTTTAAAATGTATGCAGGGAGCAGTAAATCAGAGAAAGTGTATTTAAAGTGTATTTTATGACTGTTTGTAGCCTAAAAGCTTTGCTAACTTACAGACAGCAGTGTGCTTTTGTTACAGATACAGACTATCATGTGCTTCCACCAAAGATCCTCACAACTTCTAGTCAGAAACAGAGAAGCAACCCACATATTTGACCTATGACATTTTTCCTGTTATGAGGACAAAAAAAGCTGAGAAATGCTACTGATAGCTATGTGTTGTATTGAAATATAGCCTATGCACAGTGCTTTCTTAAGAATAAGCACTTTTAAAGGAGTGGTGAGGTACTTCATGTAAACTTGAAAAATGGAAAAAAAAAAAAAAAGAAAAGAAAACGCCTACTGCAGACACACACATACCATATTCTCAGTTGCCACACTGTCCTTGTATAAGCATTGCCATGTTAATCTGCTCTGCTTCTATCCATAATGTATAAGTCTATCCATCTGCTTCTATACGTAATTCTAGCCTCAGTAAACACCTGCTAATTCCAATCAAGCCTAAAGAAAGATAATAGTAGGTCAAAGATGGAAGATGAATGCAGGGGACTGGATAGGAGAAGGACAGTGGGAACTTATAAGTGAGATAGAATGCAATTAGATCATGTGAAAGCACTTTAATGTGTCTTTAACAAGTGATGCGGTGTTTCATATATTTATATATATGCTTACAAACATGTACCTACTTTGACTTGTCCCAAACATTGTACATTTCCTGCCTTGAATCAATCAATGCATCATGTTCACAAGCAGCCAAGACTATGGCATAATCAGTATGACGTGCCATCTGCCCAAACGTCATAGCCATCTGCACTGCAATCAGTCCCTGCCATTCTCTTTCCCTGCTCTTCAATCCCATAATATTGTGTTTCTAATATCAACTGTGATGAGAATTAATGGAATTGTGTGAGGTGAATAATTAACAGATGGTGCCATGGGATGAACACAAATAAATACAATTAAGTTACATCAAGTGACAGATTCCATCACTGTGAGTGATACATAAGGGGGTTTGTTGATCAAACAGGGTTTATAAGGCACTGTAATACTGATTTAGTCATGTATAATACAGGCTGTTATAGCAAGGAGGACTCTGTAGTGGTGTGGATATATTAACTCATTAATTTATTTATTGGAACTAAGAACAATAGCACCACCAGCCATCTTTTAAAAAATTGCTTCTGCCATGTTACATATTCTTTCAATTTTTTAAATAAAAATGCTGAGTTGCAAAGTTCAAACTTTGACACATATATATATAAAATCTTTAATTAATTAATTAATTAATTAATTAACTAACCAAATCATGATTGGTAGTTCTGTGGATTTGTTTTCATAGCTCCTTGGACTTTATGATGCTGTTTGATTACATATGTTCTCTAACAAACTCTGCAGCCTCCCAGGAACACATATTTTTACAGAAATAATAGACAGCAGAAAAAATAGAAGCTGGGGGTTTCACTCTTTCTCAGTCATTAATTTTTTAAAATGCCTTTGAAACTACAAGTAAAATGACTAAGCATGTCCAGTCAAAGCACAAATTTCACAAAGGTGCAAATGACAGAAATGTAAGTTTGTGTTTGAATGAAGAAGCTGGCTAACACCAAGCAGAGCTTTTCTATTTACCATGCTTACTATTCAGAAGAGACATGGCATGATTATGGACTTGAAACACTTGACTTAAGAGAAACAGTGAGCTATGGATTGTATCTGTCTTCCAATAAATATGCTGCTGTGAGTATGCTTTATAGTTTTGTGCCTATATTGAGCCCCCATTCTATAAGGCTCAGTCCTATTTGTTTCATAGTAACAGCAAGTCACAAATAGGCATCGAAATTTACTTACCCATGACAATTGTGCTAAAGTATCTGGAAATTATGAGGCTTGCATAAACACTGTTGTCCTTTATTTGTTCTCTTTGAGAGAATAATCATTGTTTTGGTGAATCCACTGAGAGTCAATAGATTCACTCATGCCAGTAGACATGTCAGCCAATTTTTCACTCCAACAGTAATTAACATATACTCTCAAAAGAGAGTGACCTGCATTAAAGAGCTCACAGTTTGCTAGAGCCAGTGTTTGGTTCCACAACATTGCATTTATTCTGTTAATGACTCACATTCATTTCTCCTGTAAGTGAAAAGAAGGTCACTGACATAAGCTAAGCATAAATGGGATTTAGCATACCGGTGTTCATGTCTTGCAAGATATGGAAACAGAAAATCCAATAGTTGCCATTGGAGAAGAAGAAAAAAAAAAACTCTCACAAGCTATATTCTCTTTGATATATCAAGACACACACACACACACTGTACTGTGCAAAAGTCTTAGGTACCCTACATTTTTTTAGTACAAATTTTGTTATAGATTTTTATTTTATGACTTCTACATTATCTACATTATCATTCTACAAGTCAGTACAAAAACATCTTAGATTTCCAAACATTAGTTTTCCAGCACAAAATTAAATATTAGGGGAAAATACATGTATGTCAGTAAAGAAAGCAGCAAATTATAAGAGACCACTTTTCAGACAAAAAACATGATGAAGGCTGCTGGGTTTTCCTGCAAAAATAAGAAGCAAGTGCGACAGTTGAGGTCTCCAGAAGAACTGTGGTTGGTTCTGCAAGATGCTGAGTAAAATGTACTAGCTAATTTCCTTATAAAACTGTACAAATTGTACCTGAGACTAGTAATTTTAAAGCAAAGGGTTGTCACAAAAATATATATACTTTGTTTCATTTATTACTGTGTACTGCTCTTTATAGAATTTTTTTAAAATGTAGAAACATTTAATTTCATTATTTACAAGGCTTATTTTTATCTTGTACCTAGCATGTACCTAAGTCTATATATCTATATCTATATCTATATATATATATATATATATTATTTATTTATTCATTTATTCATTTACTCATTCTTATAATATATAATTTTATATAATATAATTCTCTTGACTTTAATTCAATTATTCCAGTCCAGATTTATGTTTGTAGTGCGATGTTATTGACTCTATAAGATTCTCTTATTGAGCTTATGTTTCAGATTCAGTTGAGCTCTAATCACTCAGCATGTTGATATATAATGAGCAGGTTCTATCGCATTGACCATGTGAATCACGAGACATTCCAGGAAAAAAGTACTGTACACCTAGCTTCAGCTTTATGAGTGAGACTTATGCCTTTACACTGCATGAATGAGGACACCAACTCATTAAAAACTCCTGCAATTCATAGTACATTTTGAAGCAAACACACAAGGCATATGAGTATGGGTGGTGTTTCATCATTGATCATAACTTTCTGTGTCTATTATTCAAATGACATTAATTAACAGGGATTAATTGATGCAGGGAGTATTTATTTTGGCACACTTAGTGCTTTAAATGACCCTTAAAAGTCTTACAAAGTCCTTGTCCTGTTTTTCTATGTCATGGACAACAATAGAATTTAAATTAGGTTAATAGAATTAAAATTAGAATTAGACTGAACATTATACCAAATGGATACTGACATCTAATTTAATTTGACAATGCAACCGAATAGAGTTAAGATAGAAGATGTTAATTTTGTTTAATCATAGACTTGTACAATTCAGCATAATGTGGTCTCAAGTACCATGTCGGAAACTCACAAGCTCTCCTTGATTTGTGGCAGCCTGAAACCTTAGAACAATTGATTTTCTCGAGTTTTCTCAGAGTGTTAAGAACAAGATCTCTTATCACATAAGTGTTAGCTGTGAGAGTGAGAGCTAACAGCCTGCCTACATGACACAGCCCTGGCTTGCATCATTCTGTTTTGATAGGGAGAGACACAGACAAAAAAGCTTTAGACACACATGGAGAACATGCCCATTAATTCTTACTTAGACTCTGATTCAAGCACAGCAGTGTCAGTCCAACTCAGCAAATCTGCATAATATAATATAATATAATATAATATAATATAATATAACAATATAATATAATACAGAGAGTCTAAAACTATTCATTAAAAACACAACTGTAACTTAATATAAATATATCTATAGCATATACTCTCAGTTAAAAGTTTTTGGACAGGGTGGCTCAGTGGTTAGCACTGTTGCCTTGTACCTCCAGGGTTGGGGGTTTGAGTCCTGCTTCTGCCCTGTGTGGGTGGAGATTGCATGTTCTCCCCTTGCTTTGGGTAGTTTTCTCTGGGTACTCAGGTTCCTCCCCCAGTCCAAAGGCATGTGTTGTAGGTGTCCCCTGCCTCATGTCCCAAGTTCCCTGGGATAGGCTCCAGTCTACCCCACGACTCTGTGTAGGATAAGCAGTATAGAAAATGAATGGATGGATTCCTCAGTCCACATAAACCTATTCCAAGGATGGATTTTCAGATTTTAGAGTATTGCCAATGAGGTCTATTAAACAAAAATGCTAAAATATAGGTTGTTTAAAAAACTTAGTCTGTCAGATGTGACGAGCAAGACCTTAGCACAGAAAGGAACACAGCACAGAGAGTTAGGGGAATGTGCTCTTTTATTTACAGTAATACGTTGTGGCATCACAGTGCCCCACCCAAGCTCCGAGCCTACTGCTGGCGAGCATTGGGCCCAGAGTGAGCAGCGCCTGGAGTGCCCATCCACACTACCATGCTGTGTCCCCAAATGGTGTTCCAGTGAGAAGTCAAAGTCCTGGAGACAGAGGAAGCAGCGAGTGACTCTGGCGTTGGTGTCCTTGGCCTTGGACATCCATTGAAGAGGTGCGTGGTCTGTGACAAAGGTGAAATGTTCTCCAGCTAGGTAATAGTTTAGCTCCTCAATGGCCCACTTGATGGCCAAGGCTTCTCTCCACGGCAGCATATTTACGTTCTGCGGGGGACAGCTTTCGGCTAGCATAGAGAACTGGGTGCTCCTCCCCATCGAAGACCTGAGACAGGACCGCCCCTAGCCCTGTCTCGGACACGTCGGTATGCCCAATGAAGGGGAGGGTGAAGTCAGGGTTCCTTAGGATGGGTGAGCTCATCAGTGCTTCTTTCAGTCTCCTGAAGGCTTCCTCTGCCTTCCTACTCCACTGCACCCAGTCCGGCTGGCCTTTTCTGGTGAGATCAGAGAGGGGAGAGGCAATGGAGGAAAAGTTAGGGACAAAACGGTGGTAATAACCAGCCAAACCCAAGAAGGCACATACCTGGTTTTGGAGGTGGGTCTTGGGCACTCAGGCACCTCCTCCATCTTCTTCTCTTGAGGCATGAGAAGTCCCCGGCCGATGCGGTACCCCAGGTACTGTGCCTCCGTTAACCCCAGGTGACACCTCTTTGGGTTGGCGGTTAGCCCAGACTTCTGGAGTTCCTCCAACACAGCTCTAAGGTGGTAGAGGTGCTCGGACCAGGTGGAGGAATGGAGTACCACCTCTTCCACCTCTTATATAGGCTGCTGCATAGTGCCTATGTGGTCTCAGGACAATGTCCTTGAGGAACTGGAACATTGCGGGCACTCCATGCAGCCCAAAGGGGAGAACCCGGTACTGCCAGTGTCTCCCGGAGGTAGTGAAGGCTGTCTTTGGCCACCTGCCAGTATCCCTTGGTAAGGTCGAGCGTGGTAAGGTCCTCCACCCTCAGGAGGGGCTACACGTCAAAGTCTGATACCTGGTTTAGCCTCCGGAAGTCGCTGCACAGCTGGATGCTCCCTTCGGGCTTGGGCACCACAGTGATGGGGCTGGACCATGGACTCATAGAATCTTCAATAATTCCATCTCTGAGCATCCGGCTGACCTCTTCCTCAATTGCCTGAAAGCGAGCTTCTGGGATGTGGTAGGGCTGCTGTCTAACCATGACTCCCGGCAGAGTTTTGATGTCGTGGTGGACCAGATGCATTCTGCCGACTGAGGAGAAGACATCAGGGAACTGGTCCACCAACTCTGTCAGCTCCTGGGACTGAGCTGGTGTTAGCTCCTTTCCTTGGTGGACCAAGGCATGCTCAGACGGATCTGTGTTAGGTAGAGTGAAAGCAGACACATGGGGGTTAGGGTCTGTCCACTTTTTCAGCAGGTTGACATGGTAAATCTGTTTGTCTGCTCGATTACCTGGTTGCTGCAGTCTGTAGTGTACAGGACTCACCCTCTCGAGGACCATGTACAGGTCTTGCCACCATGCCAGGAACTTACAGGAGGCACCTCGAAGAAGGAGAAGGACCCTGTCCCCAGGGTGGAACTCTCGGGGTTGAGCAGGACGATAATAGGCCCTCCTCTGCTCTCTTTGTGCAGCCTCCATATGCTCCCTCACGATTGGTCCGACACGATCTATCTGCTCCTGCATCTCCTGGACATAATTGATGAGGGAGCGGAAGGGGGAAGGCTGCTCTTCCCACGACTCCTGGGCCACATCCAGCAGAGGTTGAGGTTGCCGTCCGGAGAGGAGCTTGAACGGGGTAAAGCCAGTGGACACCTGGGGAGTCTCCTGGACAGCGAAGAAGTTGTAGGGGAGAAGCAGGTCCCAGTTTCTGCCCTCCTCGTCTACCACCCAGTGAAGCATCCTCTTCAGGGTCTGGTTGAAGCGTTCCACCAGACCATCCGTCTGTGGGTGGAAGACGGATGTCCTCAGGTGCTTAACCTGCAACAACTGACACTCCATCATTAATTTAGACATAAATGGCGTACCTTGTTCGGTTTGCGATGCCCACATGGCTGAAGAGGAGCAGGTGCTCACGGGCGATGTTACGGGAGGTGGCTTTTCTGAGAGGAACTGCCTTGGGGAATCTGGTGGTGTAATCCACAATGACTAGTATACTGTATATTCATGACTTCAGGCAGATTTTGGCAGCAGCCCTATGAGGTCCATGCCAATCCTTACAAAGGGGGCACCAATGATGGGGAGAGGGATAAGTGGTGCAGGAGCAGGCTTCTGGGGGCTCGTTCGCTGGTGCTGGGGGCACTGTTGGCAGAAGGCCCTGACTTCAGCATCCATACCAGGCCAGATGATGTGGTCCTTTAGTTTTTCCAATGTATTTCGAGCCCCCAGGTGACCTCCAAGGGGATGTGAACGGGCCAGGTGCGTTAAGGTTCTGGTACGGCCTCGGGGAACCACCAGCAGCTCACAGGGCTCTCCTTGTCTGTTTGTGGGTGTCGAGGAGGCTCTGGTCTGGCCACTGTCGTACGCCTTCAATGACTTGCTCCTGGCTACAGCAGTTCTTTAGCTGGGGTTCATCCTTCTGCTCCTGGCTGAAACTTCCCTCTCAAGTGACCTGGGTAAACACAATGGAGATAGGGTTAGCAGGGGGATTGGACTCACCTCCCGAGGTTGCTCCGGCGTTGCCCTCGTCCTACACCAAGCAGACCTGCCAGATAGGTGGCCGCGTTGTCCCAGTTTGCCTCTTCCTTGTCACACGCATTGCCCTGGCTATCTGGAACCCTGGCCAGTCTTGGCCCAATAGTAGAGGAACGGAGAGTTCGTGGAGGAGGCAGACGGTGAGGGGGTGCTTAGAATTTTGGTGTTCGACTGTGACTCGGGCCGGTGGGATGTCTCCGTGGATGAAGGTTACCTTTAGGAGGCTGGAGGGCCTCAGTGTGGGCAGAACAGAGGGCCGGGCTAGAGGTATGGTACTTCCTGAATCCAGCAGTGCCGTTAATGGGCGGCCCTCATTCTTCACGCTGATAGTGGGTAGGTTGGGAGTCATTGCATTATGGAGTGCACAGCCAGCCAGCCAGGGCTTATCTAGGTGTCATGGGGTGGCAGAATGCGGCTCTGTGGACATGGACACGTCCAGCGGAGCAAATTGGTCTGGGTCTCCCCTCCCCAGGGGTTAGGTGTTCCAGGCATCGATCTAGTGGAGGGTGGGAGAGCTGTCGCCTTTCACCCCTGCCAATTTCCAACATAGCAACCACTCGCTCCAGTGTCTCTACCATCTCTCTGGGGTGTTGGGCTCCTCTCATCCCCACAGCTTTCCGCTCCTCGGGCGGCAGAGCCCTCAGAAAATGGTCCATAGCCACCCTCTCAGCTACCTCGACTACCTCCAACTAGAGTCACCATTTTGGCTGTCCAGTTGGCTCCTTGGCGTGGCTTTGGGGTTGTATGTCCACTTATGGAGCTCTGCCGCTGCGCTGGTGGGTGAGAAGTGGAGTGAGGGCTGGGGCCCAGTCTTCCCTGGGGCAGTCTTTCCACTGGGTGACCCACTCGAACATCAGGAGGAAGGCTTCTGTGTTTTTGTCGGGTATCAGCTTAGACATAAGGTTCTGGGCCTCATGGCAGGGGTCAGGGAGAAGGTACGCTGCAGCAGCACCGACCATCTTCTTCAATTCTAGGAGCTCTCTGGCGGTGTTTCAAGTCAACGGGCCAGCTCTCTGTATGCTGTGCTGCCCTCATCCTCCAGCACTTGTGATGAGCAAGATCTTAGCACACAAAGGAACACAGCTGTTATGTTCCCTAAGGCCTAGGGGTAAGAGAGAACGTACAATAAAAATATATATATAAAAAAAAGGAAAAATCTCGTCTCAAAATCACAACTCAAGACAACAGGTTATTCATTCGGGCGTTTTGGTAACGCCGATTTAATCTAGTCTGTGTTCAGATTAATTTGTCCTAATAAAAGAAAACAACAAAAATAGCTAATTAAATAACAATACAATTACCTCAGGAACGGGACCCAAAGAAAAAACAACAAACAAAAAAAAGATTCGCTAACTTTTTACCAAAACTAACGATGCATTAAGCAAAAGATGCATTAAGCAAAAATAACGACAGGTCACTGCCCTGTCTGTCACAAAACATGAGAAAAAAATTCACAAAAAAAAGGAATCCCGTTCCCTACAAATACCTGGACATTTTTTTTAATCGGCTTTACAGACGCCCCGCGACGTTACTACAGCACCATTACAAAAGAGTAACTTTTACACCAACGTTTAAACCAAACCAGTCTCTGTGTTTAAACTCAACAGTCTTTATACCACACAAATTATCACGTCTCTCTCTCCTCACTGCCAGCGTGGTGTCGATCTTATATGCCATCACCGGCCGAACCAAGTAATCAGAAAGCAGGTGCCGGTGATTATCACCTAATTAAGGGGAGAGAGCGGCAGAAAGAACACACACACAGAGAGAGAGAGAGAGAGAGAGAGAGAGAGAAAGAGAAAGAAACACGCAGCAACCCCTCCAACAACAACAACAATATAAAATGACATTCAATGTACAAATGTAATTAAAAAACATACGTGAGGGATGTAACACAGCACAGAGAGTTCTTTGGTTAGGGGAATGTGCTCTTTTATTTACAGTGATACGTTGTGCACCAGTAATTCAAATGTGAAGGGGCTGGTGAGGTTGAGTGTTCAGGTGAGGTCGCCTCTGTGGTTGGTGTGGCAATCTCCTTGTAGCAGCATGGTGAGGAGATGGAGGGTTAGTGACAGCAGCTTTTAGAGATCCCCAGCATAGCAGGAGGAGAAAGGGGGCCCTCTTCCCCACTGACATTGACTTCCGAAAGGAGAGAGAAAGAAACAACCATTAGTGGTGTTAAATACTTCTCCTACCTCTCCTGCTGTACTGCCCCGGACTCCTTTTATATCCCTCTGGCTCCTCTAGGAGGGTAGACTGCTGATGCGCTGGTGATTGTCTGCCAGCCATGAAGAATTAATTTGCTCCGCCTCGCGGCCACGCGCACTCTGTCTGTCCAAAGCAATGCCGGCAGTCGTGTGAGGAGCGATCATAGAGTATATTTTGTATATTTGTCTATGGCACAAAAAGTGACCATTAGATACTCTGCAAAATTAAAAATTAGGATTTTGTTTTGGATGTGTTATATTTTTACAGACAACTGTATGTATTAGCTTTAGGTTTTTTTTGCTGCAAAATATTATATCTTATAGCAAGTGAAGATATGTTGATATTCTGTCCCTGCTGCAAGTAAACTGCACCTCGACAGATAGTTAAACAGGATAAGGGCTGAAGAAAAAGTCGAAACTGAAAGAGTTCTTTTCCAGTGTTTTACTTGAAATCTTCAGTTGCACAACATCGTTTTTTGTGAAACTATAATGCAAACACAAAACATACATTAAGTATAAAGTATGACTAAAAGTAATTTTTAGGAAAGAAAACAACAAATTTAGCATTACTACGAGAGAGAAAACAACAACCTTCTTATCCGAATGCACCACAAATGTTTCTTTTTAAATGGTATGAAATACTTCTTTTTTAACATATATGAAATTCAATAAACAATTAAACTTACAGACGATGGCCTCTGGCACAAAATAACAGAAATATAGCTTTTATCAGTGAGACATCTGCTGCTGCATCACTGCTATTGTGAAATGAAATCTAAGATGGCTGCCATGACCTCTGACCTAAATCACATGATGCATCTTAACCAAAAATAAACCCAAAATTAAATGCCTATTTAAACAGTCAGAATAGTTGAATAAAGGAAAAGTTATGTAATATTTCTCATTATGAGTTTATTATATTACAAATATAAGACAGTCAAACCTATTTCTATACATATTTGCTAATTTCAATCTCTTGCTAAGATGTTTTTGCAGTGTTAAATTGATTGAAGTGTTATGCAGGGGTGTTAGAAGTATATACATAGCATATAAAACATGTAAAGGCAAACATGCTATCATTCCTCTTTAATTACTCTTATACCTGTAGGAAACGATATGTGCAAAAGTCTTAGGCACATGCAAAGAAATGCTGTAAAGCAAAGATGCCTTCAAAAATAATGAAAAAAAAAATACACAAACACACACACACATATATGTCACTATATGTACAGTCATGTGAAAAAATTAGGACACCTGATTAAATATTCAGTTCTTTATTAAGAAATGTTAACATGTCAATTTCTGATCTTGTTTTAATTTGTACCTGTAGATGAAAGTGATGTAATTGCATGTAAACAACAAAAAATCACTTTGTTTTCACTTATTAAACAAAAGAAATCAACAAAAATGAGTATTTCAACTGAGGAAAAAGTTAGGACACCCTATGCCCTAATAGATAGTGTTTCCCCCTTTGGCTGAAATAACCTCAATGAGATGTTTCTTGTAGCCATCTACCAGTCCCCCACTCCTTAATGCACACCTCCCATGATTATTAAAGTTGTGGTTCACTGTGTCAAACGCTGCTGAAAGGTCAATGAGGATGAGGACTGATTACAGATTGGCTGATCTAGCAGCATGTAGCTTCTCAGTGATGGCCAAAAGGGCAGTCTCTGTGGAATGTGCCACTTTGAAGCCAGACTGGTTAGGATCTTGGAGGTTGTTCTGTGAGAGATAGAGAGACAGCTGATTGTAGACAGTCCATTTGACAATTTTAGAAAGAAAAGTGATACCGGTCAGTAGTTGCTGATGTCAGAGGGATCCAGAGTGGGTTTCTTCAGGGGGGGAATAACTTGCTCTCTTGAATGCAGTTGACCTTGGCAATCCCCCTTCAAGAACTCGAGCTGCGTTGAAACGCTATGGGAATGCCTTCAGCGTGACCACGCTCTGAAGCACATGTGTAATCAGTCCAATGGATGGGCGAGACATCACGGGCAGGGTGACGTAGCGACCAGGAAGCTTAAAAGCTTCCTGACACAAAGGAAACTCTGAGTCTCATCCACCACAGCTCTACAAGAGTCTTATCCAACACATCTCTCACATCCAGTACATCTTTGCAAGAGTCTCATCCAACCCATCTTTGCAAGAGTCTCATCCAACCCATCTCTACAAGAGTCTCATCCAACACATCTCATCAAGAGTCCATCAGCATCAAGGAATTCACTTCAACTAACAGCTCAAGAGAGTCTCCATCCACATCTGAAAGAAGTCTCATCAACCAAGAGCTTTAGAAGTTCATC
>CM075003.1:7138958-7149212 GCA_037576675.1 Pangasius sanitwongsei | reverse complement strand
GGGATTTGTAAGTCTGGTGGCGTGGGCATACTCGTTCCCATAGCGTTTCGACGCAGCTCGAGTTCCTGAAGGGGAACCTCTCCAGGTTACGTATGTAACCATGGTTCCGTGAGGGAACGAGACGCTGCGTCTCAGTGCCATACTTCCGGCATCCCTGAGAGCGCCTGCTTGCAGTTGGTAGTGCCATGGGTGGGCTGAGCCTATTCAAGGTTAGCACTGACTCATGGCTCAACATGGCTCATGGTAGCAAAAACTCTGTAGTGGAGGAGTGTCTGTGTGACAGCAGCCATAAAGTTATATCCCTCTGTTATGAGCAGTCTATTTTTCAATTGATGGTTCATTCTGTATGGTGTACAGTTCCTGAAAAACTCGTGTTGTGTTGGGTTGTGATCTAAGCCCAGGCACCACGTCATATCAACACTTTAAAAATACCATCATGGTCCTTATGTGCCATGGTCAGCAAACTCTTCCTGAGATTCGACCCTGATATCACATGCAACAAAGCATTCCCCCAGCATGTCAGTTCATGGTTTACAATGAAAGAATGGTTCCATTTCTGGTGCCATTTCTGGAGATTGCCACCTGTGTATAATGTGTCTGGGTGTGGTAAATGAAGGCTCAGCTACTGATGCATCCTACAGTTCTCACAACAGTTCAGGGGAAATTAGACAAGATACACTAATGGTTCCTCACTCTCTGTCACCATAGGTGGCCTGAGTGGAATGGTGGAGTGAGACAGGATGTCTGCTACAACACTATGTCTGTATGGGGTGACTGTTGATGAAAATTTCCCTGCTATAGCTTGTTTGACCACTTGTGGTCAGGCCTGTATCCTCTGACCAATGTTAGCAAAAGGCTAGCCAGGGCTTGATGGTTTGTTATGAGGATGAAACAGTGGTTGTAAAGATGCCATGTCTCACCCAGTCAAATGGATGCAAGTACCTCTCAATCTACTACAAAATACTTTTGTTCAGTTGTACTGAGGGCTAAAGCAACAGGCTTTTCAACTCCATTCTATAGCCGGGAGAAGACCACTACCACTGCAACTGCAGATGCATCACTGGTGACAAACCTTTGGCAGTCTTGATGGCAGTAGGCCAGTATTGGTAAGGAATATTTTAAGAGTGTCAAACACAGACTGACAAGTGGTAGTCCAATCTCATGCTGTGTCCTGTTTAAGGAGCTGCTGCAGTGGCTCTGTCATGGAGGAATACTCAGAGAGGTATTGGATGTAATAGGCCATCATGCTTAGAAACATTCAGAATGGCATGCACTATTGACTGGAATGGGGATATACCTGTTGAAGACATGAAAAACCACAAATGATACTGATGCTGAGAAATTCAGTGTCAGATTGTGTTGTTCCAGGGCAGCAAACCATTGTTTTAGGTTTTAATCATGGGTGGTATGATCCCACCCATGAATCATTTTTCCAGGTACATGACATAATAAGAGGAAATTGTAAGTAGCCTTGTTTAGATCAAGGTTGGAGGACACATGATCCCTATGAAAATGGCTAGTGAGCTTCTACATAGTCATAAGAGGGTAGTGGTTGAGTACCAATGCTTTGTTGACTGTTCTGAGATTAATACACCTCAGACCCCACTCAAGCCTCTAGAATTTTTATGTGCAATTACTAGATTAGACAAGTTGTCACACTGAAAACCCTAACAAGTTGACTGTACTCAATTGATTGAGTAAGCTTATTCCCTCAATTTAACTGAGTACTGGGGTCTCCCAAAACTTGTATAATTTAAGTTCACTTAACTTGAGGCTCATGTAGACTGTACATAAATAATTTTGTTCACCTAACTTGGTGTTCATATAGAATAATTTATCGTTTACCTGGGCTGTGGTGATGAGAGCACTAATTAAGTTCACTCAACTTGGTATTCATTTCAAGCGTACTAAAATACAGTGTGTCCAAAAAATCTCCATAAATAGGATAAGTTAACATTTTTAGCAAAATGTAACTTTATTTACAAAACATCCTCTACATCCTCTACAGTTCTTTGTAAACACATACGGAGTCCTCTTTCCTACTCATGGTGAACTCTTGAAATTCACTACACTGGTACTAGCTACAGATGTGACGAAGAGAACCACCTTTTGCAATTATCTACCAAACAGTGCCTTAGTTCTCTTGTTGCCAGGTGGAACTCCTTGCATGGCCAATCACATCAAAGAAAGACCAAAGTGAGCTACTTTAATGAATCATGATTTTGAGTTCATAACACTTGAAATCTTAGGTTTATGTATTTTGTATGTAAGTAAGATAATTGAACTTCGATTTTTTGATTTACAGTTTAAGTCATGTTTAGTCATGATTACTTGATTGTTTAAGTAAAGACAACATTAGGCTTTACAGACGCCTCAAAAAAAGCTGTTTATGTGGACATTCTGTACGACACTCAAGTCCATTGAACAGAGCTGGCCATTGTTTCTACTATAGTGAAGACACATTTAACATGGGAGTTATGCCCTTGTCTTGCACAGAGAATCCCAGACTGTGAAAAATGTCCAACCCAATTATGTTGACCATTTTAGATGTTGTGGAATAGGAAAGAGGCTATAGACATGCAAGAATCCAGTGTGGTTGTTGGATGATACCATGGTATAGGTGTAAAGAAGAATTTGTTTGTACTTACATTCATTATCAAACAGCAGGGACACACAGCATTTGTGTGGATATTCTGGCCACATAAAAAAAACTGGTGGTGTGAGGCTGCCCTGTATTAATAACAGTGTGTGGTGCAAGACTTAAAGCAGCACTATTTGGCTAAGTGATTAAATAATTTTTTGACATCATCTGCATTATCGGCAGTCTGGAGGACATGTGACATGCATGGTGGACCCACAATTCCTATTCCACAATGCTATCACAATATCTGTGGCTATATATCGGCAACCTATTCTAACATCTCATCAGGGCAGCAGTCCTGAGTTCTTGCACTTCATGATTGTTTTCTATAACTGTTCTTACAGTATATAGATGTATAGGTCTGAAATTGTATGCTTATCTTAGCTTTTAAGTCATTCAGTGGCAAGATTGGTCAGAACATGGTGGTGCCTTTGTATGCATCTACTCTGAGTATTTTTTTTTTTTGAAAATCTGACACCCTTCTCCCACTGAGCAGTGTAGGATGATATTTCCATGCACCAGCAACTTTGTCAAGTCCGACTACTAGCAGGTATGTTTCAAACAAAAGCTGCCATAGTTCACACAGGATGGCACACAGGATTGGTCTCTGGATTGTAGTACAAATGGCTCTGGAGGTGACACTAAAATAGCATCAACCATCCTCATCTTGCCAAATGTTGTCTCTGTGAACAAAAAGAGAACAAAACAGTAGTGGTTCTGAAAGCTTGAATTTGTTTATTTGCTTCCCACTCCTCAACCTTATTTTCCTTTTATTCTGCCCAAAACTACAATGGCTCTTATCTACCAAACTGTTACAGTAACATTTAACATAGATTGTCACATCACATCAATGCAAATGTAACGTCAAATCTGTTTGTGGCTTTTTGCTTTTGCATAAGACAGCAAAAAGTTTACCTTACAGTGTAGGTTTCTGCCTACTCCTTGAAATGTCTTTATGGCTGTGCTTTTTGAATTTCCTGGAAAAGACACAACAAAAAATAAAGGAGACATAAGGCAAACTATTGGAGGTCATATCACTCTCTGCAAAATTATAGAGTTCAGTACAGCAAACTTTACTAGTTCTCAAACTAGAGGACTAGAGGACTAAAGATAAGCAAGACAATTTTAGGAGATTTGAGTAGTAGATCAGGAATAAGATGTGTCTGATTTTAGACAAGTGAAAGATCACAGAGGAAACTATGTCTGAGGAGTATCAAAAACTTTGATAACATGCTGCAGTTTTTGGGGAATGGTTTTCTGCCCATATGATCGATTAAATGTAAATGAAATCAATATTATATATTTGCAAGATACTCACAAGGAGTTTTTGAGCACATCTTTTTTCATTTGAGCACACAAAGAAAAAAGTAATTTAAACTGAAATTTAAATGTTTTAACAATATAAACATTAACATAATTCATATATACATGTTTTTACAACTATACCAAGGCAAAGAAAACTAGGAGCTATTTGACCATTTAGCAAAGTGACACTGGGAATGAGAGACATAGTGCATCTCATTAGACCCATTAGAGACCCACTGACTCATTACACATTACTAAACAATAAAAAGCTTATTTTAGATAAAATATTTTAGATTAAATTTGGCGAGTGTCATATACATTATGTAAAACATGAGCTGTGAGTGCCGGTTCACTGCTTTAAAGGATACAGTCAGTGCTGCAATAGATTTCAAGTGATTGCTCACTCAGTACACTCATTTATTTTTGATTTTCATGCCATATCGATTTCATGCTTACATGGGCATCTTCACTGAATAACATTTGAACTCTTCCAAATTAATTATCCTGTTTGGGATTTGAATGACTGGTGACATTTTTGTTCATCTTAAATGCAAACATGGTAATTTTAAAAGCACTTGTATTCAAATTAAAAAGAGAAGCAAGCCATTTCAGTCGCAAGCCATTTGTGACTGCAAGGACAGCACACAGATTTGTGCAAGCCTATGTCTAATAATTATTTTTGACATACCATTTCATAAGTGGTGTGGAACTAATTGCTGGTGACAGTATTCCATATTAAAATTCAAAGACAAAAAGTAATAAAAGCAATACCAATGAAAAGCTCAGTAAAACGCCATTATAGCGCATGCTTTGGATCAATGTGCATATTGCAGAATCAAAGTTATTATACTGAGCTTTGTTTTTCCAGTTTTTCCTCCTGTCTAGAACCTGGAACAATGGCAGAATCTAGGACAATGGTTTTAAATACATTTTTTCCATGATAGGTATAAATGGAACAATGCCTTTCATTTTGACATGAGGAAGAGCATTTTCGGTGTACCTTTAATCTTTCATATGCTCGACAGTGCAGAGGCCCTCCATTTGACTTGAATGATAATGTAACTCACCTATAGGTAAGTACACAAATGCTAGGTTCGTAGGAGTTCAGGTAAGACAATGCAACACAAATGAATAGACAAGTTCATCGTAAACAAGTTTGTGTTCAGTGAAACTTTAGTGAACAAGGAATGTCTGTACAGAGTTACAAAGGAATTAACCCGGTATACAATAAAAAAAAATAAAACACTCTTTAATGTGTGTCAGTATGAGTCTTTTTTATCAGTGTACATATATTATGTTCATGTAATCAACTCTACCCTCTTCTGGATGCAATGGTAGGTTCTGTTCAAACTGGGTGATGCCATCTATTTCAGTGTTCAATGCTTTGTGCCAACAAATGGAATGCTCTTAAAAGACCTGACTTGCATTTACAAAATAGAATATAACAGTAAAGCATTTGTTTGAACATTATTTACATTATTATTAGGCCTAAGGATCATAATTTTCATGAAAATAACACCAATATGTCACACATATTGGATAATATATATAATCTTCAAATGATAAACAAACCTTTCACAATTTCAACCACATGTCTCTCACACCTGCCGGCCAGCAAAACAAATGTGCTCTCTTTAGTGCAATCTGTGTAGTCTCACACAATCTCTTGGCCACTGAGCTGACTCAACCTATCAACATCAGGACAATGTGCCTTAGTGCATATTGACTGGCTTGAGAGTGAGAGTAACATAAATCCTCTTTATAATTCTAGATTTTTAAATTTATTTACTAAACTTTTATATTTTGTAATTGGGTTACACCCACCCTCTCTAAATTAAAGAGTCAACACTTTGTTGAAACCCTCCAATAATGTTTGAGATAAGGTGGTTACTGAGTATTGGGTAAGTAAATTTACTAGGAGCCTTTCTAGATTGTCCAGACTTGTGAACATTTTCGAAAAGTCTCTTCAACATCAGGATCGTCTCCAGGTTACGTATGTAACCATGGTTCCCCGATGGAACGAGACGCTGCGTCGAAACGCTATGGGAACGCCTTCAGCATGACCATGCTCTGAATCACGTGTGTAACCAGTCCAATTGACGTGCGAGACATCACGGGCGGGGTGATGTAGCGAACAGGAAGCTTAAAAGCGCGTGCGGTGGATACAGCGGCAGCTTCGAGAATGAAGCAAGTGCTCAGAGGGATGCCGGAAGTATGGCACTGAGACGCAGCGTCTCAGAAGACCCTGGCTTAGAGGAGGTTAGAGGCTTATAGAGCTCTGTTTTTGAGCCTCCCGGTATGAGGAGCTGGTACACGGAGGGGGCTGCTCCCGCCCGGCAGCCCCACGAGCTAGAGGGCAGCAAGGGAGGAACCGCTGAAACGCCATTGCTTGTGTACGGGCCTCCTGGTACCAAACAGGCCAGAAGGCACAAGTGGGGCGTCCATGAGGAAGACTGCTGCCATGGACCGGCCGATAGCGGTCTCCTTGGTGGCACGGAGAGACATCCTCAGACTTAATCTCCCCGCCTTCGTCTAGCTCTCTCAGCAGAATGGCTTGGTAGGCCTGCAACACCGCCATGGTGTGCAGGCAAGCGCCAGCCTGGCCTGCTGCCATGTACCCTTTGCCCACCAGCACTGAGGTGGTTAGCAGCGGCTTGGAGGGCAATGCCGGAACCTTCAGGGATGATGCCATGCCTGGGGACAGATAGCTAGCCATTACAATGTAATGTAACAATGCTCACTCAGCCCCGCCACATTAGCATAATAGCTGGAGGAGGGCCGAATAAGGCCTACCCCACGACCTAGACACCTCGGTGTGGAGGTCGGGGAAGAAAGGTAGGCTCCGGTGTGGAGGTGGCGACTTACTCCGCAGAAAGCATTCATCCAGCATGCTTGTCTGGGGTTCAGCCTGTTTCTTGGCGGGCCAGTCGATATTCAGCTGGGCCACAGCACGAGTAACCACCTCCAAGAGCTCCTCATACTGGGGAGATTGAGGGGGCGAATCCTCATCGACGCCTTCCATGCCAACCTCCTTGGAAGAAGACAGGAGGAGCGGCGAGCCCTCTCCCCGGGGGGGAAGAAACCACGGTGCGGGCTTCCAATCCCAGAGAGAGGGCAGTGGATCTGGTGGGTGAGGAAGAAGATAGGGGCTGGCCTGTCTCCATTCCCTCCACCAAATCCAACTGCGATCCCCACGAGTCCAGCCGCCGCTCTGCCTTTGCAGAAGCGGGGCCAGCACCGCGAGGAACGCTAGTGAAGGCTCCCTTCTCAAAAAGAGACTTCCAGGAGCGGAGCACACGCAGAGGCAAACGCCCGCAATGTGGGCAGTCGGCTCCCTCGAGAGCCGACTGTGCATGCTCTGCTCCCAAGCAGACAACGCACAGACCGTGTGTATCCCCACCCATATTATAGCGCGGGCAGGGAGCCACAAACAGCCTGAAACGCTGACTGCTCTCGCCCCTATGTTTAGTCTTTGCTCTGGCTTTTGGCATGCCGCAGCGAAAGTGAAACAAACAGTATAAAAGGACTGACACACAGCTTTTAAGCTTCCTGGTCGCTACGCCACCCAGCTCGTGATTAAGAGCGTCGTCTTGCTGAAGGCGTCCCCTAGCGTTTCGACGCAGCTTGAGTTCCTGAAGGGGAACTATAGTTTTTGGCTCTGTAGGTATATCATCACTAACATTGGTTTGCTACTTGCTTTCTTTCAGCGTCTGACTTGTCTCTGAGTCAGATAGGTCTAGCAAAGGAGCTTCAACATCCTCGAAAGGAACATCACCCAGAGGCTCTGACATCTTTCCCTCTTCCACTGAATGAAACATCTCAGGCAAAGGCAAGTTTGAAAACCCTTCCAGCTGCCCTTGTTCTTCTGTAGTTTCATCCAGGGACACATCAGGTAGGGCTGGTAAAAACTGTTGTGAAAGTTACACCATTTCATCAGCTGGTCTCATATTTTCATCAACTATGACTCCATCAGCAGCTACAAAAACTTTGGGTAAAACATTCTGTTCAGGTAGATGTGATTCAAACTCATTGGTTTAGGCCATTGGCCAAGACCAGATGGCTCACACAACAGGATGGTAAAGCTGATAACTTCAGGAAAAGGGGGAGGATTGACTCTCCCAAGGACTCTCATGGAATGAGACCTTTGTTCTCTCCAGGAACACAAAGTAAATTTGAGTACAGTGTTGTTATATCCTTGTTACAAAATTCATAACCAAAGTCTAACTTTGACTTGTGGAAAGTTTGCAAATCACATAACTCAGAGACCAGTATGCTAATTAGCGTCAGAGGAGGAGAATGCAGTTTACACCCTGCCCCAAGATTCTACTGATTGGAGCACGCACTTTGGGGTCAGCCCAACTGGAACGGGTTAAAACAATGGTACATTGTTTAGCCAGTAAAGCTAATTGTGGAAGCGGGGGCATGGTTGAGCGCCAATTTGTGAATGGAGGATGGAGCCAGAGAAGATGAGTGGTATGGAATGCACACCTGTGGGGAATTTTACTAACGAGCATTCTGTGTTGCAGTGAGCTGGGGTGATGATGATGAGAGAGAGAGACACATGCGTGTTTTGTGTTTTATGTTCTGTTTATGATAAACGCTACGTTTGAGTTCATTTGGTTCCCGCCTCCTCCTTGCCCATCTTTGAATTTGTTACATTGGTGGCCGAAACCTGGGATGCGCTGCCAGAGAGCCCGGATATGCTGCCTGCCATCTGAAAAGGGGAGGAGTCGCTGCCGTCTGCCAGAAAGGGGAGTAGTGACTGCCATCCACCGGAAAGGGGAGGAGTCGCTGCAAGCCCTCTGAAAAGGGGAGGACCGGTTGCCTTCCACCTGGGGACGGAGGACCCACTGCCATCCACCGGGAGGCAGAGGAGCAGCTGCCATCCACCTGAAAAGGGCAGGAGCCATAGCCATCCACCAGGAGGCCCAGTGACAGTGCCTGGCGTCATAGTGATCACTTCCCTGCTGGCCAAGGACCAGATGTCAGTGTGTCTGGGGACCGGGGAACCATTTTTTTCGTCTCTCCTCTTGCTCACAAAATGTGGGGCTGGCCGGCTCAAGGATGTAGCTGGAAGGGCAGCAGCACCGCTTCTCCTGAGAGGGGGTAGGGGGTGTACATCAGGCCGGAGGCCTGAATCTGCCCATGGAGGAGTAAGACGAGCAGAAGGGAGGGGCCAGGCTGTGAGGATGCACGTCTGGCACTGAGTTGGCTAAAGGAGTGGCTGGGGACACCAAGGGGGAGAGAGAGATGCACACGTGTTTTATGTTTGCCTTACGTTTGAGTTCACTCGGTTCCCGCCTCCTTCTTCCTGGGTTTTGGCACCAATTTAACAAATTCAACAATGGGCAAGGAGGAGGCAGGACCTGAGTGAACTCAAACGTAATGTTTAATCATAAAGAGAACATAAAAAGCACATAAAACACAAAACACACATGAGTGTCTCTCTCTTATCCTCGCACCAGCTCACTGCAACACAGAATACTCGTTAATAAGGTGTACATTCCTTACCACTCACCTCCTCCGGCTCTGCCCTCCATTCACAAGTTGGCGCTCGACCATGCCCCCGCTTCCATACTAATTAACTGAAAAATATTACTTAACATGCAAACTCAGAATGATAACAGCGGAATCTGTGTAGTCTCACACAATCTCTTGGCCACTGCGCTGACTGAACCTATCAACATCAGGAGGCAGGACAATGTGCCTTAGTGCATTTTGATTGGCTGAGAGTAACATAAATCTCTTTATAATTCTTGATTTTTTAAATTAATTTATTAAACTTTTATATTTTGTAACTGGGTTACACCCACCCTCTCTAAATTAGTCCCTTCATGTTGCCCTCAGAAACATTAGTGCTTCCAGTATCAATCAAAATCTCTCTTCCATCAACATCTGCAGGAGTCTCTTCCAACAAGTCACCAGACGTTTTCGTCCGTTGACATCATGAGGAGATCATGTTCGCTCTGAGGCTCAGCTTTCAGACTGGTTCCTGCAAAGCCTCCAACTCCCACCTTTGCAACGCTGTGAACTACTCATCAATGCTTGGCAACCTGCCTACAAGACTCCACCGGGTTCGCTCCTCACTCTCTTTGCCACCCTCATTGGTCTTCTGAGACGCCACTCAAAAGCAGCCAGACTCCTGATGAATCCCTGTCCAAAGAGACAACTTAAATATAAATACAGCACCTCCAGATTCTCAAGTTCAAGTGGAGTTTATTGTCATTTCATCCATATACAAGTACATAGTGAAACGAAACAACGTTTCTCCAGGACCAAGGTGCTACATAAGACAAACACAGAACAAC
>CM075003.1:7126568-7138461 GCA_037576675.1 Pangasius sanitwongsei | reverse complement strand
CTGTAAAGCTGCTTTGGGACAATGTCCATTGTTAAAAGCGCTATACAAATAAAACTGAATTGAATTGAATTGAACTTCTCCATTAAGCACTGGAATGTGTTTGGGGCATTTGTGATCCCTTGCGGCATACGATTCCATTCCCAAAATCCTAGGGGGCATACAAAAGCTGTTTTTTGTTTGTTTGTCACTTTCCTCCATTTTTATTTGGTAGAATCCTGACTTGAGGTCCATCACCGAGACCCACTGGGACCCACTGAGTGCAGAGAAAGATTCTTCCATGTTAGGCAATGCATAGGCATCCTTAATGGTTTATGAATTAAGTTTCCGATAATCAACGCATAACTTTGTGTTGCCATTTTACTTGCATACCACCACGACAGGTGATGAAAAGTGAGACTCAGATTCTCGGAAGGATTGTAAATGTTTCCTAACAGCTTCATAATCTTGTGGAAGTATGGGACAGGAACGCTGACAATTTGATTCTATTCTTGACCCTTGTTGCATGACCATAAGCTAGATCATAGTATGCAAAAACATCAGAATAACTGTTCAATTTGGCAGTTATTCTCATTCTCCACTCCTCCAAAAGAGGGGAATCTCCAAAGTCAAACTTTGTGTTTGCATTTTGCTGACTTGAACAACAAGCTGCTGTTTTCATTTGTTTTTACGCCTTGTGGTTAACTCAGTTAACTCAGGAATTACACAGTTAACAGGAATAGTTATGTCATACCACCTGTGTCATGGCCTGTCTTGTTTCTTACTTGCACAAGGATTTTAAAAGGAAATGTCTTTGGTAAGGAAACCAAACAGCTTACAAATTCCACAGGTAAGGATGAAATTGATGGCTGCTTAAGTAATGCAAATTGTTCATGACCTGCAGAATTTATGTTCACACAGCCTTTGAGGACTACTTTCTTATCAGCAGGAACAACATTTGGCTCATGCCTTTTAAGCCTTGCTATTCCATGTTTATTACTTGAACTCTGTTGGTGCCTCAACTGTAGAGTTTTGAGGATTTGGGCCTAACCATAGAATGGGGTGCTTTTGGAGGAGTTAATGTCACAGTGTTGCTCATAAAGGGAATCAAGAGTGTTTGTCCCTATTATGGCTGGTACACTGCCATTGGAATGTGTGTCTGGTACTATTAGGGCTAATGTCTGCATTTGAGGTTTTGAGTTAATGAACTCTTTAGGGAACTGAGCACTGACTTGCACATACCCAATATATATTGAAATCTTTGACTCTTTGATGTTCAGATAGGTACTGATCAGACAGAATCAGATCAGACTGACAGAATGATTGAGAAATTGATGTTCAATTCAATTCAGTTTTATTTGTGTAGCACTTTCAATAGTGGACATTGTCACAAAGCAGCTTTACAGAAATATATAAATCCAGGATATACATTTTAAATATATGAATTTTTCCCTATTGAGCAAGCCATAGGTGACTGTGGCGAGGAAAACCTACCTGAGACGATATGATGAAGAAAACTTTAGAGGAACCAGACTCAAAAGGGAACCCATCCTCATCAGGATGACAATGGATAAAGCAATTACAATTAATGACCTTCTATAACTGTGTACTACATGGTCAAAGGGTGCAATTGTGTAAACAGGAAAATTCATTATAGTTTTCACATGAAGTCTATGTTGCTGAAGTTATCAACTGTTCACTGATGGAGACTTGAATGCAAAACTGTTTGTGAGAATTGTAGTCCTAAACCCATCATAGCAATTGTAGTCCTAAGCCGTCATAAGAAAACTGTTCATATCAGTCCAAAGCAATCTTCATGTTTCTAAGTGGTACCATCCACAGTAATCTCATGTATCTTTAGGCTGTCTGTGTGGGGCCATCCTCAGCAGCTGCGAGTAGTTACCAAGTGATGTGATCTGTGAACCAGTATCAATTAAACAGTTGCATTCAACTCCTTCCAGTTTCACATTGGGTGTAATTTTACTTCCAACCAACCCTTTTTGGAAGTACAGTGCTCATTCAGTGCTACATTGACTTTAGGCCTCTGATTGGAGCTTATCTGTTGTCTAGTTCCCATCAGCACCTCAACAGGAACTCCTCCTAGTTTACACAGTAGGAGGTTTTCTGTTTAGCCACATTTTTCTTCTCCCAAACTTCTTGCTTTTTCTGCAGCTATTTTCTCTTTGCTGAAACAAGCTGTAGTGTGGTGATTATAGTATTGTTCCAGAACCCCCTACAGAATTGATTGAGTAGTTGCTTGTTTGCATCACCAGCTGGGATTGGTTGCCTTTTCAGAATGGTGTTTAGAGCAATTTTGCAACAAGCTCATCCCAAAATCCAGGTAAGCTTTTGGGGTAGTCTGGGGACCTAAAGGTTTGACCACATTGGCTGTGGGAAGTAGAAGGCTATCTACACTATTCCTCAGCAATACCACATCTGATAGGGTGGGGTCAGTCATGTAAAACTCCAAACAACTAGGCCATGTGTCATAATGAACTTCATAGTTGGAACAAGGGGCTCTACCTGAAAAGGGCTTTAATCGAACAGTAGAGTGAAATTATGTTCGACTATCCCCTGCACTTCTGGTGTATTCAGATGGTCAGGGGATAACTGAAAAGATGCAGATGAAGGTGAAACTTTAGGCTGTATATGAATGAGCATGAATGGAAGGATTTGGTTCAGAGCAATAATCAAGCTTTCAAGCCTGGGCCATACAGAGATTCATGAGCTGGTGAAAACATTTCTACTGTCTCTTTAAGTCTTAAGACTGAAACAGATTCTTGAGTTATCTTTGTTTCTACAATTGGCTCACACTCTCCAATGGAGTTTGTGATACTATCTCTTCTTTGAGAACACCATTGAAGGATTTACCACTCAGTTTAGCCAAGCTTATTAGCTCAGACAGAAAGGCACTTGTGACTGCTGAACTTAACTACTGTAGACACTAGATAGGCTTGTGGTGAATTATATCAGGATTAGTAATGCATGGTCTATCTAAAGGCAAGCTATCCTGAAGGGCCTCTACTGCATCACCCTGTGTATATTCTACAATAATTTGATTGCTGTATTCTGAATCAGATTGAGTAATCTCAGCTGATCTTGAGATTAGACCAAACTGCTTGAGATAGTCAAAAACCTCCTCATCTGCTTTATGCCACTCAACCCACTAACAATAACACAGTTTGGCGCTTTGATATTTTCAGAACAAATTACCTCCATTTTCAAGTGTGTTGTTCAAAAATGGAAAGATATGCAATGTGTTCATTTAAAATTTCTAGTGCAGCCTAAATGCACTTTTAGTTACATTCAGTTTTGGCTACTTGTCCTACAACAGACCTCAAAGTATGCACAAAGTGCATACTCCGTTCTTAAGTGCATACTTAACTCTCAGTGTTGAGAGTAGTACCTCTTTTAGTAATTTAAAGCAACATAAAAGCTTGTTCATATAATTACAAGATACAAAAGATGAATATCTACTGAAAATAAAGTGATTTATTAAGATATCTTGAGTTTGATGGTGATTTGGTCTGCTAGTAAGAAGTATGATCAATGGTACATTGATCTATAATTTTTATTTATTTATTTATTTATTTATTAAGGTTTTATACATTGTAACTGGGTTACAATAAGTTCATACACCATTTTTGTCAAGTCTGAAAGTTGTGATCAAACTATTTATAAAAACTTTAATGTGAGGACAGATGAAGCATTGTGGACAGTATCGTTAACATGCAGCATAATCCAGGTAAATCCTTCTGAAATTGACTGATTTTTTTCTTTTTAATGTCATGACACTTGTTGATACACTGGAAAGGCACAAGCCCTAGAGCTATTACTCTGCTCAGCTATGCAACCACAGGTTGGGCCAAGTATTAATTTTTCTTTGAAGTAGGGCAGCTTCCCCTATGGTTTTTCACAGGACATGTGTTGTCTGTCATTTTTCACCTGGCAGCAGACGGATGGCTACAGGGGTCCTCGTGAGGTCCACTTGTCTTCCTTAAGTGCCCTGCATTACCAGCAGGACAAATTATGATATTGCCGCCCTGAGGCAGAGACACGTTTATCCTGCCTGGGGTGTTATGTCAAGCTGCGATTTGCCCCTCTTTCATCTAACAGTCAGTGAATCATAACAGCTGTGTTTAATTTTTTTTACTTTACTTGTTCCCACATCCCCATTAGCAATACCTGATTTAAAGACTTACGAAAAGCTGACTTGGGTAGTTTAACATGAGCTGAGGGGAATTTAATGTCAAATCTTTATAATTTATTGAGCCTCACACATACCTGATAGGCCTGCTGTTACCATGATACCAGGAGACTGGTAATTTGCATTAATTAAATGTATTAATGTACACAGTACTGGTTGTTGCAACATATTATAATTAGCATGAAAGTGTTTGGAGGTGCTTTTTTAATGTATGAATAATTAGTAATTGTATCTTATTTGCAGGCATTTTTTATTATTTAAAAATATAAAAATGTAAAAATTTAAGATATATATGGTGCTTTTAGTATGTGGCTATTAATGTATTGAGAAATGTACTGATGCATTGATTATAAAACTAATAATGACCCATTTGAGTTACTGATTTCTTAGCAAGGTTTATATTTTTCCTGACCCAGTATCTTAAACATGATGTAACCAGCGTACATGTTCCAGCTATTAAAAGTTCATTCTCTTTGACTGTTTAATCATAATGTATGGGTGGTTGTTCATCTACTTATTCCTAAAGATTCTTAAAGATTTACATATTTGCAAGTGTTTGTTTGTACCATTACACTTAGACACCCTAAAAGTTATTCAGTTCTTGCCTCAGTGAGTGTAATCTTTTATTTGTCATGTTGATGGACTGATGATGTATTCCATGCATTGATTGCACTGATCTAATTCACAGCAAGGAAATATATCCTTAGATTAAAACCTCTTGCTCCTTGGAAAAAAGGGAAATCCACCCATGACTGTAAATCAGACAAAATCTCTCTTGACAGCCCAGCATGGTTTTGATAAAATAACAATAAATTATGTAGAATTTCACAGTTATATATGGAGGGTGATGATAAAATCAGGCCTCATTTCCTTAGATCTACAGCACTACTTTAAGATGTATAACTTTTTGGAGGCTTCAACTCAAGTGTGCCACTTCTTTTCAGAAGGGGGCGGAGGGGAGATGATGAAAAGCCCACTTCAGAGCTTATCCTGAGCAGAAAAAGGATGACTTATCTTTTCAGTTAGATTTCAATTTTTTGAAAGGCTTAACCTCACTGCCAGATAGTGCTCAACTTTCATCAAGCCCCTCTTATATTTGCTTGGGTTTATCTATTGCCAGAAACATGCAATGTGACAGAAATACATTTTACAACTGTAATGACAGCTGAAATAAATTCAACTCCAGTGACACTGAGCCACTAATGTTGTACTATAGATTTACACATGACTTCATGAGCTTAAAATAATGGCCTTTGAAAAGCTGTTTAGATTCGACCCATAAACCATTAGCCACCATTTTAATGCCTATTCTCAAAGCTATTGGACTTTGTGCACCTTCTTTAGAAATGTCACAGTATCAAAATTAAAAACAGGGATTTAGCCTGGAACAAATGTATAATAAGTAAACAATAAAACACGATGAGATATGCTGTTATAAGAAAATAATCAATGATGGGTGGTGTGATGCAGCCTGACATTACAGGTACTACTGTGATGTTGATTATTTTTCTAAAGCAGCATGTCCCATAATGTTTTATTCCTCTTACACCACAGCAATTACAGTTTTTAAGCACAAACTTCTCTGTCCTGAACGCTTTCTGACTGACTATTACAAAGCTCTGAAACTTTCCATAAATGTTAAATAAAAGATTCAACATATGATTATATGTTTTTCTTTGTTAATTAATGTTTTTTAATCTGTCTACTATTAGCTCCGCTCCCTGTGAATGAGTTGTAACTATAGAAACAATATTACAGAATGAGCACATTCATATAAACCTGGGATTTGAATGGAGTCTCACTGTTGTCAGAGATGCTGTTATAGAAAATTAATCAACACCTTCTGATCAATCAGGTTTGAGAATCAAACAGAGCTGTGGTATAAAAGTTTTTACTTGCACACAACACTGTTAGTATATTGCTATATTATTATCTTGCTGCATTCAAATGCAATAAATTCTGTGAGAAAAAGCAACTGTTCTATGTGAAAGAAAAAAATCAGTTTAGAATTTTGAAGTAATTCAGTCCAGAAACTGTGCTGTGTGTTTGTGTGTGCTGAATTCAACCTATTAGAAATGCAAGAAATGTTTGCAGGACACTTTAATGCAAAGGTCATACACTTTATAATGCCAGATATAAACATCTGATTATCAGCAGCAGCAGAATATTCTGAACATATAAGCTTGTGAAATCGTATGAGCAGACGAGAAGAAGATAAATTACTACTTGTGTTAAAATGGTGGAAATGGTAAAAGTGTGGATGAAAAAACATCAGACACATCAAATTCAATACAAATTCAATACAATATATATATATATATATATATATATATATATATATATATATATATATAAATATTTAAATATAAGTATACATTAGATATTGCCTCAACTCTAGTTTACTGTCTGCGTGGAGTTTTACATTTGTCATATGTGTTTCCTCCTGCATCTCTGGTTTCCGCGGTAGGTGCTGGTAGGTGGGCATCATGTTCTGTGATAGACCTCACCTTTACAAGGTGTATTCCTGCCTCACTCCCAGCGTTCCCAGGATCCACTGCAACCCAGACCAGGATAAAGCCTTTACAGAAGAAGTATAAATGAATTTTATATCATACATGACCAGGCTAATATAGATCATATACACTATCCTATGGGCTTGTTCTCTGTGTAATGATTTATGACAGTATTCATTATATTTTCTCAGCATGCCCAGAAATAACCAAGCATAAAAGGTGACATTCTACATTCTTCCTCTTTTCTATCTGACATTAATGTTTGATTAGGTTCCTAGTTCCCCATTTTATCAGTTCTAAAATATTCACACAACAGAATATATGTTCTTTCTCTCTTAGTAATCGGTAAACATGGTGCAGCATTATTAATAAAGTAATGCATTCTTCATATATTTTTATACATCCGCATTATTTCTATTGCTCTATTAATGTTTTATAGCTGTGTTTAGCTCAACACATTCAACTTCACACTTTGCAAAGTCAAGAGCTGTTAGACCCACTTCCTCACTGCTGAGTTTCAAGGAGCCAGTTGTAGGAGTAATAGATAAAAAAGCAAAGTTTTATGTGGAATAGAGTAAAAGATGAAAGATGATAAAATACTCTGGACATCTTGATTCTGGTCAAAGGCTGCAAAGAGAAGAAAGATGTGGGGAATAATTGAGAGTGGAGAGGTTCATATGTACACACAAGCACTTGGTATTTCTCGCTCCTTAGATTCCTGTATTCCATGTTCATTCTAATTTTACTTCTGCTGCAGAGACATGGTTTGTTCATCTTCATAAATCTCCTGTTGTTCTGTTATACCTCCTCTTCATGGTGTAGTCTGTTCTTTAGCCTGCACAACTGCCCACGTGTCTACACTCAGTTCAGCAAAGTTCAGCTTCTGTGTGCATTCTCTGTGCCTGACCTTTTCAAAAAATAATTTATACGAAATGAGATTTCTCTCCAGTAGAAAAAAAGCATCTTCAAATCATTCCATAAGTATGTACTGACATTAGTAAGCTGACTTTACAATGACAAATGTACATTAAGCTTCACTATTTATCTATCTATCTATCTATCTATCTATCTATCTATCTATCTATCTATCTATCTATCTATCTATCAATCATAGAGGTTGAAAATCCACCACAATATCTGACTATGATCTGCATCATCCAAAACCTTTGTTGCACTCCTAGGCATATCAGTGCTGTTTTTTCTTCTATATATTTTCAGAGATGTTTACATAGATTTTTTATGATGAGCAACTGTCTTGTTTCAGGTGACTCACAATGACAACCTACACAGAATAGAGCTGCACTGAGATCAGGCAATTTTTCCCCCTGAGCTTCAAAGAACTGAGTTCACAGTAAAATTGGCTGAACTGAAACAAGCCTGTGCTTAAAACTCAATAATAAGCATACACTGAGAGCAAGAGTGCAGTGTTGTAAGCCGATGCTGAGTTATGACCCGGCTTCTTTACAAGTTAGGGTTTTTGAAGAAAGGAATTTTGTTGTATTTTTTTTTCTTGTCCCAGGGGTCATCATACATAAATCATTTATAATTTTATTTTACATTGCATATAACATAAGTATAGAGTGGTAAATTCCAGGCAATAGGGAGTATGTGTGCACTCCCCATATACGCCCTTCTCCATCTACCTATGACAACATCTAACAAGTAAAACATAGAAAGAATAAAGGAGGGGAAAAAATAAACAAAAGCCCCAAAACCCAGTTGGAGCTATACATACAAAAGATAGAGAGACAGACAGACAAGGAGAGAGCAGATGAGAGAGCAGACATACAAAATGTGGCCTTATTAATCTTGTGTTATAAATGTAATATGTTTACAATCCTTACATAGATGTGTTAAAAGTGGCCCCTGGTGCTGTAGCTATTAAGGAGGCTGCATTCTCACTGCTGCAGCCCGAGTTTGATTCCCGGATAGGGGAACCAACCCAGCCACTGGGAGTGTACTCTCAGTGCCAGTCCCAAGCCCAGATACAATGGAAAGGTTGTGTCAGGTATCTAGCTGAGTTTATCAGACTGGCAAACATCACAGAGGAAAATCAGGTGGGTATTCTTGTATATAGACTGACACATGGTTGTGAGTGCTGTTAGTAATTAAAAGTTGTGTAATAAAATGAAGAAAAGGCTCTTTAGTGGTACATTGTTATTAGTTCTAGATAATCATAGGGTCTGCATTTCATTTATACATGGGATAAAGAATAAACTGTGAGTACTACCACTTTCTCATAGCTTAAAAAATACCAATGCCTGATTTCCCAAAGGAATTGTAGCAATTGTAGCACAAATGTCATCATACAGTGGTTGAGCAAGGAGAAAATTAAGTGCTCTCTTGAAATGTCAAGATGATTTTACAGGGCTGACTCTATCTCCCAAGGAAAAAAAAATTACTAATGCTTTAAGCCTGCATTTGTGAACTAAACTGAATAAATTCTTCATGAATTTATGATGTTTAGGAGCACAGGGAATAATAATTCAATAATTTTGATATTAGCAGCAAAGCAACCTGAGCTGTTTTTTTTTTCTTATTTCTGACGAGTCCCACAGGACCAACAACACAAATTCAGGGCCAACGAAACTTGGTGTGGTTGCAAAGTGTGCTCGCAATGCATGTGAAATTAACTTTCAATTAACTAAGGCTGTAGCTTGTCATGGACACGCTCTGCATGAGGTGCAAATTGCACTTTAAAAGCTGCAGTGGTAGAAATGATCAACTGTCAAAAAAGCTCTGGACTAAACAGAAAATATAAATTTAGTGAAGAAGAAATGTGGTAATAAATGAAGTGCTTATTAAATAAGTAGTCTCTTGTCAGAACAAATAAATGGTGCGGAGGGCATTAATAATATGCTATTGGATAACTTAATGGTTTTAGAGAATAAGCTACTTCATATAAAAGAGTATTTCAACTGTAAGCTGATTCCTCTTTCATTTGGCATTAAAATCCTGCCAGTAAAATTTGAATATGAATGCAAAAGTCTGAATTTGTATACTATTATTTTGAATTTATATCATACAATTTGAAGCTGAATTTTGTGGTTTGTAAAAGAGCAATCTAAAATCTGAAACTGAATTTCATGCCTAAGGGAGTATGATTGAATGAAATTCAAAATGAAGTACATGTATAATCAATTTCATTCATTCTCTCTATTAATTCACAGTTTTAAGGCCACTTTAAAAATAACATCTAGTTAAGTTGCAGGCAAATGAGATCAGTCGATCCCTCTCCCCTCACACACACATGGCAGGATTTTGCAGTACAGTAGGGATTACTTTGTTATCTGCTATATTAAAAGAGGGGAGAAATGTTTTTCATACCATAAATCTTGGCTTGGTATATCCCATGTCCATGATCTCAATCGCATTTACTTCGAGCATTGCCACTGCCTACTGTGCTGGTGTCGCAGACAGCTTAATGCCTTGTGGGGGCACAAAGGAACCAGTGGTCCAAGTAAGGCAGGATATGCATTCTTCTGGACAACAGAGGATACAGAGCTGCACTCATACACCTTGTGAAAACAAAAGGGGCCAGAAACAGAACGAATGGAAGGACCTTGAATTGTAGGCTTGGATTTTGAAACTGAATTGAAGAAACTTCCTCTGCTGAGGTGTGATAGAAACATGACAATATGCGTCCTTCAAGTCAACACTTGTAAACCAATCCTCCCTCATGGCAGACTGAAGAACATCAGCTGTGAGTAACATTCGATAGGGCAGAGTTTTCAGGAACAAGTTTAAATGCCTTAAATCGAGAGTTGGATGAAAACCACCATCTTTTTTTGGAATGAGAAAATAAGTTGAATAAAAACCATCCCTTTGAACGAGATGGTGTACCTTTTCTATGGCTCCCTTCTCCAACAGAGAACGAATTTCATGACAGAGAGCTACTGAATGAATTGCATCCCTGATCACTGAGGGATGATCCTTGAGAACTTGGGGGGCTGGTGTCGCAACTGTAAAGCATACCCTACTATCTACTGTTGTGCTCCTCCAATACTATAGATGTTGCATTGAAAAACAATCACCCGCCAGACCAAACACTTCAGGCTTTATGGGTGTGATGTTTAGTGGTGGGGGGTGGGGGTTGGTCTGACATGGTCCCCCGGGAACTGCCGATGAGGAGCTCAAAAACCTTGAGGATATTCTGCAGCATGGTAAGGTGCAATGGTACCTTAAAGGTAGGATTGTGCTGCACCTGTTTCAGCTGATGAGTGGCCTCAGAATATTTCACCCTCTTTTCCAGCAGTTCTGGAACATTAGGCCCAAAGAGGTGCCAAGGAACAATTGGGTCGCGCAGAGTCTTCTTACAATCCAGCAATTTTACCTAAGCAAGCAACGCTTGTTGCCGGAAGTGTGGCAGTAAGAGTCCCTAGTTCATGGGTCACATGGCCATAGTCAGAAGAGCCGTCTGCAGGAACTGAGAAACTGAGAGGTCAAAGTTTGCTGACTCCAATGTATTGGTGGTAGCAAGGAATTGACAGAATGTATTCTCAGTGTGGGTTATATAGGCAGCACACTCATACACCTTTTTCAGCAGCGAGTCTGTGTGACCACATTGGGCACTGGAGCATCACACTTTGCCCTGTAGGGTCATGATAGGAGATACCCCTAGGGCTGCACCAGGTATTTCTAGAGCACGGCCTACTCCGATGGAGTCTGATTCAGCCATAGACACTAGTGTATGAGCAATCACTGCTTAGGTGCACTAGACCCTGTGAAGGCTCTTGAAAATTCTGTCACAAAATCTTTGCATGGTGGCATAGCAAAGGAAGTTGCAACAGACCGGGCTGATTGGGCCAACATCTGGAGCACAGCCAAAATATCATCCTGTGTTGTCCGGACAGAGCCTGTCCTGATAGCTTGAACTGAATCTCCAAGAGAACCCCCTGCAGCTGAAAGACCAGTATGAAACAAGAAGGTTGCACACCAACATCCACAGCATCCATATTATGAAACAATTGTGAAAAAAAGAGTCAGAAGCACTTGTAGATAGCAAGTCCAAGTCAGAATGAGTTAAGGAGAGTGTAGGGAAAATTAGCTGTTTAGGTTAATTTTATGTGGTCTCCACCAATATATGCAGGAGATTAGCAGATCAGCTCAGAAGGGGAAAATTGTAAACTTGATATTTTAATAGCTGATCAACTATTCGTCCAGCGATAAGTTGAAACGAGTGTATTTATTAATTGTG
>CM075003.1:7075243-7118367 GCA_037576675.1 Pangasius sanitwongsei | reverse complement strand
TTGCACTTGTGCACTTTATGTATAAATTTATGTAGTCCCTTGTAGTTCTGTGTTGTTCTGTGTTTGTCTTATGTAGCGCCTTGCTCCTGGAGAAACATTGTTTGTTTCACTATGTACTAACTGGCTGTATATGGCTGAAATGACAATAAACTCCACTTGACTTGACCTGACTTGAAAAGGCTGGGTAATGCTGTACATTAAGGCATTAATGTCCATTATGCTTTAATTAACCCGAACAAAACATAAACTTCAGCACTAATACACCATACGTAACATTAACACAGTAACTTATACTTGTATTAATTGATGTATTTTAAGGTCTTTTTTAAAGGTCAAATACCACATATCAAGCAGAGAACAAGCAACTTCTCAAAAAGAGGCAAACCAGAGAGCAAAAACCAAAAGGTGGGACTGACTGTAAACAGACCAGAATGCAAAAAGGCTTAGTAATGAAAGGTGATGTAGCGCAAACCAGATTTAGCAATAAACTATGGGAACTAAAATGTGTGTAAGGGGTGAATGAGTAGCAGGTGAGTGTATTAGAATCCTGATGCACTTGAGGGATTGTAGTTTGAGGACAGTGGTGGTGTGGGTGAGGATATGGACTGTGTATTCTGGGAGCTCCTGGTGATCAGGGAACTGTTGCAATCTGTTGTTGTTCATTTTGCATTACCTCTTCCATATTAAACCAAAGGAAGAATACTAAAACAAGCTGCAGGGATTCTGACAATTTTCTGAAAGTGACTTTTGATGTCAGCATACTGAAAGTCACTACATTTAGGCTGCTAGTTTTTGTTTTCTAAACATTAAAGAGAAAACACACACACACACACACGCTCACACTCGCAGAACAGAACTACGGAGTAGACAAATCAGTGATCGGAAACTGCACTTTGGAGCAGCGCTTTAAAAACAGTGAGGTTAATCTGCTCATGTCAGCCAACCTGCCTGATGCATCACCCCAGCCTAATGATCTTAAGTGTTCTAAAACACTATTTGCTGTGTCTATTCTCAAGAAGCAATTTACTGATCTCGCTAAAAGTGAAGATCCTCTGGTGTAAACCAGCTGTCAGGTATATTACCTCCAGAGAATAATAGGTAAACAACAGCGACTGAAGAAAAGGTAGTTGAAATGCCAGTGCACTGCTAGGAATAATATCCAATGTGAGTTGAGGACAAATTCCAGTGGATCCTCTTTTTACATTAAAAGGCCTCCATAAAAGGTGTCTCAGATGTGGCTGTGGCTTTACAGTTTGTTCACTACCTGAATACAATATTCTCTGAGCATCTTTTTTCAAATATGCTTTTTGAAAAGAAGCATACATACAAAGCCCTGCAGTGCTGGAAGTGTGCAATAAATTTGCATTGTTTTGAATATAGTTTGGATTTGAATGACAAAGAATATCTATTGCAATCTTCTCTGGTGAAATGAAATCTCAACTGTAAATTAGCAGATCGAAAATGCTAGATTGCAGTAAAAAGCAAAAGGCAATATTAAAACAATAGTAAGGTGCCACATACCTACTTTATCTGATCTCATCTTATTTTCTCATCTTGTCTTTTTATTCCAAAGAATGGATGGCAGAAGAAAGAAAGAAAGAAAGAAAGAAAGAAAGAAAGAAAGAAAGAAAGTCCATCAGTCCCTCTGTCCGTCCATCCTTTCCTCCATTTGAAACAGTGTCTATTCCTAAAGACCTGCTTCAGTCATATACTTGTATTCCTAAAAGTACGATAGGTGGATCGCAAAAGTAAATGAAGTTACGTATGTTTAAAGAATTATCCCTAATTGTGGCATCAAAGCAAAAAGGTGTAAAAAAAAAATCATAATCATACCAACAAGATCTATGTTGAAATGGCTTGCATGTTTAATAAAACATATCAAATAAAACAAAAAACAAACAAACAAAAAAATAAATAAATTAACATTACCATTTAATTCTTTTGTGGTTGATTGTCATCGAGTTATTATAACTACTAAATCTAAGAAAGATTATTTAATGTATGCAGATCATTTAATGCTATTTTAGATTAATTGTTTAATTTATTATTATTATTATTATTAACAACAACAACAATAATAATTAGATGAAGAAGTAGAAGATAGAGAAGACATTTACGGCATTTGGCAGACGCCCTTTTCCAGAGCGACTTACATTTATCTTATTTATACAACTGAGCAGTTGAGGGTTAAGGGCCTTGCTCAAGGGCCCAGCAGTGGCAGCTTGGCGGTACTGGGGATCGAACTCATGACCTTCCGATCAGTAGCCCAACGACCTAACCACTGAGCTACTTTGTCAGAAGACGAAGAAGAAGACAAAGAAGAAGAAGAGAAGCCACAGTTTTGTTATTCGAGATGGAGCAGACAGTTCCCACTGAATCCAATGAAAGCACATGAAATCATTTTAATTCACTAACTGCAATAAATTATTGATTAATAACAGTATGTGTAATTGTGGGCCTAGTGTCAAGTGCTGAAATTTTAAAGGATTTAAAACAATATAATCTTCTGTATGTAATTTTGTGACAGCAGGCAGTAATGGGACAATTAATTTATCTCTTCATATTATTGCAGCTGCCCAGTTGTTTGTGTTTGCCCTTGACACTACTGATAGTGTGACTCATTCAAATTACCTTAAGATCTAATTAAAGAAATGTAAGTTTACATTTACATTTGACTTTATTATGCACAATCTTTCAAATCATAATACTTCCATCTGGGGAATTCATCATTATTCATTATACGACAGCGCTACTGAATTCTCAAATCTGACTGATGGGAAAGATTAAAGGCCTATAGCAGCAGCTATGACAGTAATACCAGCTGCAAACCAAATCACAAGTTTTTACTAAGGCACTTTTTCTCATGTTATCATTTGCAAATTCACAGCAAATTCACAAGGAAATTTTATGGCAACTAAAAAAAAATGATTTAAAATGTATTTAACAAAGAGAAATGCATAACCAATAATTTTTTAAGTTATCTGTAAGAAGACACGTATTTAACATGGAAGGAGTCTCAAGTGTCAGCTTTTATTCTTCAGGACAAAGGACTTTGTGCTTCTCAGGTTCTCAGTAACAAGAAAAGCTGCATTATTATTATTATTATTATTATTATTATTATTATTATTATTATTATTATTATTATTATTATTATTATTATTATTATTTCTTTTTGGCTTATTAACTTCAAGTGAGAAAAAGAGAAACATTCTTTTGTGGACATTCCACAACATTAAATGTAGGTATTAATGGATACAAAAATGATGTCTTTCTTTAATAAATTTCATTATATAATTACTATGGAAAATATTTCACTTTTGGGGTGGTAACAGTAACTCTGCTTTGTGTCAGGCCACATCACACCCTGTTCTTGATTATTTTCCCATAACAGCACCCTGCCATGTTTTATTCCTTATTTAATTGATTCATTAAGGTTCTATTAATGTTGAAATTGTTGCCATTGCTGAAATCAGATTAAAGGAATGCAATAATAGAACAAATTTTCCAACTACATGCTTCACCATAATGGAAATGTCAACTTTAAGCTTTGGCTCAATACAGGGCTTCGTTAGATTCATGTCATTTATTTATGAAGATAGACTTTCCTGTAGACACTGTGCATAGATGATCTTCAGTGAGCTGGTTGAATGGCTATTTTATTGAGCAAACTCTCTCAAGGCTCCAGTAATTCTTGGCAGAGTTACGATGGCTTAGATGCTCCACATGGTGCAGGAGACCCAGCAGTAGGCGGAAATAATTAGAGTGTTAAAGCAAATCTTCTTTATCAGACACACGACAGTACAGTGTTTGTGTGAAGGACAGTGCAGAGAATATTCAACTGATGTCACTTCCACTGTCACATATTGCTGCCATATGCACAAATTAATTGAGAGTTAAAAAACTGAAGTGTTTTTCAAATCTTCTGTAATAGGAAAATTTAAGGATATATAAATTGGTAACATTTTCTAGAAATTCTCTATATCTAATGCATTTATAAGGTGCTATGCACAATACCTTATAACAAATAAGTATTACAAGTATTATAAGTATTTATATTTATATTATAAGTGTTTATAGTTTTATATATAAAACAGGAAGTGTATAAAGGCAGGTTGAATGAGATGTGCAAAGCTTCTCTCCTGTTGGTTTGTATGAACAGCAAAAAGAGCTAAACACTGGTCATATAATTTGATGCTGAGATCTATTTAATTAATAATATTATTCACTGTGATAAACCAGGCTGACAGGCAATCCTTAAGTAAACTGATTAAGTAAACATATAATTCACATTAAATGTTAAAATGTTCCATCTATGAGCTTTTTTTCCCCATGCTTCATGTTTATATGGTTCTATGAAGTGGCACATCCTCCTCCTCTCATTCTCTGGTTTTCTCAGTCATGCAAATACGTTTTTTTGATGCATCCTGCTGTTTGGTTTGCTTCATTTACATCAGCCGTTAATTGGCCCAGATTATTGTGGTTATGATTTTCATGCTGTAGCGTTACAGATGGAGTAATTCCAAAGCATTCTCTCTCACCGGCAAAAACATTTAAATGAAATCCCTTTTCACTGAAGTCATTTTTATTAAACTTGATAATCAACTTCATTAACTGTGATGGTTTCAGTTGTTTACTAATTATGATGGTTACTATGTGCTCTCAAAAGAACACTAAGACCTACCTAGCAAACCATTTTTGTAGATTAATCTTTATCAGTGATGAAAAAGCCGTAGTACATAAATTGAACAATACTGTGTGCACAGAAATGGCAACCATTAAAGAAGAAATATCTCCACCGCCTCTTAAATTTCAAGTTAACCCCTGATTATAATATATGATCTAAGAATTTAAGTGAATGATTCTTCTCTAAGCACGTGGTAAATAAGCACAAATAAAAAAAGAATCAAATAAAATAAACCAAAGCTTTGAGGTGTACTGTTTTCATTGCAGTACTATCTTATTGTACAATGAGTATGATGATATATTCTCTGTCATGCTGGATAGAGGTGTCTCTCAAATGTTTTAGATGTAAATGTAAAATGTAAATCTAAAATGTAATCACAAATTTATTAGACAAGATCCTATTCAAAATTATTGGCTTTAAAGCATTGCAAAGTTCCATATTTTGTCACCCTTCAAGGAAATCTGATACACAAAATATGAAGATGAACTACTAACAGCTTGATGGTCCTCAGACTGGCCAGTATTCTTGAGCTTCCTCTACCCCACTCTACCTGCTGCACTCAGCTGTTCCACACACCAGCCATTGCCTTTCATACGCTGTTTATTGTGCACATAGATTGCACTTTAATATTATCTGCTTCTGATAAAGGTTGTACAAAGTTAACATTACCACAACAAGATGGACATTGCGGTAAAGTCTTTTTCTAAAGCCCATATACATAAATCATTATAACTATGCCTATAATTCTTTGTAAGTAATGACTCCTTGTAAGCATTTTAGAATGTCTAATAATGCGTCATAAAGCCCTAATAATGTTTTATAAATTATCCATGAAAAACTCAACTGTCACAATTCATCAAAACTTTATAATTATATAAATGACCTGTGGATAATTATAGAGCAACTGTAATATTTATGAACGATGATTAAAAACATTATAAAAAATTATTTCTCATTATATGTTAAAAAATTATTTCTCATTATATATTAACTTATATTTTTGGAATGTGATTATGGTAACATTTAATTCCAGATTAAGTACAAAAACATACAAAGATGTATACTTACATCAAAAAAAGCATACAGTGATGACATTTTAAATGTTTATAATGACACACTGTGGTAAGTTAAGTTCTAAGTTATCAAGGAATAACATAAGAACATTATTAGAGCTTTATGAGGCATTTTTAAAGTTTAAAAAGTGCTTACAAGGAATAATTACTAACATACATGTACAATGAATACAAAGAAAGCATTATAATAGCATTATAATAATAATAACATTTTTCATTATGACTTATGAATATGGGCTCATAGAAAGTGATACTGTCTTTGCTATTAGGAGTTGCTGCATTATACTGTGTACTATATTGTCCATTTGTTCCATCCTAATTTGTACTGTGCTGTTGTTCTGTTCTTGATGTTGGCAGAGTTTATTGTATAGTGTACCAAATACCTTTATTCATTCCTGCCACTTGAAATTAATGAATGTCGAATGAACGCACGTGTTTATTGTATTTATTATATTTTGCTACTGTCTCCTCTTCTCTGCTGCTGTCCTGTGTAAAATGTAGCTCCAGGTAAACTGTATTTCATTCCTGAGTGTCTGTGATGAGAAGGAATGACAGAAAAGCTCGACTTGTCTTGAATATAACTGATGAAGCCCCATCAGATCAGTGAAAAATGCCTTTGAGATTCAAAAATCCAGATGTCTACGCTTACTATAGCAAGAAATAGAAAATTACATGTCTTTTTGAATCAGCACTTACATATGCCAGTCTGACAATCAGCCTAAAGAGAATTTACAGCTACCATGAATGCCTTACCTGTAAAGCACTTTTCACATTTAAATGACTTGATTTTGCTGTGAAAGATTTCTTTACAAACTAAAGGAACAATTAATTATAATACAGTATATGCCCACATTCATGCCACTACTAGGACTTTATATGGTAAAAAACTAAAAATGTATACAATATAAATGCATTAATTTGCATTATGCATTATGTATACATGATTTAAAAAAAAATGACCAAATGAGGCCTAAACAGACGAAGGATGGAAATGTGGTAATGGGTCATTATCAAGCATTAAAGAGTTAATACTCAAAAAATATTATTTGCTGTACAGAGTATAGCTTTCTTGTGTTTTTTTATTTTATTTTGAATCTAATCATTTTCAAATTGTTTTTTTCAATGCAGTCTGGTAAATTAGCTAGCATTCTATATTGAAGTTTTGCAACTATCTATACACATTCATCTAATAGGAGGGATTGATCTGTTTGTTTGCTCCAAAGTTGTTTATTATCTCCTCATTCTTTCTTTTTGATATAGTAAAAACATATTATATTAAAAGTGAATTATCAGAAAACATATATAGTACATGATTGTCAGTGATTCATCCCATACACACACTCACACATTGCACGGTCAAGTATAAACCTAATTTGGATAAAATGATATTACCAGTCATAGAAAGTATACAGAAAGTATGTGACTCTAATTAGCAGTGTTGCTGCTGTTCTTTGTGAATGCTGAATAATTCATTTCCTCTGCTTCTTATTTTCCACCTCCTAATGTAGTTCTCTCTGTTCACTGTGTTCTGTGCCACATTTGAAATCTGACAATAAAAAAGAGCATGCTGCATTTGCAGGCGTTGTGCTCTTTCCAAAACAGTCTTTTTATGTTGACATATCTGGGCATCCTAAAATACCATGTGTGCTGCAGGTCTTTCTTTAACAAGTTCGGTAACAAGATGTTCCGGTCTTAACAACGGTGCTTCAAGTCACCCTCTCAGCTGGAGCACAACAAAATCAGGTGTTAAATTAATGCCTCCAGTGTACAATGAAGAGGCATTGTTTTCAAAGGAACGCTTTAGGTGTTAATTTAACACTGGTAAATTTGTTGTTTGAGGTTGTTGTTAATGGTGTTGGTGAAGTGTGCACAAGCCCACTCAAGTGCCTAATACCGTCCATCCACACCTCGTAATGAGCAGCTATGACTCCTTATGAGACTTTAGCACTCAGAGGTACTTTATTTTGCATCCCTGATCAATAGAGAAAACTTCCACTGACTACCATTTATAGATTCCTCTAGAATGTTTGTAAAACTAATAATTGCACCAGCAACTATCATTTTCAGCAATCAGTAATCACCGGGGACTCTACTTTGCTTACGTTGCTAAAGTAAAAGATAAATAAATACAATTATACCATGCACAAAAGTGTGCATTTCTGAAATTTAATTGGTCAAAAAGTGTTTATTATTATTATTATTAATTTATTTATTTTATATAATTTTTACAGCACAGTTGAATTCTCAAATTTGAGATTTGAGAATTGGTCAGAAGTTGGGAATTAATTTTATGTAACAGCACAGCTCGGAGAGTAGTTCTGGTTGAAAAATGAATGATAAGTTTATATTAGTCTAATTCTTTATTGTTTCTATAGTAACGGATCAGCTACTATCTATGGCCAACTGTTTGTGGACACCTGACCAGGGGATTTGTGCTCATTGAGCCACAAGAGCTTTAGCGAGGTCAGGCACTGATGTTGGATGAGGAGGCCTGGGGTGTGTTCAGCGTTCCAGTTCATCCCACAGGTGTTCAGTTGGGTTGAGGTCAGGGCTCTGTGCAGGCCACTCGAGGTCTTCCACTCCAACCTTGGCAAACCATATCTTCATGGACAAAAAAATCAAAAGATTTTATCTTTTAAGACATCCTATACAATTGTGTGCCACATGTGGATGTGGTCAGATGTCCACAAACTTTTGGCCATATAGTATACTTGTATGGCAGATGCTCCACATAATCTAATCCTAATAATAAATGGATTTACAAAAATATGCTGCTGTTTAACAAAGAAAAATGTATAATCATTTATGTGATAAGTTTTTTTTTTGTTAGGGGATGGACTGGATGGATGGATTGGGTATGGCAGATGCTCCACATAACTAAGGCTAATAAATAAAAAGATTAAACATGTTTTGTTATTTAACAAAGAAAAATTGTTTACATGTTTTCATGGTGATGCTTGTTTAACATTTATGCAAGGAGTCACTAGTGTCAGTGCTTTGTAACAGAAATACAGTTTTCTGCTACAGAAATAAATTTATAACCTGTTTTGATAAGCCTCTAAGACACTATAGGATATCTGTGTGCAGCCCTCCATTAAATTCTTCTTTGTCTCGACATTATCCTGACTATTATGTTGCTTATAGTTGTGGACAGTAATTACCTTGTTCTGTGCTGCGTATAACATTGTTCTATGTGACCTTTATGTGTTTATAAATTAATACAATAAATATAAACAAAAAAGTTTTCTGACACAGGAAAGTCTGTGGACAGGGGACTTTGAACTTTGTTTCTCTGCAACAAGATGCCTTCTGCCTTATTAATTTAGGGACTTAGAGTGACAGTTAATAGCTAACTTGTTGAACTATCTTGTTTAGCAGACGTTCTACAATATCAAATGTAATTATACATGAATAAGAATTATGGTGTAGCAATCTTTAATAAATTGAAAATTGTAATCGTTGACAAATTGCTATAGTCAGAGAAACTAGTTTAAGACTACATTACCCCACCCATCATTGATTATTTTCCTATAACATATCTCATTATGTTTTATTTAGGATGTATGGTACCTTGTATTTCAAAGCAACCATATGCATCTCTTCAGCCACTTTTTAACATATAATTTTCTTACAGTTCCTTAAAAATGACCCAAGAATACACTGTAGATTTTAATTAATCCCCAACTGAAAATTGCATAAATTATGCAGATTTTGGTAAAATGTAGTCCACTCTGATTCATTTTTCTGGTTGCCATGGTAAGTGGGCCATCTTGTAGATTAAGTAGAAAAAAAAATTCAAAATGGAAATGTTTTGAGTTTTTGCAAGCACTCATCTGCAGTTGCAAGTCTGTTTCTCAGTTTGGAAAAGGACCACCATATATTGTAATAGGGTGTGTGATGACATTTATCTCTCTGTGTGTTTTTTTTCTTCTTCTTCTTCTTAATAATCACTTTGTAGGCCAGTTGAGTAGGGAGAACACTGCATTAATTAATCTGTTTGAGTAGAGGCTCGGAGAATGGCCGAGAGTTAGCAATATTTTGTGTTAATTAAAATGTTAATCAGACAGGTTCCCTGAAGCCAGAATCGGAGTCAGAGACCTTTTTTAGGTCAAAATGAGCTTGTCTTCTGGCTTGGACACTGCCCACACTAATAAACCACCAGAATCAAAACGTTAAAAGTCGTGGCATGCTAATTTCTTTTTCCTCAGGAATTCTTAGACATTTACAGTTATCAATATAAACAAATTGTAAAGCTTAATTAATGGTTAAAAACTACCTGCTCCATGCAATTTGTAACAGGTGCATGCTTTTGTAACATTTCTAACAGTGGCATTAATGAATCTGTCAACACAAACAAACAAATATGTAATTCCCCAATTAAATTTATTATAACACCCTCAAATGAATCATTCAGAATAAAATGCTGCTAAAGGACAGCCAGAAAGTATTCAAGAAAATGCAGGAAAATTTTGATTCATTGATTCAGTTACTTACTTCCTAAGCGTTATGCTTAACAGCACCTGCTCATTTATCATTTTACTGTAGTAATATAGCCATTAATTATCTTCCACTTACAGAGTTATCACCATTAACTGACAATCACTGACAGCACTCGCATCAATAAATATCAATCATGTAATGACCAGTCATTTCATTTTATTAATATGCAGAGTTGAGCTCTTTATGAGCAGCACTTTAATGCTTAACTCATCCTAAAAGTTAACTAAGAGGAAGGGCTTGCTCCAAATTGCTTCATAATGCCTCAGATAAGTCACACTCTGAGAGAGACATGAATGAAGAGATGACAATATATTATGTTCTTTCCTCATCCTTTCATCTTGAATGGCCTGGACCACCTCTGCTTGGCTCCATGGCTGACTCATAACATCTATAATAAAGCTGTTGGATGGAGCTGGAAGAATAAAAGAGAAAGTTCTTAATGTCAGCAGTGATTGCTTTTGAATGACTGGAGGAAATGTAAAGAGATATGGGCAGCAGTTCAGGGAATGTATTTTATATACAAGATATCCCTGAGTAGTGCAGACAGCACATTTACAGAGCTGAGTTTAAATCCCAGTTGCATCATGTGCTATCCACAACCAGTATTCTCCGAACTTCTGTGAAGGTGTGATAACCCAAAAATCCAGTAAAACACTGCATTTACAGCAAAAATGACACCAGGAATTCAATACTTTTTATGATATTAAGTGTTCATAAAGTTTATTGTGTTTTGTATCATTGGCTGTATTTGTGGGTGTGGGGAGGCATGTTTATACATCTTAGTGGGGACCAAATGTCCCCTAAAGGATAGGAATATCCAACAGGTTTATCTTATGGGTACATTTGGCTGGTCCCCATGAGGAAAAGCTCCAAAAAATATTCCAAAGTGATGGAAGGTAGTGTTGGAGTTAGAGCCATATTTGTAGTAAGTGGTGATGAGATGCCACACACAGTACATACACAGTACATGTTTAAAATGATTGACATCAGTAGAGCTTATTCATTTCACAAATAAATCCAATGTTATTATATTTCATGATGACTCACTGACATTATAGTTCAGCTCTCTGCATGCATTTTCGAATGGTAGTTTTCACTGTACTGTCATTTCCATTGTAGTGTCAGTGCTAGCTTTAATGAGTAGAGGACCAGGCCTTTAATTCACTATCAATCATGTGTCATGTTAATCCTCTCTACACTCACTGCCTCTCTTCTATTTTCCCTCTAAAGGCGCAAATATGTTTGGATGCATTATCCCTGCATTGTTGAGTGCTTTTCCCATTTCCCAAAGCCTCCATATATCTCTTGATTCTTCTCTCTCTTTCTCTCTCTCATAACTAACACCCACTCATGACTTGCAGCTGTTCCAATTCTCTATTCTCCCTGCCACTGCATCAGACTCACAGGGACAAAACCTGGCCTACTTGCTCTTGTATGTTGCTCTTGTTTAACACAGCAAGGTCATTTCTTTATTGCTCAAACAATTTGAAAACACTGTATCACTCTTTATTAAGATGCCAAGGGAGAAATGAAAATAGTTGCTTTTTGTCAGTTTTCATCACCTTCACCTTGTTTCTCTCCTTCTGGCTTTGTTTTATGGCGAAGAGAACCATTACATCAGAGGTGACAGATAGAGCCACAGTTCATTAATGTTAAGGGTTCTGAGGTGCCATTAAGGGACCTTACATCAATGTCAGCTGCAATTGATTGCAATTACAGATAACAAATAAATAATTCAAGCCTTTTTTTGTAAGTCTGTGAGAATGTAACCATGTAGGTAGTTGAGGATCTTCATTTTGTTGAGAGATATTGCTTTTTGCATTGTACTCCATTATGAGCACAGTTCACATCTCTAAACAGTCATCAATGTGAGTGACTAAGCATAATTATTTTTAATCTGTGACCTGTGGAATGATATTATAAAATATTATCGTTGAATTTTATTTAATGTAACATCAGCATGGTGTGTTGACAATATCATGTTGATGCACTGTCTATCCCTTATAGGGTTATTAAAGGTTTTATGTTGAACCCTACAACAGAACAGGTTTCAAGCAGAACCCTGTAATGAAGCTAAGAAGCTGTAACTCTCCAAGAAACCCTTGAAGAGTCCTTTTTCCCCCAAGGTTGTGGATTATTGCTCAATTTTCTGTGCAGAAACTTAATTTAGTGGTAGAATACTGGCATATTGCTAATTTGTTTGGGCATTTACCCTGAAGGCTAATACATGCTTCCTCCAAGACACATGAGGCATCTTTTAAAAACTGCTGCTCGTACTGCATCACAAAATAGCATAACACACTCAGAAGAAAGTGCTACTGGCCCTTTTCTGCATACATGGGCACACAGGCACCCATGATTGACTAGTGTCACTGTGACATTGTTACCCAGAGTCCGTCGGTGGATTTCGAACTCACTTGTCTGTTGCGCCACTTGGGAGCCCAATGGTATTTTCAAACCTACTTTGGTCCAAAATTGTGCTCACTTTTATGGCCACCTGGGACCATCGCACAGACAAAATGCCAAAATGGTATTTTCCTGACACCAGCTGTGCCATTTCTGAGAATGCTTTTATGTCACCCCACTTCAGCAAATATTTTACTTTACCCAGGTACTAACTAAATACAACTGACCTAATTATATTATCTGAAAAAAAAACAACAAACAAAAACACTAGACAGTTTTAATATAATCAATTAAATATCTTAATTATTTTTAGATATTTTATTGATTATATTAAAACACTACACAGTTTTAATATAATCAATAAAATATCTAAAAATAATTAAATACCAGACTCATCAAATATATTGTCCTAATAAAAATGAGTAACTAGGCAGTATAAACATTATGTCTTTGAGGCTCTCACAAGTGAGAGATCCTGGCACAAAATAAGACAAAAAACATTTTTATAAATTCTGTCAGACAGTGGGTTATATCTACCAGTAAAATATCAATGGGAAATATGCAGTAAAATCAGTTGTATATCATTATAAAAATGTCACTGTGTTTCACAGATAGCCTAAAGGCACCATGTTACAATGATCACAAAAATACCAAAAAAAAAAGTGCCACACCCATTCTCATCAGCACAGTGCTATTGTGTTATTGTGACAATATTATGAATGTAGGAACATTTTTCTTAGGAACATTACTTGTACTTTAGGTTGTCTAATATAAATAAACAGAATGGCTCTGAATGTGGGGGAAAAAAGGTACATTTCAAAAAGTATCAAATCAACTTGGAACAGAGGGATCTAGACAGGATATCTAATCTCAGCTGTAGATGATAAAGGCTGCATTATGGTTGCATAGCCATGACTCGGCAGTCCACAATATCATTTCAAATATATAGAAAAGCTAATATCTGGGGGTTTAAACTGCAGAAATACCATAAAACCCTACTACAGATTAAAAAGCTTTTTTTAAGGGAAAAAAGTCATGCATACTGTGCTGATTTATTCATGCTGCAATATCCCACCAGCTCATATCAGCACTGAGCTGAAGGGGAGCCAGAACCCCAGTGAAAGTGCCAGGGGAAAGGGGCTGCTCATTTCCACACAAATAACCATGCGATGTTGACCAAATTAACAAACAGAGACCCTGGAAATCACTCGGCACTTCCCCCCCTGGGTCCCGTTTCACACTCTGCCAATCTCCCTTCGCCCTCGTTTTCCCAGTCCCACTGATTACACAAACCCAATGACGCTGGTGCTTGCAAATATCAAATGTGAATTTCAAGTGGCTTTTTATCTCTTTCCCCTCCACAAAATAAAGATCGGATAAAAAGTGACAGGCTCATTTCTTCAGGACTTCCACTGAATAACAAGATCTCTGTCAAAATGAAAAGTCTGCATAATTGGTTGAGATGTTGGACAAGAGAAGACTGCCTCTCCCATTATTTAAAAAAAAAAAAGTATTGTTAGTTCTTGTCACAAAATGTTTGATTTCTTTGGCAGAGACAAGCTCAATTAACAATGTGTGGGGTCAACTGAGTTTCTTTTTAATACACATTGTTTTTTTTACTCAAGGGTCATGTGTACATTCATTAGTAAGGCTTTGCTGTGCGAGTGTTTGAGAGTGGATAAGTGTGGAATAGTTCAGGTCAGTACACATGGGATGTGAAATTGGTAATATGGAAACTTTTAGCAGGAGACAGTCATAGCAGGTTTCACTTAAAATGGCTAAGAAAGGTCTGAAGACAGCTTTTAATGTCCAAGTAGTCAATATTTCAACTGAATATAGATCACTTACATTTTATACAACAGCTAATATTTTTAGAAGTCAGAGTATTCTGGTAATTGTTACTTTTTTAGTGTTTGTGTGTGGGGAGTGTGCTTCATCCATTCATGTGAATAACTGCATTCTGTAATGTGATAAGATCCCAAAGTCAAGTGAAGCCCTAATGGACAAGATAAGAGTGATATCTGATCATCTGACTTAAATGCCTGTTTATACAATGATTTGAAACCTAAACACTGACTGCTTCCTGACACACTTGTAGCATTTGTTAAATGGTCTTGCATCTTGAAATATTTGTGCAATATACCTTCTCTGTAGCTCACACTGATTCAACATCACTTTTTGAGTTAATTGTGTCTCCTTCTTATGAAATGTACATTTAATTACACATAGTTCTGAATTCACAGTTTTGCACAGAACTATTTAACACAGCTGCTCAAACACTCGCTAACCAAAATTGGCACGGCCATGTTTGTAAAAACTGCAAATCATGCAACTCCTATTCTGTATCAGAGATAAAAACTTTGATAAATGTCAAATGAATCTGTCAACTGGCAATGATTAATTACATATTACATCTTTATTGACACTGCAGTACAAACTGCTGCACTGCTTTTCAGAGTGTCAATAAAAAAATCATAATATCTCCATGCTCTGGCAAATGGACCATTATGATTCACGAGAAAGAACCAAATCAATATAAAAAATGGAAGAAAAAGCTAAAAACATCTCAATTTTCTCCACTACAACAGCTTTTTTTGAAATTTTCCAGTGCACCACTCCTTTTGGGCATATATAAAAAAGAAAATAGTATGAGACAGGTGTAGGCAAAATCTGAAAACCAAGAAGTTATGGAGATGTCAAGCCTTTTCAGGAACCACCTTTATAAATCATGGACAGCATTGTACAGAACACACTTTAATGTTGCTGAAATAAATGAAGACAATCATGCTGTTTACGTAATTTACTGTGGCTTTTACAAAGACACTAAACAGACGTAGATGCCAGTTGTACAAGTCTGAATCTCATTCAAAATACCTTCTCATAGGCATTTACAAAAGATTTGATTTGTTTTTGTAAGCTACACAGGAGGCTTTGCTTCATAAACTGAACACAAACTGAACTCAAGTGTTCCCAAGGACAGTGATGTGGCATTTATTGTATGAACTGAGCGCAGAATGTACACAGGGGGTACACTGCATAATGATGACAGTTGGAAAGGTCATGTCCAGATGTGTTTATGAATTTTTTCAGAGGTCTCATCTTGTCTTAATGATTTGTTTACAAATCTTAACTTCCTCATGACCCCAATCTTAAATATTTTAATATGCCAGGAGCTTAGTAAAAGGTGTATTAGTTTAAGTTAGTGCTTGATTGAAAAACATATATGAAGTTTAACGATCTTACTAATGATTAGCATGTTACGTGAAGTAGCATACTGAGCTTCAAAGAAAGTACCCATATATTTTGGTACATTGATGGGGGAAAATAGATGATATAATGTGTGATTAACGGATGGGCTAAATATCTTAAAGAAAGTGGCATTCTTGATACACCATGGCTTTTCTGTTTTCCCTTCCAATGGTGCAGTATGATTTTTTTCTGGTATATTATGCTACAATGATAAAGCCATTGTAAATGTTAAGAAATCAAATCCAATTAGGAGAGGGGGGAAAATCTAATATCAACTGGCTAGTCATGGTGGAAATTCAATGATCTAGTGTAATGGAGTTTGAAGCAGGAAGGCAGATGGTCAAGACTTTGTGGAAATGAAGGTATGCTTAGAATATCAACAAGAATATCACCATATCATACTCCAGTTGGTGGAAATAGGATGAAATACCAAAACACACATGCACTTAAGCATCTTTAGTCAACAAGACAATAAGAAATTCATAGGTCCACAGACGCTGACTTGAGTATTTCCTGTCACATATTTTCTCCTTCCTGAAAATAAAGAAAACTTTCATGCAATATAGAAAGTGGTCAGCATTTTCTGACTTAATTATCAGCTAATTAGTACATGTCCTGGCATATTTTTTTTAAGACATGCACATGATGTGTAAAAAGAGTTTTGTTGTCCTTGAAGACAAACCATGACTAACAGGTTGATAACAGAAATAAGCTCACATTTATTATGCAAAATAAAAAAAGAACAGAAAAAAGAAAAGAAAACAAAAAACCCTACAACAACAAAGGAATAGCATGTGCATTTGAGCACGAACAATCTGCATAAAACAAAATCAGGAAACTTCAAAGCAGATTAAACAGCGCAGAACATCACATAGTTAAGCAGAACTCCTATCCAGCCACAATATTTACTTAAATGTCAGTGCTGTTAAATTCACATTTACTTCAGTGTCCTTGAACACATAATATTTCAGGATGGATGCAGGCTGTACAAAGTCCAAGAAGGTTCAAAATCATATCATTATATATGTATCTGTATTTATATTTATATAATACACAAATATAAATTCTTTCCAGGCTTTAGAGCATCTTATATTAAATTCACAGCTGGAAATGAACAGAAAGAAAATACAACCAAATTATTAACAATATCTGGATGAGATATAAGTCCATAATTAGTTCATGTCCATCCAATGTTAATATCGGGGTCACCAAATAAATGTCCAAGAATACAGTTTTATGCTCTAGGCCTTATATTTTTGAGCAAAAGTGATTCTGGTATAGATAATTAGAACATTGGGTGCAAAAACTGGGGCAACGGTGGTGTCCGTGGTATGGAAATAGCAGATGATATTTCTCTTGGCTTTAAAAGAACAGTGAAAGGGGGAAAAAAATAGTCCCAGACTATAGCAAAGCTCCCCTCACACAAACGCTAGCAAAAAGCAGGAGAGTGAGTCCATAGCTCGTATCTATCCTGGTACCTGGAAGAAGAAATTACAGGCACATTTGTTATCCTAAAGCTGACAGAGAAAACAGTAAACAGTGAATCATGGGTATCAATTACATCCAAGTCAGCATTCACAATGTATCATGAAGCACATGCATTTTGCCATTTATGGATCTCGTTATAGCTAGAAACCAGTAAATTTACTGCAAATAAACATGGTGCGGAATCCCGGAAAGGCCTGAATTCTGATACCTATTTCCACAGCTAGTTATACAAAGAGAAGATGATGTTATGGGTTGGGATCTATCTAAACATCTAGCAATCCTGCAATTCTGGTAGTGCTTTAGTGCAGAGGCTTTATCTAAAAGTCTAATCTAACATGTGTCACTCTGGAGTCCTGTATTTTTTTCCCCCTCAGAGAATTGAAAATTGTGTCAGCAGGTTAGGAAATGTGACCATATTTTACTTCAAGAGAACAACAGAGAATTATAGTTCTTCAGCTATGCATTTAAAAAAATCTCAATGGCTCAGTTTCTCATTGTCAGTTTTGAGCCTGCGTGTCTTTCCACTTTCCAAGGGCAGTAGATGAATGTGAAAGACACCCCCCACACACCCCCCTTACTTATTTGTTTGTTTGTTTATTTTGTCCCATATACTATATACCACATCCCTGTAAGGGCTTTAATGTCTGAATTAGGGGAATATATCAGGATTCATCAAATACATAACTGTTCTCCTAAAGTATGTTTGCAGTTCTATTAACATATTATGTAACAAGATGATTTATGAATGATCATTTTGCATAAGAGGGAGTGAATTAATGGATATTGTAATGGGACTCATAAACTGGAGCATCCATTCATGAATTTCCATCAGAAGAATCATAACATGAAGTATGGGCAATTAAAATGTGTGCATTTATTAAAAGAGAAGCTTGTTGACTGAGAATAAGGAACTAGTCATTGATTTATTGAATTATCGATATATTGATTTATTGCTTCCTCAAAATTATGGTAAGAATATCAGAGGTGTACTACATACAACTACAAAAGAGAAGGCGAAAGTTAGAAAGAAAGAAAATAGAGAGAGCGAGAGAGAGAGAGAGAGAGAGAGAGAGATGTATATGTGGCCATAAAACCCCTAATAAAAAGGCAACATTGAGGAAATGGAAAATGAAATTTTCGGTAAATCACTGTGACATTTACGGGATTCTTCCTTTACACCAAGCACTTGTTTGAGAGGAGGAGTGTCTAGGGAGTCTCTCTCAGGAAGGAGCAGAGAATAGAAAGAAGAGAAGAGAGAGATACAAGCTTGTGACCTCATGCTCCTCCCTGCCAGACTTCATTTGGCCCATGGTGATCAACTGAGCAGGAGCTTTGCTGTGGAGAAGCAATCTCAGTTGGCTGAAGCATCCTGTGGTTTCCTCCTCCTCTTTATAGAGAATAATTAATCATTTGTCTCTAAATTGCCACCCTAGGATACTCTATGACAAGAATAATGTAACCTAATGTTGCATCATTCCTGCTGGCTGTTTTTGGTCTCTGAGTCTGTCCATTATACATTGCATCTGCACTTTTCTGCACAGTTCTGTCCAATTAGCTAAAACTAGAGTCAAGAGTCATGTCAGAATATCACGGCCTGTAATTTAAGCTTGCTGATCTTCTAGATGGCTTACTGTGGAGGTGTAGTTAGGCAAATGCGCCTGAGGCATTCCAGCTCTGCATTGGAGTTAGCAGTAATTATCAATATGAGCTAAACTTGAGCTAATGATTTCAGGCCTTAATTTTTCTTATTCTATTGGCAGATTATTTTGTTTTCTTTCAAGATTGTAAATGTTAAAAATTAGCAAAATTATCTTATCTTATTATCATAGAACATTTCGGTCTTGAAATTAGTAAAAGTGTATAGTAATATGCCTGATCATTTTATTTATGGTCTGTTATCTTATAAAAACAAATGTTAACTAAATTTGACTACATTCCAGGTATTTCCGCTTGCTAAGATTTTTTTTTTTTTTTTGCAGTTTTACAGGTATGTCTAAATGTTGTATTATACAGCAATTTTCTTCTCTCTCTTGCTCTGTAGATGAGGCTCGGTGTGTGTGTGTGTGTGTGTGTGTGTGTGTGTGTGTGTGCGTGTATGAGAGACAGTGTGTGAAGCTTGTCTGCCATCCCCATGCGAGATTGAGGTGAATATCAGATATTCTGTTAGAGCACAATTGTTCACCATGTTGAAATGCCCTTCCAACCTTTCAGCCATCTCTGACAACACACACAACTGGCCTTTCACCCTGGCTTGTCAGGGTGTAGGATCCTTACTAACATACCGCTGAAACACATGCTGTAAGGTTTTAATCTAAAATATTGTCAGTCTAATTTTGGATCAATATAAAAAGCACTTAAAAGTTCATATTTATTAAAAGATAAAAGTTCTAATAAAACAGGCCTATAACAACCTACTTTTACTTTTACAGTCTTGTGTGAAGCAACCGTTTCAAAAAGATTCAAATAAATTTTCTATTAGGATCAGCACTATTCCCCTTATGCAATATCTACTTTATCAGATTGATGAGGAGAGGTATGGCTTTTACTGGCAGGTGAAATGGCCTATAAAGGTCTTTACAGGAACTCCAATAAATTCCATTATAACTTGCTGCAGTTCATATGAAGCAAATTACAAAACCTATTAAGTTTTCAAAGTTACTTTTAGAATTTGAATTTATGAATGAATCTAGTATTTAATGTCTTTCTAGCAGCTCCAGATGAGAGCTTTCATACCTGCTACATTCAGGAAAATGTGTATCAAACTTAATTAGCAAACTTAATTGAGAGATTTGACATTTATCACTACACAAGGTAAAGTCCCAGCTCTACTTGATCATCCCTCAAGATAAATTGAAGACATGCATCATGACTTTTCTCTGGCCTGGCACCCAGGTGGTGGAATGCACGTCCTTTTGCTGTCTGAATAGCTGAGTAACTGTCTTCAAACAAAGACGGAAGACCTCTTCAGTAAGCACTTAAACAAGCACTAAATTAAAATGATTAACTCCTTGTACTAACTTCTTTCCAACACAGTTTTAACTGACAGTATTATTTATATGTCAGAAATCTGACCTATTAGTACTAGCATGCTTTTTTAATGGAGATAATAAAGGACTTCTGTAATATTCTGTGGATATTCTAAGGATGGCTGCCAAATCCGATAAATGTTACTGTAATAAAATGTAATTTTAATAACAGCTAAAAATACCTGAATATTCAGAGTTGGACAATAGTGAAATGGCTGTATTTTAGCTGGTGTAAGGCTAAAATGAGGAGTCTGGTATAGTTTTATTGAGCAGTGCTACACTTCAAGGTGAAGATTGTTGGTATTCTTGAATGTGATACAGGTGACTCTGCATAGCATTATTTTTTAATGCTAATGTCAAGTTATGATTTCTTGGGGTTTTAAGAAGCCAAAAGAAATTAAATTTTCCTTTATACTTGCCTCTATAACCCTTCAGTAGTAACAAAAAAAATAAAAATCTTGTGAATGCAAAAGCTGCGCCGGAGCCACTCTTACCTGATCCAGCGCTGTGTTTGACTGTTTTAGACTGTGATGCCTGCGAGGTAGAGGAGGACTGGGAGTGCTGGTCTGAGTTCATACCGTCGCTGTCTTGACCTAAAGCCGAGCTGCTCTTACGAGGCTTCTTATTGGTCAGGTGCAGAGGTGATGTCTTCTTGATGAGTCCTCTACGGACTGTTGCATTGACCTTTAGGTAGGCCTGGGCCTTGTACTCCTTCAGTTCTCCGTAGTTGGCATCGGTGACTCGGCACTCATATAGGCCCTCATCACTCATGCTCACCCGTGCAATTTGAAGCTTGTGGGAAATGTCATTGCCTTGGACCTTGACTGTCTGTGAGAGGAACAGCCAGCAAGGTTTAAAGCATCCAATCTTTCAATCATTCATTTTGATTGCCAATTTGATTTGCATTTTGCAATCAGTACCCATGAAAAACATCTACTTACACTTATTTTAGTTCCTTCATCATCTGGGTCAGGCTCTGGTATCAGTTCCATCTAGAATTCAACAGAATAGTCAAAAACATGAAAGGCTGCCTGCAGGTTTTCATAATTTTAATCCACCTTAACAGTAATTCATAGAGATCTTACATCAACACCCTTCACCTTCACAAGTTCAGACCACTTCATCTCTTAATAATCATGCTCTGAAATTTGCAAGTCATAGTACCAATACAGCCTGTAAATTTTTCAAAGACTCTGTAGCTTTTTCTGTTCAAGGGAGAGGAAAAGACATCATGCTGTTTCTACAAGGCATTTCTTTCTTGACAGCTGAAGGGAACGATGGTTCATTAGAACAGTCACAGCGACAGACGGCAGCTAAAAAAACTTTTTTTTTCTGCTATTTAGTAAGTTTAAAATATTCAAAAAGTACTACATCAAGGAAACAACATCAGGAAAAAAAAGCCTGTCACACAGAAGAGGTACAAAGGACAGTGGAGCTGAAGGGTTCCTGGTTTTATCCCTGCATGGGTACTATGGATGCAGAGCTTGTGCTGGAGGGTTTTAGGTTTAAGTGTTCTTCCTTTGACTACTGCCACCAGGTTCTTGAGGAAATCCCCTAACCCTGTGCTGCTCGAGGGATGCTGCAGCAAGACATCCATATTGCCTTTACCCCTCACCCCGTGTTTCCCTATGATAAATTCCTGATCCTGTGACCCTGACCAGGATAAAGTGGTTACTGAAGATGAACAAATGAATGAACAGTGAAAAAGTGTTCTTGTAAAAGGACTGGCATCAAGCTTGATGCCATGGTTGGCTTTTGTGAGGGCTAGACACTGAAAGAGAATTGAAAATATGGTAAAACCTACAAAGCCACATGGGAGGAAATTATTTCTAAGTCATAATCTCTCCCACTTCTTAAATGTTGTACTTTATCACAATTAGCATACAATTTACTGTGTACCATAAATTGGACCTCCAATAGAAATCCATTCGTACAAATACAACAAACACAAGCTAATTGTGATCTAATGGATTTCTAATTACAACCCTGATTCCTAACATTCAATTGGGAGTACAACAACTTGATTTAAGCCTGTTAATTTACCTCCAAGTTGAATCACTAGCTTCTGTCCCTGCAGGGCTGAAATTGATGACCTCCGATCTACCAAATACAATTTTTTGTAGATATGTACAAAATGATTTTCAAGCCTATTTAGGTAAAACAAATTTCTAACCACTCAAATACAATACAATAGTTTTGAGAAATCAAAGCCAACCTTTTATGCATACCCCTATACGCAACAACAAAATATTTTTACCATTCAAATGTAAATGCGTCACCGTCTATGGAGCCACCAGTCTCAGAATGTTCTTGATGGACCACTTCTGATTGTTGGCCCTTTACAATAGGCTGCTTCATTCAGAAGACCCTGTCTTGCCTTGTGTTCAGCGAGATTAGCTTCTTTTAAAAAGGTGCCCCATGATCATTTTGCATAATGCATGAGGCTCTGAAGTCTGAGTGCTAAATTAATGTCAGAAAAGGAGAATGGCATCAATTCTGGTAAAAAAAAAAAGGTGTAGCGCCTATGAATGGCTGTGGTTGTGTCGCATTTGTACTTCATTACAATGAAATTTAGCCTTCTGGTCTCCTCATTCTCTGCTATATTTATGAATCTTCGCCCCTCTTTTAGCAAGGATATAAAGCAATCTCAAAGACTGTTAAATGGCATAGATGAAAAAACGAATACCAAAAAAACGTTATATAGCCTTTATTGCTGCGTTTGCCCTGCGTATGCAAAATGGAGCACGGATACATTATAATGGCAGCACCAATGCTTTAGCAACCCCTGGACCAGATGAACCACAGCTGAGTAGACATATGCTAAACATACTCTCGTTCACACATAATGACCTCAGGGCTCCGTGGAATAAAACAAATGTGTGTGCATCTGCAAATTTCACAGCGCGGCCTCGACTAATTCGAGGCAAACAACCTCTGGACTTGCACTTTTAAGAGCAGGGAGATAAGAGCTAATTACGCTCTTGCATGCACTTAAGCAGTTTTCTTAATAATCACACATCAGGATGTACATTTAATGACATTTAACTGAGCAGATTCTGATATAATTATCTCTCATCATCAGGAGTGGCCTGCTAGTCTGATAATGTCAATTTGGTATGTTTTAGATTTTGTTGCCCTAATGGAGAATATCAATGCAAATGGTTTACTAAATTATATGTTAAGTACATTATTGTCTTTGCAATGAGGAATTACAACCCATGGTACGCTTTGGAATAGCCATGTTATTCCTTCATTCTTTTTCACTGCATGATACCGCACAAAATATTCACTGGTAAATGTCGAGAGTCATCCCAAATGATCCATAAATCAGAAGCTTTGCTCAAAGAACAGGTACAGCCCTCAACTTTTCTACCCTTGTCAATAGTTTCTGTCTCTTTTCACCACTGGAAATCTCCTCAGTAGCCTACTTCCAGGGTTCGGTGTGTCTTCAAGCTATCAAAGGTATGATTTTTTTTTTTCACTGACAGTCCTTCATAACACTGGCAACACATCCCCAGAAATCTCAAAGACATATAATGTACTCCTTGGCGGCTCCTGACAACTATGAACTTAATGAATTTTGCTAGCTTGCAGACGTGTTTGTGTGTGTACACATATTTCACTTGCACTTTGGTGTGTTGATGTTCTGTTGATTCAAGTAATAAATCTCTAAACTGCAGAGAATTATTATACATATGTAGACATCTAGAAGGAAATGACTTGTTAACTCCAGTGAGTCTGAGAAGAGACAGATGTTGGTGATTGATTTTATCTCAGGTATAGAACAAGGGAATACTTGTCACATTTGTTCATGACTTCAGGGTATAACATGACTTACAAATATTGCATGCTTGGTTCAATTTATTGAGGCTTTGAGCACTAAAATACACCTTGCTTTGTGAGTACAGGGAGAACTCGTAGCTTTAATAAAACATCTAGTAGAATATCATCCTTTAAATATAGTTTGGGGTGCATATTACACTGTTTAGATACATAGACTCAGTGGGGAGTGGAACTGCAGTTAGGTTAGGTTAGGTTCTCTGCTAAAACAGGTTGCAAGAGAGCCTGCAAGAAAACCACAGTTAGGCTCTTGAGGAACCTTGACCTCCAAAAACTCCACCCTGACACACAGTAAACATGCTTATATTGAAATATTTGTGATTTGTTTAATGACTCTGGTGCTATTTAGGTGGCTGGTGTTGTGTTTTCATTATTCCTGTGAGAGGTTAGTGGTTGTCTGATGCATAGATGTTACAAGGGGACATTGCTAGCAAAGACACTGTGATAATCAAAATCAAACATAAGTGATAATGGTCAGGTTTCGTTGTTAGCTCCTAAAACCAAAGGAGCAAAAGCCTCTATTCTGACTCACCATTTTCCAGTCATACTAATGAGAAATCTAACATGGAATTAGTGGAAACATTGGACTCAAAGTTCCAGAATGCAATGGTGATGGAACACAGTTGTTCTGAGTTACAGCAGAGACCCAGAGAACATCGAAATGACAAGAATGATGGTGTTGACATTGGTATTAGCATGAAAGCTGAAACTTTGGAAGCTGAACTGTTTGAGAAGTGTGTACAGATGAGGAGGTGAAAGAGTTAGACAAACTAATGGATAAAAGCATTGCTGAATCGCTCTTTTTAGGGAGAGAGGAAGCAAAGGCTAATTCGCACTAGCGCTACTATCGGCAGACAGTCGAAGGCATTGTGGGTCATGCAGGAAACCATTAGTGAAAACAAACAAACATCAATGAAGACATTTTAACTAAAATAAAACAGAAATTCATTACAAAATAAATTTTGGATGCCACTGAAGATCACTTGTTAAATATAATATTAATAGCCAAGATGTTCAGGGTAGACTTTTTTTAAATTTATCCCTTAACTACTCAGATATAAATGTGTATTCTGTCAAATTAATAAACTTAATAAAAAATTAAACACTTAGCTGAATTTAGCACTTATATTTAACATGTATTTTTACATTGGGAATTCACAGGAAGCTCAAACTAAGTTCAGATAAACACTAGAAAGTCCACAGGCTTTTTGATTGCACAAATAAATCAAATACCACACTGAAGCATTTCCTTTTGCATTTCCACAATGCTGACAGACAGTGAAAAGGAACAAAGAAAAAGTGAAAAGGAACAAAGAAAAAGTGCTTTTTTCTTTGTTCGTTTAACTTGATATTCTAAGAAAGTGCATGTGTTGCATTATTTAAAAGCTGGGCTTCATTTTATGGTTTGAGTCTAAATATAATCGATTTTTCATAGGTTATCAAGAGTTCACATACAAGAAGAAAGCCATGAATGCCCTCTCTCAGAATTTTAGGGAGACTCTAATAAGTTGCAGAGGAAGGTTTCGTCCAGTGGATTTTTAATTGAGTGGTACACTCACTCACTCTCATTTTGTGTTTAGAGCTACAGCAAGAAAATAAGTTTAAATATATACCTAATTGCACACGCAATCATATTTCAGTGTACCTCTAGCCAGTGTACCTCTACAGTCAGATCCATAAGTATTTGGACAGTGACACAATTTTCATAATTCTGCCTCTATACACTACCACAAAGGATTTGAAATGAAGCAATGAAGATGTGACTGAAGTGTAGACTTTCAGCATTAATTCAACAACAATACTGCATTAACTTTTTAGGAATTACAGCCTACAATGGAGTCCCTCCATTTTCACAGGCTCAAAAGTAACTGGACAAACTAACGTAATCATAAACATTAAGATTATTTTTAATACTGGGATGCAAATCCTTTGCAGTCAATTACTGAACATCACCAAATGCTTTGCCAGAGATGCTTTACCAGGCCTTTACTGCAGCAGCCTTTAGTTGCTGCTTGTTTGTGTGTCTTTCTGCCTTCAATTTTGTCTTCAGTAAGTGAAAAGCATGCTCAATTCGGTTGAAGTCATCAGACATTTAAGAACCTTTTATCTCCTTAATTTGTCATGAAATAACGAGGACACAGGTCACACCTGGCCATGAAACTACTTATCAGTTAATTGTCCAATTATTTTTGAGCCTGTGAAAATGGAGGGATGCAATATTTTTGTTAAACCCCTTGAATTAAAGCTGAAAGTCTACACTTCAATCACATCTTGATATAATATTACTTGGTGGTAGGTAGATCAAACATATCTGGAAATACTTTTGTAATGCAATTGTATTCACAAGGAATAATCAAGATACTTTGTTCTCAAAGCATCTTATGTGTTCTTTAACATTTTTAAATACCCTAAATGCAATAGCCTTTTCTAAGTAAATCATGCATTTATCAAACTAATATCCATGTTGAATTAAAGTTCAGAGTGTGCTCTGGGAGAAGGTATGTGGGCAAAAGAATATGTTCTGTTATGTTTTTCATGTAGATCAGAGGTTGCAAAAGCGTGGGCTGCAGATTGGCTCAGAGTAGATAAATATAAAATAAAATTAGTAATAAATAAATAAAATCACTATCCTGTAAATCTAACCCAGTACCTGACAACTTAGTTGTCAAAATTATTATTTTTATGATTTTTTTTTTATTCTAAAAAAAAAAAAAAAAAAAAAAAAACCTGTTTGCTCTGTTTTGTAAATCAACATAAAACTTATTCTGACTGATATTCTGACTGATCACCTTTGTCCTACAGTGAAACATTTCTACCCTGATGGGAGTGGTCTCTGCCAGGATGACCCTGCCCCCATGCACAGGGCACAAGGTCTAAGTTAATGGTTTATTGATTACGAAAATGATATACTGTATATCATAAGCTATGACTGTTGCTACACCTAGTTAGACAGCGTGCTCCATCAACTCCATCATCAAAACCCCAACTGAGGGAGTGTCTGCATTTATACTGCCAACCAATTCTGATTTTTTCACTGACTTCTAACTTGGATCAGATTCTTCACATCCAATAAGGGCTACATTCAAATGAGGTACTAAACCTGAAACATACCTGAAATCTGGTCATTTAACTCACATCTAAATGCTCATATCGAATTTTCCTGCTAATTCTAAAATTACAGTCATTGTTATGCTTATATAGGTGAGACCATATAATCATTTGGTGCTTAAATGAGAAATGAGGTTAGTCAGTGGAACTCAGATGAAATAAACTGGCTTGTCAATCTGTTGGGGGAAAAAAAAAAACTACAGAAACCACACTGTCTACAAGGATATTTCTCAGGCCATGGCAGAGCAAAGATACAGTCAGTCCACTCTTCTGGGAAGGCTTTCCACTAGATTTTGGAACATGGCTAAGGGAGTTTACTCATTCAGCCACAAGAGCATTAGTGAGGTCAGGCACTGATTTTGTGTGAGGAGGCCTGGGGTGCAATCAGCATTTCAATTCATCCAGAACCTTTTCAGTGGGGTTGAGGTCAGGGCTCTGTGCAGGCTACTCAAGTTCTTCCACACCAACCTTGGCAAACCATGTCTTCATGGAGCTTGTTTTGTGTACAGGCGCATTGACGGTTCCAGTGAAGGGAAATTCTAATGGTACAGCATACAAAGACATTCTAGACAATCTTTGCTTTAAACTTTGTGGCAACAGTTTAGGGAGAGCCCACATACGGGTGTGATGGTCAGGTGTCCACATACAATTGTCCATATAGTATATCATGACAAGATTCTATTAGGCATTTTGGTCTAAAATGAGTTAACCACTGTGACAAGCAGGAGGGAGGGGACAGGTGGTGAGGATGCACGCGTCGCACTGAGCTATCTAATCAGTGGGAGAGAGTGATAGGAGCGGTTGGAAGTTCCTGAGAGAGAGAGAGAGAGAGAGAGAGAGATGCATGCGTGTTTTATGTTCGTGCTCCATTTGGTGTTTATGTTATGTTTGAGTTCTGTTTACTATTAAACTTTACGTTGGAGTTCACTTGGTTCCCGCCTCCTCCTCGCCCATCCGTGAAGCTTGTTACAACCACAAATGGAAATCGGATACGGGTCAAATCTAACATATATGCAAACAGGCAGGACAAAATATCCAATCTGTGTTAAAATATTGGAATGTGCATCAAGGCCTGTAATGTAAATGAAGCCAATATCTTTTTGAAGAATGGTGTTCATCTCTCCAGTATAGCTTCAGGGACTTGTAGAAACTATGCCAAGGAGCACTGAAGCTGCTCTGGCAGCTCGTGGTGGCCCAACACTTATTAACACATTTTATGTTGGCTACTCAGCAGATGCCTCAGCAGGTGCAATTAACATTGCCCTGTATGAAGCCATTTAGGATCTGCAGGTGTGACTCACTATGAAGGGAGAGACACCCGATATGATGGATGGCTTTAGCCTTGAACTAGACATTCTATCTGCCCATGACTGACAGCCTGGAATGAATTATTTCACTTGGATTTGGAGTGGTTTCGCTCCACATCTTTCCCTGAAGCACAATTTTTTTGTTGTCTAGGCTCTATCTGTGTCTTATGTCTTTGCTGTCCCCTGACCTTACTGTCTGGTCCAAAAAACACACACAAACACACACACAAATAGATCACAAATCAGAGTTTTTGCTGCCCAATACATTCTTTTTCTTTTTATAATATAAGATCCCTGAAAACATGTTCATAAAAACTTGTGTCTTGGACACTGGCAACTATGATTACTGGCATTGAATTTGTGCACATGAGGCAAACCATAATTCACATGATACAATAAAAAATTATGTACTATTTAAGAAATTTTAAAAAACAATGATGATAAAAACATGCACTTGTTTTCCCTACATTATATATAATGAGTGAATAAGAAATATCTAAAAGTAAAAAGCTCCAGGTGTTTTTCAGCTCTGTAGCTAAGTGCATTTGTCTAACTATAGAACCTTAGTACTCTGATGTTCTCTCTGAAACATGTCTGGCTTAACTGATGAAGGGACTGATAATGTGCTAAAAAGTTGATGTAAGTGTATTAAAGTAGGTACATCTGTGAAGTGATGTGGCACTAGAGGTTGAAATCCCTACTGCAGTAAACTATTTTCATGTTTAACACTTTCAGATGGATGATTTCATCAGGGCTTATTCATAAGTACACTACCCTACTTTTACTATTACAATGTAATATTTTAAGCTGAAGAATTCTGGCACTTGATCAGATTTATTTTGTGTAGGGATTCAAATATGCAAACTTTTAACCTTGTTTCATGACTTATCAGCACTATGTCTGTATGTTGTATAAGAACAGGATAACCAAGGAATTTTTCACTCTCACGCTAATATTTCTGTTCAATACATGTAATGCTTGCTCAAACATTTAATTCCCTATATGATGCCTGTAGAATCATCTGTACATTGATTCTACAAGGTTGTGGCCATGATACTACATAAACAAGGTGAGCTAACAAAAACCAACACAAATTGAGTGAGCTAAAAAAAAAATTTTTAAAAAAGGCAATTTTTTGGGTACTGTGGCGCTAATCATTTCAACGTTATTCTTATTCACATGTAACTAGTTAATCCACCATGCAAACATACATAAACAAAGACACAGAAGCTTGAGAGAATTAATGCGGACAAATGTTTGCTTGCGCCACAGCACTGTTGAATTCATGAATCTGATTGTTAAGGTGTTGATTAACTTTTTATAACAGCAGAGCTCTGACAGGAGTGCCAGTTGTAATTCAAATCACAGGTTTATATTAATGTGCTTGTTCTACTACATTATAATTTCTATATAAAAGCTTAAAATGTACAATTTACCATTCATTAACTAATAAATAAATTGTAATCACTGGCAAATTCCTGTGGTATATGAGGAATAGAACACTTTGGGAGATGCTTCATGACGGGCTACATCAGATAACTCTGCCATTGATTATTTTCAACAGCACTTCTTGTTGTGTTTTATTCCTTACTAAAAGAACAACAAACTGCGACCTTGTAATTATAAGGTTCTATCTGACAATTTTGTTTATATTAATATATTAAGACATAAAGGCCCTCAATGGCCTCAGTAAGGTCTTAGCATATATAAACTTTCAATTTTAGTTTTATTTTTGATACTTTTCAGCAATAAATTTGTGAAAAAAACTATACTTACTGCATTGGCATAAAAATAATATCTTTATAATGTTAACTTATTTTTTTGCAACAAAAATGACAAGAAAAAGTCTGACATAACCCTACAATTCTTTAAATGTGAACATACACAATTTTAATGCTAGGTCAAATTTCCTTTTTTTTGTAATAATCTCTCCAAATAAATCACCAAATTCCATGTTTATATCTGAAATCCCCGATTCAGACTGTGTTCTCCACATTGTGAACTTTAATGCCATTTATTAATACTAAGTATCCTGACTGCATGATTTCACAGCAATATAATACAAGAGGTTTTTGTCCATGCAGTAAAAACATTCATTGTATTGACGATTTTTTTGTAGCTTTTAAGACTATTATTTACATGGTACTTATGAAGCACAGCTGTGAAAAACCCACAAATACACACAATACCATTTAATCAGTGCTCATCGGTTGCCACACAATACAATATGCTTTTCCTACCCTCTGCCAACGACTTTCACACAATGAGGCGCAGTGGCAATTACAGCTTCAAATCGACATCCTTAATCAAAACAGTGTGGCAGTTCCATTTGAGCAGGCTGCATGAGCCGAAGCCCTCCTGAGTGAATGCATTTTATTTGGTGGCAGGAATGAGAGGCAAGAGGCCCATTGGCAGAGCAGAGGGCAAGAGGCTAAACCCAGAAGGGGGTCAAAGTCATCCCACACATCAAACTGAGCCGTCTGTGTTTAATCTAATCTGCCACTTTTATGTGTGGGCACTCATCTCCTTTACGGCTGCAGGCAGACGTCCACAGGCTTCTCTTCCAAAGAGTCACAATTGGCTCTTAATTCATCCCATTATAGCAAAGGACTGAGGGGTATTTAGATAGGCACTGTGTTATAGTTTAGCATAGGAGACGAGAGGACACATACGCTCTGTGGTATTTGCCCAGAATATGGGGTATATGAGGTTATAGATTTAATTCTATTTTATTCCTAAAAAAATATGGTAAAATACCTAAACACTAAGGCTGCATGTGTGAACAGCTAAAACTAAAATGAACGTGTGAATAGCTATGACAAATATCATTTGTCATTTTAAAATAATATAATGTAAAATAAAACTGTGAGGAGCAATTTAACATTTAATATGTTTTTACTCTACTGACTTTCTCCTCTAGGGTGAATCTAATCATTATTCCCTGTTACAATAAAAATAACCAATTTAAATTACAAATAAGGAACTTAATAGAGTAGATATTTTAAACAAAAACATAAGAAACATGACATTTTTGGATTTAAATAGATCTTTCTCTTAAACTCTTTATCTAAACTGTATCATCATTAATCTTACCAAGCCAAAATTAAACAAGTTAAAGTTAACTGCCTTTGAAACTGCTGAACAAATTTTACTACTACACTGAAAAATATCAAGCTCCTTCCATGAAATGTAATGTGATGCTATAACATCAATTGTTTAGTATATTTCACTCACCAAGCAGGAGCTTGTGGGTGCTTTAGATTTTAATGTTTGTGCATCATCAATGCACTGCTATAGATTTCTTCGGTGGTGTTGCAGGTGTGCATGGAAAGAAGAGAGCATGGCTCACTCTTGTGTTTCTATTGTTCATGCTTTTAATTCATTCATGCATGAATTTGTGATAAAGTTCACAACTTGTAAACCTTTTTTTCTGACAAATAAATTCCTCTAATCCTATGCAGTCGAACACTGATTATCTTGAGATTCTAATCAATATAAGTCCATGAGTAATTTCCAGTTAAGCTTTGGATTCTAGTCTGTGCTAATTTCCCAATTTAACAAAACAGCAGTACCTTCCGCTTCCTTTCCACAAGTGACACATGAACAGTTGGAGGCAGAGCAGGATGACTGAACACAGATTTGCTGGCACAATGCAACCACCACAACGGGGTCCAGGGTAGCACACAAACAATTCTGTCATATTTCATTTACTTCTTTTAAAACAATGCAATATAACCCAATGTTGAATACAACAGGTTGGCGCCGTAAGCAGTTCTGTAAAGCATAATGCAGGCATGCACATTTGTGCATGTGGCAAGAACAGCTCTAGCCATGTTCTTGCAAGAGGCTGCGACAGATCAAATGCAAGTCATTCACTAATTGGATGCCCTCGTGCCCAGTGTCTTCAAAGAGAACAACGTTTGTTTTGATCTAGTAAATTGAATTGGACCACGCTGCTGGCATCTTCACTGCATAGTGCATGTTCACTGAATCCTCGTCCTCCTCCCCCTCCATCCTTCTGTCCACTCATTTTCTTTCTCTCTCTCCCCCATCTCTTCCTCCCTGCACCACTCTCTCTAGCTTGTTGCAGTATCCTTTGTCCATCATTATGGTTGGAAAATCACTTTTGAGGAGCCATTGTAATTTAAGACAGCACATACACTGTAGATGCACTCATTTAACACTGCAGTCACACCAATTCTTATTTGTCTACTTTCGGGAAAAATTGACTTTTCACCCATGATAAATGAGCACCCTCACTGAAATGGCTTCTAAAACAAATCTTAGCCTTTCGGCAAATCACAGAGTAAGGGTATCTCTGAAGATAATTTTACTTCTCAGGGTTTTCTCCTACAGCTCACTGGCGGTTTTCTCCATCTGATCTTTTTAGGGCTTGGAGCATTAAAGCCAAATGTCATATTTAGAAATTACTGAACAATTTTAAGTCACTATTTATGCCTGGGATGTTACGCATTTTCAGAGATGGGTTACACAATTGCTTATGTCAACATACATAAGCAATTGTGTAACCTACATGAGGTGTCTAAGATGGGGTTTTTCAATAGCATCTAGGCCATTACCTTTAAAAACACACACACTCGCTTTTAAGCCCCCAAAAAAATCAGGCATAGAACACACTGGACTGGAGAAGGAAATAGTGTTCTTTTTTCCTTGCTGCCAAATGTAATAAAATACAACATACAAGCAAGATACAACATAAAATAAAAAATAAAAAGACTAATACATATTATGATATATGAATGACAAGATGACAAGCATTGAAACAGTTAATAACAGGGTCTAGTATTAGCCAGTATAGTGCTGCATCCTGAATCCTATACTACATCCTATTATTGTGCATTTTATTTTTTATATTATGAGACACCAGTTAGTTGCGTGCACAACTTAGTGAAGCAAAAAGATACTAAATGAAGGGCATGAAATTGTAATGTGGGATAGAAGCTATCCCATGGGATATGTGCATGGGATAAAAGCTATTTTATCATGCATCTTGTTTTAATTGTCAAATGGATATAATACTGCCAATTTTTTTTAGTTCAATGTGCTCCTCTGTTAAGAAAACCTGAGCATGGTTTGAAGGATAAGCTGACTGAGCACCCATGTTCTATGCTTACAGCTTACTGTAATTTAATTCATAATGTTATTCATGAAAAATGGTCATTGAGATAAGCAAGCATATCTGATTTAAAAAAAAAGAAATTATAACTTTAAAGGGACATAGGGGTTATGTATGCCCCTCAAATGGCATTCCAAAGTTCTTTTGCGTGTACTTACAGCCCAAACCATAATTTCAGTGTGACATACTGTGTTTAAATCAAATTGTCAGAAATTTGTAGTTACGTCTGAAGTCAGAATAACGATGTGTGCAATTTCATTATTAAATCCTCACTATGTGCACTTAACTCTGAATATGGCTCTAACAGTTTATTCCCAGTGCCTTTTCTTTTTTTTCTTTTTTTTTGCTAGCTATGTATAGTGCTTTTAATGTCAGTCCTCTTGTTGAAGTTCAACCTGCACTAGCATGCATTCCACACGGAGGACAAACATTTGCTCCATCATGCTGCCGCACTCACAGATTATTAAGGTCAAATGTCATGACATTTAGAAGCAATCAAACCTAATCAGCCAAGCCAAATGTTGTACCAATGCAGAACAAGATTTGAGGAAAAATATTTATATTTCAACCACTATGTTAATCTATCATATATGTCATTTAAATGAGGAAAAAGTCCTGTAATATTGTTTAATCACGCTCTGTGATAGATTTATTGAAAACATCATGCACAACTCCCAATTATAATCTAACTGGTGCACATATACAGTGGAAAATAGGAAGTGCAGGATGTATTGTTTAATGAATTAAATCATGTATTACATTTTAAACACCACAATATTTTTCTACCTAGGTCTTAAAGGTCAAATGTACTGTGTGTTCTTGAATTAGGCCAGCTATATATCACATAGACATGCTCCACTTAACTTTTCATAGAATTTCTAATGAAATTATGTATGGTAAAAAAGAAAAACAAAAAAAGGCCCTGATCAATTCATTCTTGTTCCCTTTTTGCTTTTCCTACACTTTATTTTTTAGTGCACAGCAGTTTTTTAAACTACGTCTATATGTGCAAATACAGCTCCCTGATGGATCAGTTCTTAGTTCAAATTCTATTAACTGCCATTTGCAAAGACCATGACATCCATTCCATTACAAATGTCCACTGGGAAGTGTTTATAAGTAATGGGAACAGAGATATTTCCCAATATTTACAGTTCTTATTTCCATTCATGTATTCTCCAGTCAGTCATTAGATGTATGAGTATCAGTCCAAGAGATGTGATGCTGCAATGTACCGTACATTATGTATACTTTAATCCAGTGCTACTCATAGTGGGGTCTGGGGAGCCCCATGTTTCCATGAAGAATAGCCAGGGGGGTCTATTATTTGATTTTATATTTTATAGCCAGAATATTATTGCTCACATTTAAATAATCAACCTAATATTCGAACAGTTTGATTATGTTCATAAACGAAATCTGTTTTTAGGGGGTCTGTGGAATTCATTTTGCAGTTAAAGGAGTCCTTGATAACCCCTGGTTTAAAGAATGAGCATGCAATAATAAATTATTCTTTAATCAGTACATTTTAGTTAAAAATAGATTTTTAGATCTACGTTTTTGTTGACAAATTGTTTGGCTCATTCACTGAGTGCAGCTAATTAACCATAATGGCCCAGTAATGGTGTATTTAATGTATTTTATATATTTAAATGTATTAATTATACACTTAAATGTGTAAAGTGGTAATTCCTAATTGTGTTATTGAGTCAGTGTAGAATGTTCTTTCACAAAGCCACCATAGTCTTGTCTGTCCATGATGAATTATCATTATCACATGTTAACATTTTCATTGTGTAAACTTTCAGATAAGCATGCTGTCTTTACTTTGCCTGTCAGTTTCACTGCAATTGTGCACTATTTGCAGAGATCAATTGATAATGCAAGTAAAACACATGATTTTTATTGGAAAAACTCAGATCGGTTTTGTGGTTTCTAATATGATGCTTTAAATAACTTGTTTTAGAAGGAGAACATGGTCATAGATCAGCATAAAAAGTCATTTTTTGAGACCCAAAACCCATCTGCAGGTAACAGAATGATCAGGACAGCGACAATACTGATTGTCAATGTGTCTTCTTAATGAGGAACTGGTCAATGGGAGCAGTTATCAGAGCCAAGTGTTTTCATTGAGCTGCCATCCTTATTGTCATCAGCCATCGGGGTTAGGGAACTTGCTAGAACATTGACCAGAGACCAGGCTGAATGAGAAAGCTTGAGAGAATATACACTGATCAGCCATAACATTAAATCCACATGCCTAACATTATGTAGGACCCCCTTGTGCTGCCTAAACATCGCTGACCCTTTGAGGCATGGACTCTGCAAGACCTCTGAAGGCGTGCTGTGGTATCTGGCACCAAGACATTAGCAGCAAGTCCTGTAAGTTGCCAGGTGAGGCCTCCATGGATCAGATTTGTTTGTGCAGCACATCCCACAGATGCTAGATCGGATTGAGATCTGTGGAATTTGGAGGCCAAGTCAACACCTTGAAGTCTCTGTCATGTTCTTCAAATCATTCCTGAACAATTTCTGCATTGTGGCAGGGCGTATTACCTTGCTGAAAGAGGTCACTGCCATTAGGGAATACCATTGCCATAAAGGGGTGTACTTGGTCTGCAGCAATGTTTAGGAGGGTCGTGCATATCAAAGTAACAACTACATGAATGCCAGGTTTCCCAGCAGAACATTGCCTAGAGCATCACACTGCCTCTGCCAGCTTGCCTTCTTCCCACAGTGCATCCTGGTTCCATCTCTTCCCCAGGTAAGTGACACACACGCACCTGGCCTTTTCACATGATGTAAAAGAAAACATGATTCTTCAGACCAGGCCACCTTCTTCCACTGCTCCATGGTGCCTTTCTGATGCTCATGTGCCCATTGTAGGGACATTTGGCGGTGGACAAGGGTCAGCATTGGTACTCTGACCAGTCTACGGCTATGCAGCCCCATCTGCAGCACTGCGTGTTCTGACACCTTTCTGTCATAGCCAGGATTAACTTTTTCAGCAATTTGTGCTACTGTAGCTCTTCTGTGGGTTTGGAGCAGATGGGCTAGCCATTGCTCCCCAAGCACATCGTTCACCGGTTGTCCTTCTTTGCGGCACTTTTGGTAGGTACTAACCACTGCATACCAGGAACACCCCACAAGACGTGGTGTTTTGGAGATGCTCTGACCCAGTCGTCTAGCCATCACAAATTGGCCCTTGTCAAAGTCGTTCAGATCCTTACACTTATTCATTTTTCATGCTTCCAACACATCAACTTTGAGAACTGACTGCTCATTTGCTGTCTAATATATCCCACCCCTGGACAGGTGCCACTGTAACAAGATAATCAATGTTATTCACGTCATCTGTCAGTGGTTTTACTGTTATGGCTGATCGGTGTATGTAGTCTGTTAAGCAGAATGTTTCAGCGATATTCTTGTTGAGTTTTATCTCAGTTTTATCAAATCACTGCACCATCATAGTTTAATCATTATTCTCAAACGATTTGACCTATGCACCATGTGTAAGTGTTTTCTGTTACCTAACAGTAATATTTAGTGGATTTGTAAGTTTTGCTAAAAGTATATGGCTTGTTCTGCCATAATACTTTATTTATTTACAGAACTTTTTCTATGGCACATTGTTTATGTAATCGTGTATTCAGTAGCTGCAGGGTTTAAATTATTATTTTAGTTTATTATTTGCTTCATGGCTCTCTTTGCCATTTTTGACAGCCTAAACACCAGACTGAAATCAACCTTACTTACATTTTCAGCATTGATAAATGGTTCTACTTTAGATCTGTGTGCATTTTACTTTACTACTGTGTGCATTTTTACACTACCATTACCATTATACCTATATTATTGGCAAAAAAAAAAATCAATATAACAGACAATTAAATCACAATTGTTTGTATGAAAATTCATTGTCAGCCAAAATGTAATAAGCAAGGCATAATATTCAATTCAATTTTAACAATTATACACATGCTTGGTAACTCGAGGCCCACACAGTGTTCCCATTTGAGTACTTTCAAAAGGTAACATCAAATTTATCATATTACTGCCAATTAGCAGCAAAACAGATAGTACCTTTGTAATCCATGTTTTGCCGCATCACACAGAGCATTATTTGTACATTATAGATTCATAGATGCTGATATGGTCACAATTTTATGCAAATGTTGGGGGACTCTTTAGCTAAAGTATATTTAATGCATTTTAGTCACAAACAATTCCCAGTGATGCAGACATTGATACTTATGAAATCTGCCAGTACATCATTTTAAATGTTTACCCACATGGCTTTGTCAAGTGTTTGAACATGCTTGACAGGCAACCCTGCATAACCGCCACACAGCCACATACCGGAGATGCACAACTTGATGGTGTGTCACTTGACCCCTGCCCTTGTTACTTTTCAGGAATTCCAGATGAATTTTTGGTGATCTGGTACCACAGATGCCGTTTAAATTCCAGCTGTCAGGCTCATGGCCTTGACTGCTAGACACGTGTTTGCTCTACCAGTTGGAAGCACCATGATGCCTAATTAAACCATGGAAGTAATATTGGTGAGGGTCAAAATAATCAAATGAGTCAGCTGTCCAGATCTGAACATTCCAATATTGCAGATGAGCCAGTTTACTTGAGTAATCTGCTGGTGACTTAACCTGATTCACTGAGCTCTTGGTTCTAATATATGTTAATGCATGACATGGCTACACTAATAGACATTTTTATGCAAGTAATTTGAGGGACTTTCTAAAGAGTGGAAAACAAAAAAGTATACTTTATCTGGTTTAAATGAATATTCAATGTATTATGCATGACATTCTCTTTATCCAGAAAGGTAAAATCTCAATTCCTCAATTCTAAAATCAATTCCTGTGAATATGGTTTCCCTAAAGCATAGTTGCAAAATATCATAATAAGATGGGAGAAAAAGGTTTCTTTTAAACATACACACATAGCACATAAGATGATCTTAACACTAATATGCTTTTGAGAATCTCAGATCAAATCTCAGTTGAGGGATGATTATGTCTTTGACATTGATCTATCATTTTGTGTATGCATAGAAGAACAGTTGCTGTGTTCCTGCTGTGGTGGTACCAGCTATGAACTGCTCTCAGAATTAGGATACAAAGATATTTTCAGGACCAGCGAACATGATTTCTTCAAGTAGGAATTGTCCATGCACTAACATTCCTTTCAACCAATTATTGTCATTGCACTTTAGCAGGCTAGACAGTTACCAATACAAAGCAATACGAGTCTTGATTTAAATGAATGATGAAAGATGCTGAATAAACAAATCACTAGCAAAATAGTGATTAAATTGTTGATTCAAGCAATATATGGTCAATGTTTTCAACAAATAAATGAAATGCAGAGCCATGCAAAAGTCTTTTTTTTTTTGTCTGGAAGCTGGTGATTTTCAAGTGGCTCAAGAAAGGAGCTGTAAGAGGTACACACTGATGACATAAAATGGCAGTACTAACAGAAAGAAATGTTATTCCAGGAATGACATTTTTTATACTAGCAGGGACTTTCTCTTTTTCAGGGGAAAAAATACATAAAAATAAGACTTAATTTTTGACACCCACATCATCTTATTTACTGCAGACTGTTGCTTTTGCTTAACTGTTTTTTTTTTCATTTGTGGAACAAATACAATAATAACGCTAAGTAAAAAAACACCAATGAGGCTAAGTAAAAATATACAGAAGTGTGTAAGGTATTGATTTGAACTGATTTCTTTCTAACCCAGAACGCAGATTCATGCAGAGTATCAATGTGAAATATTCCCTTGATTTGGTGTCCACAGAGATTTATTTAAGGGATTACTTTCTCCATAATTCATTTTTAAAATTGTCTTTGGAGGAGCTACTAGAAGTAAATAGACTAAGCATACATTGTGCAGTCAAAGTACAAATTATGAAAATGAACAAATAGCAGGAACATACAGTATGTTTTGTGTTCCTTGTTATGAATGAAAGAACTGTCTAATGGCAAGTGCAGCTTTTCTGTTTACCATGCTTGCTGTTTGGAAGAGACATGGCATGATTACGGACTTGGAATACTTGACTTAAATAAGAACGCAATTAATGTGTGGTTTAATGTGTATGCACAAATGTTTTATGCCTATGGTGACACCCCATGCTACATGGCATTCAATATCATCACCAGCTGTCACTGATCCTACTTGAGAACATCAGATTCACCCATTAGGAGTTTGATAGCAAGGATCAGAGCAAACAAAATCCCACCATAAGCAGGTGTGAATTCTTAAGTTCACCATTACAAATATTTAAATGAATATTTCTTCATTCATTATTATTAAGAGTGTAAGATCTCAAAGGGCTCTCCCTTGTAATTTTCAGACCCATGCATGACATCAGCTTTATATTATGCTTAACACAACAACATTACTGCTGCAGCCCACATCACCAGTATGCGGAATACAAATTCATATTCATGTTCTAAACGGATACCCTTCATAGGTTAGCACTTTTAGTGTAACATCTCAGTGCCCATTTGCAGTAGTCACCCATCTTCTTACTCTGATTTGTCAATAGCATCTTTTCATAGAATACCTCTTCAATCCTTGTTTTGGTCAAAGCCTCAGCTCACCAGAGACCCAGCTGCCTGTCATCTGAAGCATGCTGTTCTGGAAAGAATGAGTTTCTATGAACAACGCCACTTACGGCACAGCAGATATTGTCATTCCAGATCTGAAATTGATAGAAATCGTGGATCAAAGCCTCAGCAATATGTGCATGATGAGTGACAACAATAGTGTAGTAATAGTGGTATTAAACCCAAGCAGATTTTTCTGGGGAGAGAAAAAAGAGCCACCTTTGCCTCATTGTGCAAACCAGGTGAAGGAAAAGGCACTTATGAAAGGAAGCATGTCTGCTCTTGGTGTCAGTGATGACAAACTGTAAAATGCCGCCAAATACACAGAGACTGAGCGAAGGCTTAACACGAGCAAGCAGTGGTATTACTGCAGTGCCATTGACTGCAATTCCACTGTAATAAAAAACAGCTCTGATGACTTAATGGAATGTCACAACAAGCCATGGCATTTGCTCAAAGTGATTATGAAGCATTGTGACAAGGTTAAGTATATCTGTGCCTCTCTAAAATGTGAGCTACAAGGCAGTCTTAGACATGATAAGGTGTAACACAGATTACAATTTGTTTTATAAATAAACACAGAACATGTCACACACTACAAATGGGTGTCACAGTGCTTTTGTAATGCTGTCACAAATGTTTCAGGATCAGCTCCTTTTAGAAACATCACAGACGCAGACTGTCACACACAGACTTGTTGTCATTCAAGCAATGCCATTACTAATAAGCCTGCTGGAAGCCTAAGATGCCATCTCCAGATATGCCTCAGTCCTACATCCTGTCCTTCAAAATGAGTCCAGTTGCCTTACGGCGAGTGTGTCATACAAACCTATGGGGATCTCAAGAAAGGTGAGACTTAAATTTAGTGGGAACCATGCTGGTGGAATCTCACTGACATTGAATCACACTGACAGCTTTGAGTATATTTGAGTTTTATATAAACAACAGCCAATTATATACAGACTATATTGTGCATGTAAATACTATATATATATATATATATATATATATATATATAAGATATGCATAGGATTATTTTTTCACCAAAAATGCAGTTCCATTTGAGGTTACTAAACGCAACATACATACTCAACTTACATTTAAAAAATAACTGAGATAAAACACTATAGAATGCAGCAGGTTTCTGAGCTCTGTCAAACAGAAGGGACATAAAGACATAAGAACTGTTCTGCAGAAGAGAGATAATGGATAGCTTTGCGTTTCAAAGCATTTCCGCACAATAGATATAGATGTTGCAACTTTACAAAACGAGGCTCTTCTAGTCTCTCAAGTCAAGCAAATCAGTAGATAAACATAATTCAGCTCTATATGTGAAGGTATACCTACTCCACCTGATTGATCAATTTATCCATATTTATCAGCAGGCTAATATTCAGTAAATGCCATAAGACCACTTCATTTTAGCACTGGCCTGTTGATACGAGCAAATTGCTTTATATGGTGAAACGTGCTCTCAGAGCAGAAAGTATCATGATCACTTTGGTTAGAAGACACAAATGCATACTCACTAAAGCCACCGCTGTTGAGATACCTGTGTAAATGTTTGTTTGTGTTAACCTTATAGACAAATGATGCATTAATTAATTATTTATATAGTGGTCATAGATGGCACTTTTTACAGAATATTACCTGAATGATAAATTCTGCCACTAACACAAGGAAAATCAGTATATACCTTGACACATCTATCTATCTATCTATCTATCTATCTATCTATCTATCTATCTCGGTGTTATAAATATGATATATTATTTATGTTTACCATCCTTCTTATTTCGCCCTATCAGTGAGCTCATACTGTTCATCATTTCTATAGCTTTTGTCATTCAATTAGGAAAATAAGAAAAAAAAAAGCTGTACAGTTGTTACCCCCCTTACTGATAAGCCTGATGAATTGTTAAGACGTCATCTCCAAATATAATATAACATCCTTTGAAAATGAGACAAAGTGGAGATCTGAAAAAAGTATATATGTTATATAGTCCACCATTCACAGATTTTTCATTTTGTAGCGCATTTCCCCGTCTTGTAGCGCCATAACGCGTGATTACCTCGGTCTCCTCCTCCTCCGCCTCCTCCTCCTCCTCGCTCGTTCTCGGCTCCTCAGGAGCGCGGATGAACCACCACTGGATCTCCAAGTAAACGGAGGAGGTGCCGCTCTGGAAAGCGCACGCCATCTCAATGTTCTGGCCCTCCCTGGCAGTGATGTTTGATGGCAGATCGGTGAATCTGCCTGCGAAGCAAATGCGCCCATACATGAGCCATGGCAAATGCGCAACAGAAAAGCACAGTCTGTTGCGATGTTTCTCTTTTATGATGAGTTAAAATGCAGCCGAATTATATTATGCATCACACAATAAAGATCGCTTGGCAACGTTCAAGAGCAATACTGATTCTAGTTGAGTATGGGCTAATTTAGGGGGAACATATTTCATATGATTATTTTTCCACCAGCATAAAAAAAAAAAAAAAAGCAGTTCAGTTCGAACTATAGTTCGGGGTCTACACAAATTAATAGTCCACATGGTAAACTCTGACTTTTGCATCCACTTTCTTTCTTTTTTTTTTTTTTTTTGGGGGGGGGGGGGGGGGGGGGGGGGGGGGGGCGGAATGCTGAACGGGGAAACCCCAAGCAAAAACACGGCCCGAGGGTAG
>CM075003.1:7031079-7043460 GCA_037576675.1 Pangasius sanitwongsei | reverse complement strand
AATGTTAGAATTGTGTCGATGTCCCAATATTTATGGACCTGACTGTATATATATATATATATATATATATATATACTACTTTGTGCTTGCTTAAAAAAGAACAAAAAAAACCCTCCAATAATCATCCCCAAGCAGGGAAAGATCATCCCATAGCCCTGATAAGTTGTTTATGTAAAACTATGGAGAGAATGGGTAATGAATGCTTTGTATGGATGCTGGAGTTCAACCATTTTATAAGTAATGCTCAGTGTGGGTTTAGAAAGAAGCAGTAGAGATCACCCCATCAGCCTTGTGAGTTACATATGTGATGCTTTTATAAGAAAGGAACACACAATTGCTGTATTCTTTGATTTAGAGAAAGTATATGAATCAACCTGGAAGTACAGTATTTTAAAGGATTTACATCAACATTTTTTTTTCAGTGGACAGCTGCCTACTTTTATTGACTTTTGAATTTGAACTTTTTAATCTAACAGACTTTTTAAAGTCAGGGTAGATAATACCATCTCTGACTTACACAGACAAGAGCCAAGAGTGCCTCAAGATAGTATTTTATCAGGAAGTTGGGCCAGTGATCCACTACAGCCTTTATGTAGATGACATCTGTTTGTTAGAGGTAAATTCATGCATTGTATTGTGCATTGTCCACCTAGTCTTGGTCCATATCAAACAGCTTCAAGTTCTATTTTTGCCAATTACGCTCTTTCTGTCTCGGTGGAAAGAGACCCTATCAAAATTCCTTGGCATATCCTTTGATAATAAATCATCTTTTATCCTCCACTTCAAGAATTAAAAAAAAACAGTTATTTTAAAGCCATGAATATCATAAAAGCCAAAACTAAGTGGGGAGTAGAAAGCTCAGTTCTGCTAAAACTCTATAGAACACTGGTTCGGTCATGTCTGGACTATGGAAGCATGGGGTATAGCTCAGCCAGAAAATCATACATCCAGCTATTGGACATCATTCATCATTAAGGCATATGCCTTTCCCTGGGGGCCTTCAGAACATTACCAATTGTATTACCAAATGTGTTGAGGCTAAAGAACTCTCTCTTTGTAGAATAGACGTCTCAGATTAGCCTTGCAATACACAACAAACCTATCAATCAATGAAAATAACCCAGCATATCAGTATTCTCACCTCAGTCTTCATTGTTGTATGAGAGAAAGCCAAGACATATTCGTCCTTTTGGACTACGGATTAAGCCCCACCTAGAACATATAAAGTTGATGTAAGTGTACTAGGTTAGGCAAACTTCTGTAACATCCCCCCTGGAATATCAAAACAAACAAACAAACCTAATCATGACAAACATAATCATGGATCTACACACACCCCAATGATTACCACCAACAACATTTAAGTATCTGGGTAAGCTTTCAGTCATACAATCAGATATATACAGATGGCTCAAAATCTGGAGATCATGTGTTAGCTGCGTTTGTGGTCAACCATCAGAAAAGTGGGATACAGATTTTGACCTGTTTCCCGCCATGAAAATAGTCATGGTAGTTGGCATGGTTATAAATTACGAACAAACAAACATTTAGCCACTCATTCATCATTCACTAACTAACTCACATTTCACTGCATGTTTCTATATTCCAGCCACTGGTTCCTATTTTAAAATTAGCTCTGTCTAATAAGCCCAGACCTTGTTGCTCTTGGTGCTTTAATGCTGACTTCAAGCAGATAGCACACATGAGTCATGACTGTGAATCATTATGGCCTAAACCCTAACATTACACTCACCAAGAACATTGAGTATATGGGTTCACAGATTATACTTCAGCCCAGAACCTTTTTAATAGTGTTTTCTAAATTCAGCTGCAATATGTGAGATCATATTTCATTAATTTTAGAAGTTAGTCCATATATTAGTATGGAGCACCTTAGAATTGTGAAAAGGCAGAACTTGCTACTGTTTTCCTTACACATGCCAAACAGTAGACCAAAGAACTGCCTTTTTAATAACAAAATGAATAGTTAAAACCCATAAATATGTTTAATTCAACTTTAGGCACACTCACCCAGGCTACCCCACCTTGGTTGTATCCAAGGAGCACTCTGCCAGAAATTCGTCAAAGATGAGTAAGCAGACTGGTTTGATTTTCAGATTCTCAGTGTTTATTACAAGCTAGGAATATCTGCAGATAAGGATTTTCACCAACAGAAGTATAACTTTAGGAAGTCTGCACTATCCCAATCTAAACCTCCCCTGAATTTGAAAGGTAGGTAGAATCTTTCTGTAGAATCTACTGACAGTAGAGTAGGAGGTTTCTAGCAAAAAGAAGGGCTAACTTAATCTATTCAGTATGCGTTATTAGGCCTAGGTGGTACCATTTATTAAAATGATTAACCTTTGTATGGCCCATACTATTTGCTTCCATCGGAGGTCTTCGCCAGGTCAAATTGATCCGTGATATAACTGGGGGGTTTAAAACACCACAGACATGAAAAATGACATATTTCCAGTGTTTATATGGTCTCTAACTCCCTTACAAACAATACTGATGATTAGTAACTCAATGCATAATAGCATACATCTTGTTTTTCTTGTAAAACGTTGACTACTGAAAACTAATGTGTTTGTTGCACTTTTTTTTTTATCTCCATCTTATGGTCAAAGTAGTATTTTCTATGACAAAACAAATACCAGCTATAAAAACAAATAGAAAACACACACAATCAAATTTGCATTGTTTTTTTTTTTTTTATTTATGTTTACAAAAAATGAATCACATCCTTCTGAAATAACATTGGATAAAACAGAAGTGTACGTGCATTCATGTGTAAAGTAGATGAACTAGATTCTAGTAACCAGAATAATGAATTTGAGTAGTGGAAAAACAAACACCATTCGAATGTGCATCTCTGTCTACACACATGAAAATCTTAGTGTGTGCATTACAAATGTACTTGCTACACTTGGTACATGTAGAAGGTGTTTTAGTGTCCTTTGCTGGTAGGAAATCCTGGCAATGCTTCCGCTTTTCCCCACCTGCTGCAACCTACAATGTTGAAAAGTCTTTGTTAGACACCTAAAATGCTCACAGGTGCACACACACACACACACACCACATACCAATAACAAAAAAGTCACTCACACTTACTTTAGGCACTAGTAGTGGTGGATATATGGGACATGCAGTTTGGGTATAAGAAGCCTCCTCCTTAATCCTTCTCACCATGATTGCAGATGCTCAGAACCTTGGGACTTCTTTTCTCTGGATATGAGAGGTCACAAGTGCTTTATCTTGTGTATTTCACATGCACTCGTGTTTTACTATAATCCCTCTTTTTTCAAGTACTCTTTTCAACCATTTATTAGGATGTGTGTTAAAATTTATTTTCTTGTTTACATGTTCCTCACAGAAAGTAAGCCAAGGTCACTGAGCTTTAGATGGAAACAAATTTGTTCTATGTTTTTGCTTTAATTAAAAATAATAAATGCACGAGCATTAAAAGTTTTATTCAATATATCTGTTTTCCAAATATTAAAAATATATAAAATTTAGAAAGACATTTAAGAATTTACATGACTTTATATCTCACCTTTGCACCCAATCAACTTTTATTTTTTTCAACATATTTGTAAGTCTCTACATTGGGTGATGCATTTTGGGATTTGGAGTCAATCATTAGATCACACTAAAGGCCGATGCGTATCTGAAGCTTTGCTTTTTTTAAAAAATATATATATATATTTTTATTTTTATTTTTATTATTATTTTTTTAAGGCCCAGATCTGACTTGCATTGAATACAGCAGATTGGCATCAGTTTTTGGCCCATGGGTATTGAGTTTGACACCAGTGACCAAGATTATATCCATGTAGGGTGATGGCCATTCGCTCCTACCAGACAGAAATCTAGATGGTTACACCTTCTTTCAGCATACCATATTTTGATAATTTGTGTGCTCTGGCACTTTTGATGCTCATCAGGTTGCAGGTCCTGCAGAGGGAGTGTGCTGTAATCCCTACACACCCTTCTTCAACTATCATACACTGAGAAGTCTGTATATTCTGCTCATTAGCTTCTGTCACTTTTTTCCACCTGTCTTAATGTTTCAGACAACAACAATAATACACTATATGGCCAAAAGTATGTGGACACCTGACCATGACACCCATATGTGGTTCTTCCCCAAACTGTCACCACAAAGTTCGAAGCACACAATTGTCTAGAATGTCTTTGTTTGCTGTAGAATTAAGATTTCCTTTCACTGGAACTAAGTGGCTTAACCCCTGTGCACAAAGTGATTTCCAACAAGCCAAGGTTGGAGTGGAAGATCTTGAGTGGCCTGTACAGAAATCTGATCTCAACTGCACTGAACACCTTTGGGATGAATTGGAATGACTGCTGTGCACCAGCCCTTCTCATCTGACATCTGTGCCCAAACAGGGAATAGCTCAATATTAATTCCCAAGGTTTTGGAATGGGATATTCAATACTTCAGTGTCCACATACTTAATTGGCCATATAGTGTATCTGGCCTATGGGTGGTCTTTGCAATGTCTTCTGGAAACTCTGGAAACCCATTTTCAGTTGCTGTTCCCAGCATATGAGCTGCTAAATGAAATAAAGCTTTCTTCTAAATCATTCTAAACCTTTTAATCTAATCATATTTTGTCTGATAGTATTCAATGTTATTGGAGCAATCTGCTAACCCTGCTCCTAACCTTTACCTGAACGTTTGAAACCTTTAATTTTAAAGTATAAACAATGTTGTATTGGGGTCTTCATAGAGAGCTTTTAAGTCCTTGTAGAGAATTTGTCATGCAGAGATTTTCCTTCCTCATTAGCATTCTTTAGCTGTTTTCCTATTTACTCAGTTATTTTCTTTGTCGGTTGCAACATTAGCTGAGGTCCTATAGTGTTGAACACGGTGTTAGGCTGTATGTTGTTTCTGTAAAGCCTGCCTTAGATACTCATATCTAAGCAAACAGGGATGGAGATAAGGTAGACAGGAGTGCAAATTCTGGGCTGTTTAAGTCTGGAAGGTGCCATGGTGATATCTACAGTTGCACATTGTGAGGTCTTTGCTCTCCTTTATAGGGGATCTACACAGGCCTCAGAAATGAACACAGAACATAAGGTGTATTGAGATAATTCTATGGGAATCTGTAATAAAATCTTCAACAAAACTCCGAAAGCACACAGAATCATTTTTCCTTGTGTACTGTGGCATTATAATACACACCGATTTAAACCTGTTTTACTTCCACAGTGCTGAGCCTGTAAGCTATGCCGCTGCTTCTGTGATTTAACAGGAAACAGATCTTAAGATCAGTGAATCTGTGAAAATCTGCATAAAGTGTCTGTTCAAAAAGCGCTTCATGTGTTACCTAAAAAGAGAAATTAATTAATTGTCAGCAAACACAGTTTCGTTAAGTGCATGATGACTGTGCAATTGAAATATGAATATAACAGGATGGAACATAAAATAATGAACATTTGAACTGTAGTGTCAGTAACCATATGCACTATCTTTACATGATATTACTCAGGCAATCAAAGGAGTTTGCAGGAAGAGTGTGATTTTGTTTTGTAAAAAATAAAAAGTCATACTGAGTTAAATTGTAAATTTTTTTCTCTTCATATAATCACTATAATCTTTCACATACAAGAGGCTACCATTGTCCACCTACTTGTTTGATGCTAGTGGAAATCTTGTGTGTGTCAGAAAGCTAAAACCTGATGAAATTTGTGTATTCTATCTCTGTGTATGAATTACCAGCACGTAAACAATGTTGTCGTAGAAACCATTCATTCCAAGGCTTACGCCAACAGGTATAGGCTGACGTGAAAACAGCATTTATTTTATGACATACGGTTGTCTTATTACACTTTCAGGGCTGACTTACATTTGACTGACATGACAAAGTCATGACAACTATAGTGACTTTATAGCTCGGTGTACTTTTGGTATGTTGTTGTCACATAATGGTTGGCACAGGTTGGCAAAGTGACTCAGTGGTTAGTGTGGCTTACTCTGGTTACTTTGTGCATGGAGTTTTGCATGCTCGCCCCATGCCCACATAGGTCTCCTCAGGGTTTTCTGGTTTCCTCCCACTGTCAGAAATGAATGATTGTGTGAATGGTGCCCTGAGATGGACTGAAAGCCCATCTGGGATGAATTCTCCTGCCTTGTGCCTAGTGGTACCAGGATAGATCCACTGTGATCCTGACTAGGATAAAGTGGTTACTGAAGATGAATATATAAGGGAAATATAAGTGTGTGTTTCAGGAGGAAGCATTGCTACCTCCGAGCTCCAAGGTCCTTGGTTCAAACCTACTGTAAGATTTGGATACTATCTATTGGAGGTTCACATTTTCTCCCTGTGTCTGCATGGATTTCCTCCAGGTTCTCCAGTTTTCTTCCACCTCCAAAAATAACCTGGTAGGTAGATTGTCTATGCTAAATTGTTCCTAGGTAATAATGAGTGTGTAAATCCTGGCCAGTATAAAGCTATTACTGAAGATGAATGAATAGATGAATGAGAACATATTCACAACTTTGTCATAATGGCATCTTGATATTATCATTTATGAATTCATTAAATTCTTATAAGCAGACATAAGACGTTCTATTTAAAGACCGGAATAAATATACATAAATCTGTTGTTACACTGTAATGGATGTCCCTGTTAAAACCTTCATTATATAACAGTGTTATTCCAGGTATTCACTTTTGTTACTAAGTCCCAGGTACAAGATTGTTACATTTTTAATTAATTTTACCTGACTAGCTATCAATACTATTATATAACTTTACTTAAGGGTAGTGTTCATCATGATGACATCAGGGAATCATCATGACAACTGAATTTAAAGCTCAGTTGTCATGAAGATCATCTGATGTTATCATGATGAACACTACTCTTAAGTAAAGTGTTATCAAGGATTCTTAGGCCAAGGCAAGAATCCTGTTTTTTTTTAAAAAATTTTTATTTGGTAATCTATACAACTGCTCTTAACTGGAACTGCATAACTCTTACCTCTAAGGCAATGCTGTCATGGAGAAAATAGGGTAATAATGTACTTACAACAGACTACATGTCCCACATATATCTTTTTGATACATAGACCTGTTAGGAGCAATGTGATACTGACGCGATATTTCAAAATAAAACCTTATGAGCTCCAGAGATCACCATGAGGCATCAGTCAGCATTGCATATATGTTGATGTTTAAGGCCCACTTTAATATTGGCACTGCTCTGCAATATATCTTATAGAAAGCTCACATGCACACAAAGGAGTGATTAACAGCTTAGTTAATGTCTCTGTTTGATCCAAACATTACTGTGTACTACATTAGCGCTGAATGTAAATTAGTGAAAAATACGTCCCAGTGTTAAAGTGAAACTTCCCCAGTCATGTAGCTTGGAGTCTTCCTAGAAGCTCCTAAGAATTATAATATGTATAATGTGTTTTGTGTAAATGAGGGTATTTACTTATTTATTTGTTACTACCAGGATTTACATTTGCAGCATTTACCAGATCATCTTATCCAGACTGTGTGCTAATAATGAGATTGTTTTTCTCAGTTACCAACAAAATGATCTCTATTTGCATTTCATCTACTTGATGAGGGGAGATAAAACACTCTACTATGTCTAAGCACAGTAGACATGAACAGTTTCCCCCGTTATGCTGACAGCTTGAACTTTCCACAAGTCTTGTGGGACAGCTTTTCAACACTCCACACTTTCTCACCTGCAGCATTTCTTGACAGACACCTCTATCCCTTCCAGAGTCTCTCAGGATAGAGGAGGCACTTCTAGCCGAAAGGTGATGGATTTGTGGGCCATGCACTTGCTCTCTCCTCCTGGAATAGAGGCTGCCATGTTGGGTCAGTCCCTGGCTGCTCCTGGGAGTCTGATGCCAGTCAGCTCTCCACCTCAGGCAAAGAGAATGGCAGATCAGTAAAGAGGTGACTCTCTGTAAACCTGGTGATTTGCTGTGCTGAGTGCAGCTTTAGTGCTGTCATGGGGATCTGAACAGCAGTAGGCTTCATGTACTTCATTATGCTCATCAATCAAGAAGGAGGACAATTCAGTCTCCAGGAGCAAAACAAAATGACAGAGCCCTCAAAAATCACATGCAACCAGATATTCAAATTGACTGCTCTGCTGTTGCATTATTTTCGTCTTTGATGATTAAGTTCAATAAAATATGAGAGCAGTCACTTATCAGTGATTAGGGCAGCTGAAGGCCTAGAACTGAATGTGTTATAATATATTATACCTGAGTGCTGTTGAATTCTCAAGTCCGATTGGTCAGATGTTTATTAATTTTCTAACAGCACAGCTCTGGCAGTAGCGCAGACTGTAAGACAAATCACAGGTTTATATTAATGCACTCATTCTAATACATTATCATTTGTATAGTAACAGCTAATTTCCAGGGACTTGTATGGAAGATGCATCACATAATCTATGACTAAAAATAAATTTACAAATGATGTTATTTAACAAATAAAAATGTAAAAGTGATAATGTCTTCTGTAAGGAGATTATTTTTTTTTAGCAATTACTTGTATATTATCAAGAGAAAAAACAACTGTTGATAATTGCTATAATGTAAGTGGAATTAACTTGCTTCATGAAATAACTATAACTATGATGGATCAAAAGTATTTCATGTTGTTTATTAATAAATTAACAAATTATAAATAAGAGAATTAAAATGCTTCAGAAAGTGCTGTTATAGGAAAATAATCACCTTTAGGGTAGTACCGATAACACTGTTTTATGTCGGGCTGCAGTACAGTACAGTACAGTTGTTAATTTTTTCCCCCTGCAGCAGCATGCTCCTGCGATGTTTATTTCTTAATCTTATTATTATATGGGTCTATTGGGATGAAAAATAAATGTCTCATAGAACCTTATAAATCCAAGGTCTCTGTTTTCTAGTAATTTATACATAAGCTTTCAATGTTATAATACTGCCTGGATGTTTTCTTTTACTTAACTGGAATCAGTCCTTCATTCATTGTGGAAAGACAAGAAAGCAAACATCCACAAAGCCATAACATAGCAAAATTTTCTCTATCCTTACACTACAGGACCTTGTAGTTAGTAGAAAGTAGAATGTGGATGACTATGCAATAAGCCTGATTATTGAATATTCTTCACTGTTGTCAGCATGAGTGATTTGGTCTGAGTGACTCTGGTGATCAAGTCAGTCCAGCTGCATTTTAATGCACTGTCTGTAGATCTCATTTAAAAGACATGCATCTTCTTTTAAGCCAAGACATAGGCCACTCAATAATTGTAATTGGATTGGCAAAGAATCAAAACAAAGGGGAAATGTGGAGTACGTGTCAAAACCATGCATGTTGCTGAGATGATTTACAGAGCATTTACTTTACTTTGATTTATCAGTGCAGCAGAAACATTTCAACATTGTGGTCAGACAAAAGGCACATTTTTATGGTCAACAATTTAATGTATTCCAACTAAACAGCTGGATTTTTTAGCTGAGAGAAATATGCACACAACTCTTTTATCTCCTATCACAATTTCGCTCATCTCCTTGTCAAATTCTAGCGAGTATCAGACGGTGACAAGCAATTTTCTACCATACCTCATGTCCTGTGACGAGTGAGTGAGCCTACATCATTTTAATATTTTATACTACAGCATTGTTAAATAATTGATTCTGATTTGTCATTGCTCCATTTTCTCCCCTTTCCCTTTCATACCATTTTATAGTCAGCATAATTTTTCTTACTTTCTATCAGTTAAAAAGCACCCCACTGCTACAAAAATAACACCTTCTCTTCTGAGCTGAATCAAATGGTTAATATCAGTAATGTTACTTGTCCCATGAAAATGTAGAGGCTCAACCAAGGGTTTCATGTGGAATAGAAAAAAATACCCATGGGTCGAGAAAATTAGACATTAGACAAATGTGGTCATTATTACCTCATTATTTGAGTGGTAGGTGTAATTTAACATGATGGAGCCATTTGTGTGTTTAATGCACATTTTTGTTCATTATTGTAGAGTTTGTGTGACTAGTCAAAAGGTTTCTTTGGGTAGAGGCACTTTGGGTAGTTAATAGTTGTAGCTGAAGAGGTTCTACTTCAAACCTGTTAATAAAGGGTTTTGTCTGTGACTGGAGTACTGATGTCAGCACAGTCCTATTGGAAAGAAGGGAGTGTGTACTGGTCTGTTCTATCTTTGTCTATGTAATTTTAGAGATTGACATTATGCACTTTGTACACAACAGCATAAAAAAAGATGGAGCGCATGAGTTTACCATGTTAAACAGTTTTTCAGTTTTTTTTTTTTTTTTGTGGCTTATGATAATACTGTTGTAATTTTAAGATTATATACCTCTATCAAATGCTTAAAACACTTTTTACTCATTCTCTCAATTCAAATGCATATTTTTTTTTATTTGTTTGTTTATTTGTTTTAGTTAATAGATACTGGTGAAAACAAATATATTTGTAAGGCTATTTAGGATGAGTAGTGATTTTTTTTCCTTAATATTTCTAGCTCAGCAAACTGAGCTCCTTTAACTCATTGCCAAAGTTGGGATGGGGTGGCTAGCGGGGTGGCATACAATTTCTCCACCCCTTGCAAGATCAGTGCTTTCATTTAAATTGATGAAGATAGTGGTACTAATACCCTGATATTAATATATATATATATATATATATATATATATATATATATATATATATATATATATGTATATTAATATACCCTGATATAAGATATATAAGATATATCTTATTCAGTCCTGCTTGTATTATTACTTCCCATTCAGTGTCAGTCATCCATGTCTCTGACAGTCCTTAGTTCATGGTTTAATTTTACCTTCATAGGGCAGAGAAATGGAAAGCAATGCAGTCTTTCATTTCATAATCTTCCTTTGACAGAAATCGCCTTTCCACAGTGAAGCATGCAACTCTGACAGGAGCCAATATAGTTCCATCTCTCTTCTTTTCAAGAGTGTATAGGTGGAATAACACAGCTTGTCAAGCCATCAAAGATATGGAGAGTCTTGCTCACAGACAAGAGCTGAAGGATAAGCAGAAATCTGCAATGTGCATGTTGAGATTATAGTCAAAGGTGGCTGGTTAGAGAGCATCTACATTCACACATGATTCAATGACAGTCAGACATTTTAAAAACGCTCTACACAAAATCAAAATGTTAATCATTGATACATCTATTGTAATCATGCCTACTCACCTTTGATGGATTAGCCTCCAGAGGGAGATTTTCCAGTTTGCACACTAAGAAAGCCCCCTTCTGATGGAATCCGTGATTTTGAAAGGGATAAAGCCAGATAGCCACTGGTAGGAGGGCAAATATTTTATAGCTATCAAATAACTTTGCTGTCATCAAATTTTTATTATAACTGAGAGCAGTGGCATGCATGGTGATCAGATAAGAAAGTGTTTGATTTTATATATCGTTGTATATGGGATAAGGACTATCAAAGAGCAAGAGGACCAAAGGACAACTGAAATTCAAACAAATTAAACCCTACATGATTAAAGCTAGCAGCACTGATTTATTAATAAGCCCATACATCACTTGCGGGCAGCAAGTGGTGGGTTGCTGTAGGGATTCTCAATGCTTATACAATGTATTTTTGTAATGACGGCTGTGTATTGCAGTGCCATCTACTCACACTGATTAGCAAAAACACAGCAATAAAACAAAATTGTTTTATATTAACATTTACAGTCCAGATCTCTGGTCCTATCCCATCCTCTAATACATTTTTCTATTACATTAAAATTAGGTAGAATCTGTTAAAAAGTGTAACCTATTGAATACTGTGCTACCATAAAGACCTACGGAAATGTCTAACCTCATATATTTGGAGAAATGTGTGCAGGTGACATCATTAGAGTAGGATTACTGAGCAGAAAAACAATCTCATGCCAAAAGTGCTATCATTAGCTGTTAGGCTGACAAAACGAGTGCTGTTTCAGCAAAAATAAACCATAAGGAGCAAAAATATAAGTAAGAAGGAATTGGTCCTGAAAGGCAGAGGCTCATCTCTAGTCAGCACTTCAGATTTAAATGAAATAATGAGATGTCTCAATTCCATTATTTTATGTGAAACAGATCAGAAGTAGTGGTATTTATCTTACAAGAGTAAATATGTAAAGATAGAGGTGTACTTTTATCACGTTAGATTTGGCCCTTTTTTTCCCCCTACGTTTTTTTGGGGTGGTAAGCATCAAATGGTCAAAAGTCAATCATTTCATACCATAAATAGAGCTTTGTATTATAAATTAAAATCAATTTAATATAATCTCCTACTATATATACAGTCAGGTCCATAAATATTGGGACATCGACACAATTCTAACATTTTTGGCTCTATACACCACCACA
>CM075003.1:7000990-7022804 GCA_037576675.1 Pangasius sanitwongsei | reverse complement strand
CTCCTAAACCTTGTGGAAAGCCTTCCCAGAAGAGTTGAAGCTGTTATAGCTGCAAAGGGCCAACTCCATATTAAACCTTACGGATTAAGAATGACATGTCATTAAAGTTCATGTGTATGTAAAGGCAGATGTCCCAAAACTTTTGGCAATATAGTGTATGTCCAATTGGATACACACTTCTAAAAGAGTTCATTCAACACTCTAGGGGTTTATTCAACACTAGGGATTTTGATGTGAAGTACAGTAACAAAGAAACTTCCCACCTCTGCAGGGATATGAGCAGCAACTATTGCATAGGTGTTTTTTTCCTCATTCTTTTCTTTTCTGTCTTGATTTCCCAAGCCTTGCTAATAGGAACTGGAGCCTCATTAAAGTTTAAAGAGTGGAATAAGGAAACATGCATATCACCTTCAGCAGTAGTCCAGTCACTCTGACGTCAAACACCCAGAAGTTGGAGTAGGTGTGAATCAGAGAGTAACAGATTATATTTTCTTCTGTATGCAGCCTGAATCAGCAGAAAAAAAGAAAGAAAGTAAGAAAAAATACTGTTGATGTTTCTGTTCTGTATAAGACAACAGTGGCCTCTTTGAAAGTCTGAGCGTAATCAACATGCTAAAAAAAATGCTGGGTTGTTTTTTTCTACTCAAACACTCAGTGAGCATGCTGCTTTATTTTGTTGGGTTCTATTTCTCTAATCTGAGCTGGTGGTGTGAATCTAGCTGGGTTATTATTTTTGCATAGTAAAATAGTAAAAACATAGTAATGTACACTATATGGTCAAAGTTTATAGACACCTGACCATCACACCCATATGTGCTTGTTGAACATCTCATTCCAGATTTAGTACCCCTTTGCTGTTATAATAACCTCCACTCTTCTGGGAAGGCTTTCCACTAGATTCTGGATCATGGCTGTGGGGATTTATGCTCATTCAGCCACAAGTGCATTAGTGAGGTCAGGCACATAGTCAGCATTCCAGTTCATCCCAAAAATGTTCAGAATTCTTCCACTCCAACCTTGGCAAACCATGTCCTCATGGAACTTGCTTTGTGCACAAGGGCACTGTAATGCTGGAACATGTTTGGGCCCCTTAGTTCCAGTGAAGGGAAACTGTAATACTACAGCATACAGAGACATTCTAGACAATTGTGTGCTTTCAACTTTGTGGCAACAGTTTGGGGCAGAACCACACATGGGTGTGATGATCCGTTGTCTACAAACATTTGGCCATATAGAGGATCTTTCATTCCTCAATTATCACATAAATTTATGTTTCTTATTCAAATAAATGTACATTTATTCAGACATTAATCTGTAATTGCAGAAGACAAATAAAAGTGTCACATAATTAAGATGAGTTTTTTTTTTTTATTAATCTTAAATGATTAATCACCATATGTATGGTCAGTACAAGCTAGCAATATGACATACATTGATTGACTTTTACCAGAAGACACTATTTGACTGATTGATATTGGAAAAACAAACACCCACAGACTTTTCCCTGTACCTGTCAGCAAACATGGAAGAGATATTTTCCAAATCTCTTAATAAGGGATGCATCAATACCATTTTTCTTTTTTTTCAAACTGAGTACGAGTACTTGTTTTTTGTTACTTGTTGATACCAATACTGATACCTAAATGAGTAGCCTACTTATATTAATCAGTCAGGAGCAACATTTTATGTAGTGCACTCAGGTGTTCTCAGCAATTCTATCTTGATGAGAGTGGTTTCTTCCAGGAAGACTCCAGCCCCTATCCCAGGGTACAAGGGCTCACTGAATGGTTTAATGAGAATGAAAATGATGCAAATCATATTCTATGACCTTCACATTAACCAGATCTCAACCCAATTGAAGACCTGTGGGAGATTTTGGAGTGATGTGTTAGACAGCACTCTCCACCACCATCATCAAAACACAGACTGAGGGAATATCTTTAGGAATCGCTCTACAGTTCCAGAACTGTTCTGGTGACTCATGATGGCCCAACATCCTACCAAGTTACTTTTGTGTTTGTTTTTTCCTTTAATTTATCACTTTAAGCACTTGCATTGTTTGTTGACAAAGCTCCAATTTTTGTTTTTGTTTATTAATTAAAATGAATGTGTGCACTTTATTATAAATGATAAGTATACATTTAATAATATATACCATGTGGCTAGTTTTTTTTATTAGGTAATACTACTACTACTACTACTATTATTATTGTAACCCAGTAGAACAAAAATTCTACAGGTATTGGGTTTATTTTTATTCATTTATTAATTTTTTTTATTTTGCTCTAACCCAGAACTAATTGTGCATATGTCCCTTTAAGAACGCGATCTTATGTCAAGTTTGATTGCTATGCCCATGTGAAAAACGTGGTATTAATGAGCAGGTTAGATTTTCCTTTATTTAATTGGTTTTTTGAGTGTTGAGTCCCGCCTTCACCTGTGTGTTGTGTAATTTGAGTGGTTGTTTAAAAAGATTTTTTTGGCCAGACAGCTGAGAGACCGAGAGAAACGAACTGACTGAGTTAGACACTGCAGTGTGGGAGACGTGCTGCAGGCGGTAATGTTCTGAGCGACTGACAGACTGTAAATGTTGTTGGTCCCTGCACGAGAACTTGAGGACCAGATAGCGCCCCAAGTACCCGCACTATTTGGGGTTCCTCTGGCTACGTGGGAGGTGCGTTTCGGCGGTTGACGACGGAGAGAGAGAGACCGAGGACGTGCGTGAGACCTACTACAGGATTCCCAAGTTCCCAAGTTAAGCTCAGGCATATCCTGTCATTGCATTATACGTGATGAAGAAGTGCCTAAAGTGTTATAATGGCTCTAACAAAAGACCCCTGTCTCCAACGGGAGTTAACCAGCTGGTGCAACGAGGCTGGCATTGATGAGACTCATGCTTTGATGCTCTTAAATGTACCTGTTCACACAGACGTGGCTGAGATTGAAGAGGTAATGGAAGAAGAAGGATTCACTGAAAAGCTAGCAAAGTTCCTGATAGAAGAAGGAAAGTCTCTCAGTGATGTACAAGCTTTGTTTACTCCACGCAGTGCCACTGACAGTTCCCCTGCGTCCATCATACGTGCAATGAGTGAGTTACTGGAAAAGACAGTAAAGCAGCTGAGTGATAACAATGCATACCGATGTCTGCGCACGTTTTCAGCCATTGTTCCAACCCCATGGGAGAGAAGAATATGGAAAATTGGATTGACCAAGCCAGGTTGATGATAACCGAGTGTGACTGTTCCGAAAAAGAAAAATGACGCAGAATTGTGGAAAGCCTTAAAGGACCTGCATTAGAAATAGTAAGAGCTGTCCGTTTCTCCAATCCTGAGGCAAGTGCTTTGCAGTATTTGGAAGCATTGGAGAGTACATTCGGATCATCAGAGTCTGGTGAGGATTTATACTTCAAGTTTCGTCTTATGCACCAGAACGCAGGTGAGGCTCTGTCTGAGTTCTTGAGGAGGATTGATAAGGCTCTGAAAAAAATTGTAGAACGAGATGGCCTTCCTCTCAGAATGGTGGATAAAGTACGAGTTGAACAGCTAATTCGAGGTGCAGTGAATTCTGACATGATGTTGCTTCAGTTAATGCTAAGAGAATGAAAAGAGTGTCCACCTTCTTTTCTGAGTTTGCTGAAGGAGATACGTGAGGCGGAGGAGAGTGAAGCATCTCGTCACCAAATGTCTGCTAAAGCCAAAGCTATACAATTCCATGAAGAAGAAAGAGCCAGCGCATCTTTCATCCATGAACTTAAGGCTGAGATTCAAGAACTGAGAAAACAAAAACACCAGACCTTGGCTGTGGGAGATCGTGTGTTGACACGAAATCTGCCCTTGACGGGAAAGAACAAACTTGGTGACAAGTGGAATTCTGTTCCTTACCTTGTGGTGGAAAAGCTAAAGAACTTACCCGTGTATCGCCTGAAACTCGCATCTGGCATGGGAAATGTAAGAACTTTACACCAAGACCATCTCTTACCTGTTGGGGACAATGTGAGGTTGTCTGATCCCCGAGAACTAACAAAAGTGTCTGCGCCGCCAGAAACCAGGACAAGATCTGTGGAGAGGAAACAAGGAAGAGAATTAGGAGAGAGGAATGTGGCTGTGAAGGGAAACGAATGGAGGAATGACTCTGAAAGTGAAGAGGATGACCTGTGGTACTACTGCCCGGACAGGGTTGAGAACCTGCAAAGACCAGAGTGGGATGCACTGGAGGAATCTGCAGTGGAGGAGGAAACTGTTTGCTGTGGAGGTAAATTGGATAGACCCCATGCAGAGATGGCTGAGCCAGCGTTCACTGAAGAAGGTGATGGAGAACTCTTAGATCAGAGTTCCGAGGAGATGAGAGATCTTGGTTTAGGAGGGGGAAAGCCCGGCGTAGATAATGCTACTAAAGAAGTAGTAGAGACTGTTCACTCCCGCCCCAAAAGAGACATAAGACCGGTAGTCAAATTGAGCTATGATACTAACCGACCTTTATCCCTAGTTCATAGAGATATGGTCATAACTGTAGAGGGTGGTGGAAATTCAGCAAAGAAACCCTGTTACACAGTGTGGTGTCATCCTATGGCACAGTGTACTCATTGTGCTCAAGTAAGCAATTATACTGAGCCTAAAGTCACCATTAAAGTGTAGAGAAGTAAACTCATGAGGGCATGAGATGTTTAGAAGGGGGAGCATGTAACCCAGTAGAACAAAAATTCTACAGGTATTGGGTTTATTTTTATTCATTTATTTTTTTTTTTTATTTTGCTCTAACCCAGAACTAATTGTGCATATGTCGCTTTAAGAACGCAATCTTATGTCAAGTTTGATTGCTATGCCCATGTGAAAAACGTGGTATTAACGAGCAGGTTAGATTTTCCTTTATTTAATTGTTTTTTTAAGTGTTGAGTCCCGCCTTCACCTGTGTGTTGTGTAATTTGAGTGGTTGTTTAAAAAGAGTTTTTTGGTCAGACTGCTGAGAGACCGAGAGAAACGAACTGACTGAGTTAGACGCTGCAGTGTGGGAGACACGCTGCAGGCGGTAATGTTCTGAGCGACTGACAGACTGTAAACGTTGTTGGTCCCTGCATGAGAACTTGAGGACCAGATAGCGCTCCAAGTACCCGCGCTATTTGGGGTTCCTCTGGCTACGTGGGAGGTGCGTTTCGTCGGTTGACGACTGAGAGAGAGACCGAGGACGTGCGTGAGACCTACTACAGGATTCCCGGACCACTGTATTTCATCGCACATGGAATTGAGGTACCTGTTGTTTGATTTAGTTGTGCTCCGGAGAGTGAAGGGGCCAATTTTCAGTTTCTCTGGCCACCACAAACACGAACTACGATTCAGGCCTGCAACGGGGTGGGTTGGTGAATGACTGGGTTGTGTGTGTGTGTGTGGACCCACAGTGTTAATATTAGTTCATATTGAGTTATTCAGCACGTTTTAAAAACTGTGTTGTTTTGATACCCCATATTCGGAAATCTACTTCTTTGAATTATTTTGACTTTCTTTATTTACTCTAATTAAATTCTTTGTTTTTTTGTTACTTATCTAAGAGTTGTTTTTTGTAATTTAAATATACTTGAGTATACATCTTAATTCAAAATAACTTTCTAAAGAACAATAATTCATTTAGTGATGTCAGAGGGGCCTAACTTCAGCATTTCTGCAGGCATTTAGTTATTGAACCTGGTGCGCTATCCTAAAATTCTAATCACACGTAGGGAGCACTACATTATTATTATTATTATTATTATTATTATTATTATTATTATTATTGTTTGTAGTAGTAGTAAGAACGAGCAGCAGAAATAACTAGTCCAGCATTCAAATGAACACATTGTATAAAATAGAACCCCACAGATGTCTCATTGTAATAACTCAACATAAACCAAAATTATATAAAATTTCTTTTCAATATTTACCCAGCAGTGGGTTGTGAAACAACCCAACCTGGGTTCTTTACAACCTAGAATTATTTATTAAAAGCATATTTGAACTCACTAATATTTAGATAGTAAACTCTACATGTTTATTTATTAGAAAAGCCAGCAGAGCTTATGTCTCATATTATCCAGCATTTCTAGTTGAATTGCTTGAAGAACATGGGAGGTGTGATTTAACTTATGTCGATTCAGTGATGCAGCACTGTCACCCAATGAACCAAATTTAGGCCTTTCAATCTGAAAAAATCCAATAATCAATGAAAGCAATATCTAAAAGAGACTGAACTCTTGCACTGAGTAGGTTCCCAGAAGCAGTTTCTAAACTTTTGTGTGCTGATGTGAGTCATCACCTGTTTGCAAGGCATTGCACTGATCTGTTTTAATTCACAGGAGCCTCATTACACACTGATCTGCATAGGGAATGATTGCGAGAAGACCTTGTAATATTATTATTTCTTCTTTTTTTCAATTTTGACCCTAGCATTGATTGAAGCAGGGCTGATTAAGTCTCATCAGCCACATCAAGAAATGAGAAAGAAGCACAATAGTGCTGCTGTATAATCAAGTGTAACGCACTGTGAGTTATCTGCTAATCAAGCGTAGCTAGTGAGGCCTTCCCTTGCAAGTACAAATGAAAAGTGTTTTGTATTTTTTCTCCCTCTTAAGCAAATTTTAATAGATGCATGTTTCATGTTGTTATTGTCACAGATAGAGTGTGTAGAACTTGGGTTAAAAATGTGAGAAACATCTGAAATATGAGACTTAAAGCTAATAAAACGGCACCCAGCATCTTAACCTTAACCTCTGCAAATCTGTTGTCTTTTGGAATCGGTTATCAAACCTTTCTGACTTATCCAGTGAAACACCAGCTTGTAAAGCCTTCATTCTGAATGCATTATCATTATTTATGACAATGCTTGGATGGCTGAGATTTCTGATATCTAAGCATAGTTTGTATATCCACACATATCAAATGATCTTGGATAATGTGCTCAATATCCTCAGGTTTCAACCTTGTTTGCTAACACACAGCAATTGCACACTTAAACTGATAAAACCTCTTCCTCAGCTGATTGCCAGTAATCTCTGACTAATTTCCACTAAAAAAAAAATAGTGTTGACAAACTGACTAAAATTGACCAATATTGCATTATCAACCTTAATGATACAGTAAATTGATGATTTGTTTCCTTCCTTACAGTCAGATTATTGGATGTATGGAATACTTGATGAACACTCCATACTCCATTACATAATCTTATCACTTACCCACTTTACTGTAATATGTCTAAGCTACTGATATGTGCATCAAAAAAATACAAGCAAGTGCAGCTTCAGTCTGAGGTAGAAGAATTGTTCTGCTTTAAATACACTTTGGAGCTACAAATTATCTTTACTGTTCATATTCAGATTAAATGCTATGCATTTGGCAAGGTTGTATGTGAGACATATACTTTCTGATGTTAAAGTAGGCATTAATGCTGCCAAAGACATAATTCTGTAAGTAAAGATCAGATAAGTGCAGTAATGAAGAGTGTGGAGGCTGTTATATTGTAAAAAAAAAAAAAAAAACATGGATCAATTACATATATTACTCGTTTTCTTTTAGCAAATCAGCCCACACTTTACATCCTTCTTCCATCAAGAACTGTTCATGCAAATAAACTGAGTTAGGATGCTAAACTTATTAAGAGTAAAGCACAGACAGAATATGTATAACAAACTGACAATGACAAGTGAAGTGTAACAGTAAATACCGGCTTAACTATAGAAAGGACATATTTTGAAAAGTGCGACACAAATGGAAGCTGAACTTTCTATTTAGGAAAAAAAAGGTACTTTACTGTAATCTAGTGAAACTCTGTCACCTCTCCTGCAGAGCCTCATTTTGTGCCTCTGCTGGCCCACCATCCATTAAAAAAAAAAAAAAAAAAAAAAAAAAAATCCAAATAAATGAGAACAGTCATGAGCACGGCATTTTCCTAACATATCAAATTAGTTTTTAATTTATTTACCGAGCATGGAAACGAACAGACAAAATGTGCCCACAACTTGATTCATTACTACTGAATATGGCACCTAATCCAAAAAATGAAAAAAATTCAGTGACTTCATTTCACATCTGTAAAATTGGATGCAGTGGCTACATGATGAACCCTAGCAGTCATGCTGCATTGATGGGATGAAATTAAAAATGACTGGGGATCCTGCATTAAATAATGACACCCACTGCCATCTTCAAAGTGTGGATGAGTAAAGTGTTGAAAGGAAATCCTTTTCAGAAAAAAAAATTTATATTTAGAAAAGAGAGAGGGCTGGAGGGTAACACCCATTACTATAGGTCACTCTTTTTAATCATGAGACGAATTGTCAGCAGCTATGCTTATAGAGTCTGTGAGCTTGATCTGTGACCAACCCAGCTACTGGGAGTGTACTCTCGGTGCAGGTCCCAAGCCTGGATAAAATGGCAGGGTTGCGTCAGGAAGTGCATCCAGCATAAAAATCTGTGCCACATAAACATGTGGACCAATGATCTGCTGTGGCAACCCCTAACGAGAGCAGCCGAAAGAACAACAACAACAACAACATAATGAAGATTGTGATATACTTTTTAAATTCAATTCATGGTAAAAAAAAAAAAAAAAAGCTCGCCACACTTAATGCTAATGCTTATGTTAACAAAGATGGCCAAACTACAATCTGCATGGAAACCTTGTTGAGGTCTCAGAATATTTAGTAATTCCACTAAATCTTTCTGGACACCTTCAGCAGGAGAATTCAAAACACTGAATTTTTCACCAATATTGTGAAATAGAAAATGGCAACATGGGCATAAAAAATCAACCAAAAGTCTCAGTCTACTTAAGGATGAATACACAGCCCTGAAAGATCTCTTACATTTTGATGAAGCCAGCAGATAAAGGTTGTGCAGTTGTTGTTTAGAGAAAAGACTTTTATATTAAGGAAGCAGTGACATAACGTTCTGATATGAGCTTCTATAAGTGGAATGGGATTGAGACCACTCCCCACCTACAGTCCCCCATTTAGACAACTATTAGTGATTCCATTTCAGCAAGACATCTCCCTGGCTCTATTGTAACTTAATTTTGGATAATCCTCACTGTAGTCACTTCTAACTTCTCCCCAAAATACACAAGGAAAACAACCCTGGATGTTTCATGGTGTCTGTTTATTCTTATCCTACAGAAAAAATATCCTTTCTGCATGACATGACTTTTACACATTTTCTACAAATTACTCATCAATACCTGCATAACATGATGGACAGAACCAAATACAAGACAGTCCGACAAGAAAATCTTGCGCCAGTCTGGGACTTACTGTAAGAGTCAGGTGGAGGTTCACCTTCTAACAGGACATGGACTCGAAACATACTGCAGTGGCTCCACTGGAGTGGTTTAAAACCAAGAACCTGAATGTGTTAGAAGCCCAGACCTTATTCCAAAATTATTTAAATATCTGAGGCAAGACTTGAAAATTGCTGTTCACCAACAGTCTCCACCAGATCGTGAACACATGTGCCAAGACGAATGAGCAAAAATATCAGGATTAAGATGTGCAAAGCTGATATAGAGACATATCCTAGAAGCATTTGCAGCCAAAGGTGATTCTTTTTTTATTTAAATAACCTCAAATGTTAGACATATTGTATAAACCCAGTGGTAAATATCTAATAGTTGTTCCAATAGAGTTTCTAACATTGCAGTAAATCACATAACACTTTAGTTTCATAGATGGTGTCTATAAATGATATATTTACTGTTGTACATTCAGCTTATATGGTTACTACAACCATAAATAGAAAGGAAATCTGGTACTGGAATAGGGCCTGTAGTATTGTTATTATAATAATTAATATTTGATATATTTACTGATGTAAAATCAGCTTCTATGGTTACTATCACCATAAATAGAAAGGAAATCTGATGCTGGAATAGGGCTTGCAGTATTGTTTATGAGTACATGGTGTTTATGAGTAAAGGACCTGACATTTATTATAAGATATTATGCCTTGGCGTAGTCTTGCCCCTCTTCCAAAGGCTGTTTCTTCTATGAGCTGCAGCTCAGTGAGTTGTCACATGCTAATCTCCTAAAGCATGTCAAAGCCATGAAGTATGCCACAACACTACAGGGTATTAGTTGGGCTGGGGAGAAAGAGTGAATAATTTTGATATGCTGAGCAGTCATAGTATACACATGCATACACACGCACACACATGCACATAGAGACTTGAAAACATCCATGTTGGAATAATTTACAGCACATTGTGTCAGAAATGCTCCTGCAAATGCATCTTCCATTGTAGCATGATTCACATGCTTCCATGTTGTAGCACATCTCTCCCTGTCTCTGTCTCTTTCTCTCTCTCTCTCTCTCTGACACACACAAACACACATTACAGTGGCACTACCCACACTACCCAGTGGCATAGCAAGTGTATCATTAATTGTCTGTTGTCGCAGAGCTGCAATCTTTGGGACATGCTATGATTTAAAAAGCAAATGTCTGCAAGTAGAACGAGATGGGTTTTAATAGAGACAGCCAATAGGGAGTGCTTGTCTTACATGCAAAGCTTTGCTCCATTAGGAGAGAGGACAAAGTGGTGCGCGCAAATGACTCAGAGCTAGCAGCATGGCTTGAGGTGGATGGGCAAAATGTGTTAGCTTCCAATATTCAGCTATTTTTTTCTATTCTAACCGGAAAGTAGGGCAGCTCATCAGTCCCAAAGTTTGACAAACAAAATGAAATATGGAAATAATTGTGAATAAAAATTGCCAATTAAATTTGTTCTCGGTTTTCCAGCTCCGTCACGCTGCAGTAACATTTCAATAGTAGCAACACAGAACAAAGCAGGCTAAATAGGCTAGATGAAGTACCATCATCAGTTATGGTAGCAAACGTGTCCAGGCTGTTTCTGCGGAAGAATCGGAAATGGTGGATGTTATTACACTGTCACTTATTACACTAGTGATGCAGATAGCAGAAGACATATAGCTTTATAGTGAATTAAAGAAGTGTATTTGGATATTCAGAACTCAGAACCACCATCTATAGACTATCACCAACTTGACTTGACTATCAACCTGTTTCTTTTACTTCGCTTTATTTGGGTAGTTCAGTTTACGGCTGTGGAGTGGATAATCTGTAGAACGTTAATAGGAAACACGTAGTTAGTTGACATAAATATATGCTATGGGTAATGTTTTACATTAAGGTTCTCGAAATTGACATTATTTATTACATTAACATCGACAAGCCATAAATGCAGCATTAATACACTGTAAGTAATATTAACAAAGTAAATTAACACATGTTAATTGACATCTGTTTAAATGTTAATGGAATACACCTGCATTGACTAATATTTATTCAATCCATGACTAAAAATAAGTCCACAGGTGTGTGTGTGCGCATGTGTGCAGACCCACCTCAACCCTTATCATGATAAATTGGTGAATAAAGATAAATTAGGAAAATTACATTACAAAATGTTCCTAAATGCTAAGTTCTGAATTTTGCCAGTTAGCAACAGCAAACATGTTCATTAAGGTGTTGATTCATATTGCTCATTGTGAGCTCCAGTTTACTCGGTGATGGGTGAATACAGGTGTTTTAATATTTCACTTTGTCATTTTTTTTCTTTATTAATGATACTTTCAAGGTACTTTCGTTGTTAATGTTAGTTCATGGTATGTTTAAAGACTGATACAAATCTGTCGATGTTGTTATTTTATCTATGTTATTTTGACATGTTATTATGAATTAGTTCACTGGCTGGTTGATGACCATCTACTATATATATTTTTAATTTAATAATCAAAAAGTTCTCTTTGCATTCTTTAAGGGACCACCTAATTAAGATGTGGAAAATTTTGTGATGATATATTAAGGAGATGCAGGTAATTGCTGTAATAATGAGAAAAGGGCCATTGGCTGCATATATTATATGCATATTATAGCTAAAAGACAAATACAGTATATGTGCTATACTATCTGGAAATCATAAAACACACTAGTATACAATTTTCTTATTAGAGATTGTAGAAGATCTTAACTTTTATTGAATCAGACAGTGGAAACAAAGTATCCAGAATTTGTCATCTTCAAGGTCATTCTGGGAGAATGACTGAGCTTTATCCATGCTTTCTCACTCTGCGAATAGGAATGAAGAAGGCTATGAATATTCTGGTTGTGTCTTTCTCTCTATTCCTCACCCTCTCGCCCTATCTCTCTCTTCGCGTTTCACATAACCGCAGCCTGCAGCTGATGATAATGCTTGTGTGCTAAAGGGGGGAACAAATGATGATTTCTCTTTTTCCTGCAGGATGACTGAAAATTACAGGATGTGTGCATGCGAAGTAGGTTTAATCACAATATTTCAGTTTTGCTCATAGAGTAAGGGGATTTTGTCTGTGTGTGTGTGTGTGTGTGTGTGGGGGGGTGTGTGTGTGTGTGTATTGACGACCTACACAGACTCAAATTTGATTTTGTCTTTCCTGGTCATTGAGACATTTTAATCCAAGTATGATAAGTGACTGTGCCCAAGTAAATCCACATTGCACAGTATGGCTTCTGCTGAGGATCTAAAGCAATTACAGAAACATGGCACTCAGCTCTTCTTCCTTGTGTCAACAAAGCCAGTCTCTAATCCTCAGTCACCTAATATAGAGAGAAGAGCAAAGAAATCCCTCATTTAATAATGATGTACAAGCAATTAACATTGTTCTCGGATTTTTGTTGTTGTTGTTGTTTTCATTTTTACACTCTATACACATGATTAAAAATCCCTGTGAGTTTTGTATCAAATGGGGGATACACCACAAGTGCTAGCAGCTAAGCATGAACTGTAATTAAGCTTGAAATTAAACTTTCAGCTCGTTGTGATTTGAATTCCTATAAGGACCATTACACAGGCCGAATATCCCTGAAGTTTATGGCAACAGGCTTGCAGCATCACTGCCACAGGAGACTAGTGGCATCCTCCTGAAGGTCACAATCAGTAAACAGGAACAAAATGTGATATAAAATGTGCAGATTGAGCTGCAGCCCTCAGGGGACTGTCTTCTTCCTGAATTGATTTTTTTTTCCTTTTTTTTATAAAGTGATAAAGCACTAACCTTAAGTTGTACTTATGCAGCATACAGGTTCTAGTTTCTGTTTTACAATTTGTACAGTGGCCTATAAAACACCTTGTAAAAGAACAAAAAATTCAATAGCAAATTCAGAAAATGCAACACCAAATTCTGAAACGCCTCAATATTCACTTGAAACTGGAAGGGTAGGTCCTTTTTAAACATCACTCGCTTTTTTGATGATAGTCTGAGAGACCATGGTAAACAAAGCTGGAGGATATTTACAGTAAGAGGATATGTGAACATAAATGGATCTACTGATGCTTTTATTTGTGCTTATTTTCATGGACATTCATATGATGCTAACACCGAAAACACTGCCTAAAGGAAGTTGGCTTATTCAGAGGAAAGAATTGCTCCTCGCTAGCCAATAACAGACTGAAGTGCAATCCTTTTTCCTTTTGATACTCTGTGTTCAATCAGCAATGAACATGTGATATTCAATAATGACCTCTACCTATCCTGTTTTCAGTTAAAGTTGATGTGCTTCTGATTTTGCTATGGTGTTTTGGTTTTGCCCATGTGTTTTGCTTTTGTTGTTGATTTTTCTGATTTGCTTTTATGTTTTTTTGGCTTGTTGCACTTATGGGCCACCGAAATTTTGCCTGCTGCCTGAAGTGAACTGACATACAACTGAGGTTCTGTTTACATTTCAGAAAAACTGCAGTGCTTGGTCTATCTTTGTGTTTCTTTTTTGGTACAAACAATATACATGTATCCTCAAAAGGTCAAACCATGCTCTGAAACGTCCATTTACACTGCCTTGCATAAGTATTCACCCCCTTGAACTTGTCCACATTTTGTAGTTTTATGACCTGAAATCAAAATCGACTTAATTGGCATAATTTCTCATTAATCTACACAAAATAGGCCACAATATTGAAATGGAAAGAAAAAAAAATCTATATACTGTATTTGCAAAACAATTTACAAATAATAAACAAAAATCTTTGCATAAATATTTACCCCTATTGCTATGAAACCCCTAAATTAGTTCTGGTGCAACTAGTTGCCATGAGAAGTGAATACTTATGCAGGCACTGTATGTATTTTAATGAGATTTAATTTCCTGTTCCATGTGAATGATACATACTAAAGGTACACATATACAAAAGAAGTACACTTAGGTACCACCCTAGTCATAACCAATGATACAGTTTAGTGTCTTTTTTCAGCTATGTACAGTATATTTACTTAAACACATCAGTAAGAGTAAGATATCTAAGTGATTTATACTTCAGTAGTAGCTTTTGAATGTGTGAACATGGCTGTTCAGTTCAAAGAAGAATGATAGCTTTATTATCCCACTAAATGCAGCCATTCTGCTGTTTACCTCATGTGAGTCGATCAATTTCAGCCATTATTGCCTCATGGATATGAAGCAATTCATTTTACTGTTCTGCTGATGTGTCACTAAGACCATTCAGAGTTTTATTGCTGCACTTTGTCAACATCAAAACTATTTTATATAGGCAGGAGGTTTGTTCAGATATCAAAGTGTGTTGTCTGATAATTTGCCTAAAATTCCAGAGAACAGTTTGAAGAATCATTATGAATAGCAACAACAACAACAACAATTATAATAATAATAATAATTATTATTATTATTATTATTATTATTATTATTATTGAACTCTGATGTCATGAGAAACTGATAAAGACATCAGTTTGATGTTTTTGCTTTATATGAAAGAAAAGGCACAAATGCTAACCCTCATCTTATCCTTTGTATCTTTGCATGTGAGAGTGATGTGAATTGTTTCTCTGAATTAGGTTTAGGAAGGCTACAAGATTGTACTGTATTGTAAGTAGGTTTAAAATGTGTTTAAAATGTAAACTGTATTTAAACTGTATGTTTACACAAGTGTTACAAATTACCTTAGAATTGAAAGGTCATGAAATAGCAACAGTAAAGACACCAGGGAGATTTTGAAGTGCCCTCTTCACCAGCTTGTATAATAACTGTGTTTTATATGTTCTCTGGGTAGCTCATGGAACCAAGATGCACATCTGAAGTGCAGTTGTGACCAGGATTTTGCCTCCGGCTGTGCCACTGTCCAAGGCACAGTTGGCAAACCCTGGGAGTGTAGTATGTGTGTTAGATCAGCATGGATCCAACAACCAGCCACCTCTGGATATTTCAACTCTGACATCTCCAACCTGTCGTCAATGCACACATAATCAGGTAACTACACTAGGTTTCTTCATCACAGAGAACTTCATGTTTCACTTTTTTACATTTTTTTTAAATTATAAACACCATTTATAATCATGTCATTTATATACTTATCAATTTAATGTAATTATGTCAGACCTACTAATTTATCTCCAAGTCTAAATATACTAGCCTACTCACAGGCAAGCTTCTAGTGGCCTAAATATCATTAATGGCAGTTAACATGACCTCTTTTGACAAGATATAAATATAGGCCTATGTCTAAAGTCTAAAGCATGTAGTTAAACTTAGCCTGTGTTATATGTTTTACAGTTTTCTCTTTTCTCTCTAGTCTTATTATAGACAGAGATGCAATAATGGTAGCAGTGGCACAGATTTTTTTTCCACCTCTCACTAAGATCTAACAGCTATGTAATTTGTGGAAGCTAAAAGTGTGGTGTTGTTTCGGGCAATATGAAATAAGAAGTAAACACTATTATAAAAAAGTAAATATACAAAAATGAAAGGCAAAATACACTGGCAAATAAACTACACCTCATCTCACTGAGTCAGTTTGTAGACCATGTGCATAAATGAAAGAAATTGAATAGATACATCTGGAAGGGTATCATGTGTGTGTGCGTGTGTGTGTTACCCTTTTAAAATATCAGCTGCTTTCACCTCCTACAGCCTCAGAAGCACTTCACTTACACAAACGTCTGTCCAAAATATCAATCAGTATTATCTTTTGTAATATTTTAGCACTACTGAACGATCCTGAAATATAATTTTAGGCATAGTTAATGTTTGTGTGACATCTGCATGTCTGCATGAACTGATAAATGTATAAAGTATGAAATATAAATGTATAAAGTATGAACAGATCTATAAGCCACACTAAATCAGTGCACGTACTTGAAAAGGCATGTTCTCTTGATGTATTTCCATTGTGTCAAAGAAAAGCTAATTTCGTAAAGATCTGTGCATTCTTTATGGAATAATAGGCTTGATGTCCTAAGTGGTTTTCAGCCATTTTCAGGTGCAATTAGGCAGCATTCTTCATGAAAAGAATTATATTATGTACAACACAGGTGTATGAGTCTCAATGCGCAGTTTATATGCTGTGCACACATAAGCATGCAAACCACATTTCGGTCCCTTATATATATGGATTTAAGACAATCACACAAAAAGTAGACATTCAGCTCAAAAAAGGGTGGAGTAATATGAAGTGTGGCTGATTAAATATTCTGTTTGGCATACCAAGTTTTGGGCAATAGTGGCAGCCAGTTTTCTGCATTATAATATTACCTGCCTCTTAAAACCAGGTATAAATTTGCACCATGTGTGCTGCTTGGAGAAGTTGCCACAACCTGGCAACCCACAAATGGACGTGTCACAAACAACCTTAAAAAAGGTTTCCCTTGGGGTAAACCAACTGACAACCTAATGCCACGTCATATATTAATTCCCTCCATGCTGTTTACCTGTTCCGACACGGAAATATTCATTATTACCACATTTATCTCTTACTTACTTTTTGATAGCCCTGTGGTTGACCATTTCCACCATTCCCCCCCAGGAGATTTTATACCCCAATTTGTACCTCATACAGAACGCATTTAATCTGAGCTTCCAGGTACAATTTGTGTGGTGAGCCACAACTTGGCATATTGTTCATATCAAATGCATTGTGGGCAAGTTTTGCATCTACATCAAGTCGCATTTGCACCACCTCATGTACATACATCTGGTCCAGTGTTTTGGCAGACTTTGTACAGAATCCAACTGTTTTGTGAGAGACCTGATTGTTCTTCAGTTCCCCCAGTATAAGTTTTAGAGATTTTGCCAGAGACGCTAAGTACTCCTTAACCTGTCATAGATAATTACAACTGTAAAATGTAATCATGAAAAATGCATGCATACCTGAGAGTGCTATACTACTACTACTACTACTACTACTAATAATAATAATAATAATAATAATGAGGGGGGCACAGTGTCTTAGTGGTTTGTATGTTTTCCTCACACCTCCAGGTTTGGGGGTTCGATTCCTGCCTCCGACCTGTGTGGGCAGAGTTTGCATGTACTCCGGTTTCCTCCCCAGTCTAAAGACATGCATTGTAGACTGAATGGCAACTCTAAATTGTAGTGTGCGAATGGGTGTGTGAGTGTGTGCAGTTGTGCCCTGCGATGGGTTGGCACCCCATGCAGGGTGTGCCCCGAGTCCCCTGGGATAGGCTCCAGGCTCCCCTCGACCCTGTGTAGGATAATCAGTACAGAAAATGGATTGATGGATAATAATAATATTTGCCAATAGTTGATAACTGACAAGCATGCTAAAATCTAGTCACCTCTCTTTCAGGGTTTCCTGCCTCGTGTCCACTGTTCTTGAAGCTCTGGATTAAGCAGGATAAGAAGGATAAAGCTCTTACTGAAGATGAATGAATGAATGAACTTATGGCTATTGATTTATTCATTTAACTCCAGATGAGGAGTCTCAAAGTACTAAATTCAAAGGCTTATTAACAGTATTATTTTGTAAAAAACCTTTTGAAGTGAAGGCCATTTGATAGACGTGTAATAAAAGCAGTTTATGAACAAGGCAACACATGATAAGAAAATGATTCCTGGGCTTATTTAAGAAAACTAGGCTTATTTTTTATATTAGTAAAAATGATTCAGTCTTAAACCACTGTAGATTTTCTCCACCCTGCCTACTGTTCAGTGTTCAAATATGGGGAAACTAAAAGGACAGAACCATGCAACACTGCACCATGCATCACCAGTGGATTACTGGGACAGAAATAATTATTATAACATACAAAATATAAAAATATACTGAAATAATTAATGACAGAAGTAACAACATATATAAGGGTAGCACAATAGCCAACACACCAAATTGTAGAAGAAGAATAAAATTAAGGGCTAAAAGAAACCATTTAGGGCATCTGACATGTGCAGTTCTGGCTCATAAAAATGAGATATCCTTAAAAAATCCATACACCACAGAAAGAGGTAGGAAGCTACCAGCTTGAGTCATAAACTACTATCTGTGCCTTGGCTTCCTTCCCAAAGAAATGCTAACTGTTTAAGCAAGATCTTTGGCATATTTAATGTGTGGCTTCTATTCCTCCTCTCTTTTTCACTTTGGAGGTGTTTCTGGAGCTTCAAAGAGCAAAATCATGTCAGTGTATGAGGTAGGCAGACTTGAACTATTGAAATATTCAGCATGCTCTCCTTAAACTTGTCCAGCCCACAGACAGTGCCTTGTCTATTAATACTTCATATTCCAGATGACTGCGATCTTACTGAGAACCTGAATGATGAATGACAATAGATACTTTATTTCTCTGGACTTGCTGTTGAGCATAGGTGCTCAGACAAACCTTACCTAAAAACTATACCTCTCTGAATCTCTGAGAAGAGCCTGGGGTGAGTGGGAACATACAGTAGCTTCAAAATTATAACACAAGTCCAGTCCAGACTTACTACTACAAGACATGTTAGGTAACCTAACTGAGGAAGTAGACAGTATTGGCCCTCATCTTCATGACTGCTGACTAATGATGAGGAAAGGCATAGCCATAGTGCCAAATGAGTATAAATGTCAGGTAACCTAGGTCTGTGGTTCTCAACCAGTTTGCACAGGGACCTCTTTAACTGTAAATTAAATAACACAGACCCCCTCAGGACAGATTTATTTTATGAACATAATCCAACTATTCATATATTAGGATAGTTATTTAATTAAATCTCATTAAATGTGTGCAAAAATATCCTGGCTGTTTCAAGCCATTCTGCTGGAGCCAAAAAATCATTAGAGATCACAATATTTTATAGGCAAGTTTGAAGTTTGAGTGAAGTTTGGATAAAACCCATTTAATTAAGTAAGCAGTCAAATAGGCTAATAACTATAAGAACTCAATAATACATATAATATTGTAATGGTAATGGTGATTTGGGATTTCCACAACTGTAAGAAAAAAACAAACAAAACAAAAAAAAAAAAAAAACACCTGAATCACACATGGTCCCTGGACCCCTCTTTTAGAACCACTGACCTAAAGACCTAATAAAGTTAAAGTATGGTAAATACTTAAAGTTATGGTCAACATTAGTAGCACACTTGCAATGTGTTCTAGTAGCACACTTGCAATATGTATACAATATGTTCTGAAATAAAATAGGTAGTAAAATTGCATTAATCTTTTTACCCTCATACACAATGAAACAATAATTTTAAAATCAATGTGAGGAAACTGCATAAAAACAGAAAAATTCCCATGATACAACTATTGGCACACTTAAACAATTCAAATTACTTTCATTAGAGAAACTAGCTTCTCATTTGTTGTTAATTAAACTCACCAGTGTACTCACATGAAATGAACTGACCACTGAATGATGGCTTTAATGCTTTAAAAAATGGTCAGTCTCATTATCTCTTTCTTTGTGAAAATGGTGAAGACAAGAGCTGTGTGAGGTGCTCAGAAAAATAATACATTTCAAAAGGATACAAATTTATCTTTGGGGACATTGGCAGGTCTTGGAGTTCTCAATGTTTTTAAGATGTTTAATGCTCATGGAACTGTAAGGAACCTCCCAGAATGTATAGGGAAGAAGAAGAAAAAAATGAAAAACACTTTGTATAAAATCTAAAGATGCTGACTTCACACAATCTGGAGTGATTTCAACTTGTACCACACACCACACACTAAACAAGAAAGACTTCATGGGTAAAGTCAAAGAAGAACCTCACTATTGAAAAACATAAAATGGCACAACTGATATTTGCCCAAATCTAGAGAAAACACAGTATTTCTGGGAAAATGTTTAATGGAGTGATGCAATATATATATATATATATATATGTATATTTTTTTAAAACACAGTCTATCAATTGTTTATAGGCAATGAAATGAAGCTTATGGGGGGACTGTTTTGTACTGTAATCCTTGAATATACTAAGATAATATTGCAATCAGAAGGACGTTTTAGAGCAAAATATGATACCCAGTGTCAGAGAGCTAGGTAATGACTGGAGCTCATGACTCCTTCAGCAGGATCATGACCCAAAACACACACCCAAAAGCACAAAAGAATGGTTAAATTGGGATAAACTGGCCACCAGTGAGCCGTTGCCTCAGTCCAATTAAATCTTTGAAAAAATAAATAAACTGCTCTTAGTAAAATAAAACATGCAAACATGAATAGGACAAATTATAAGTTAGGAGTGGAAGAAACTACCAACAGAAAGGTGCAAGAAATTGCAGGCTATCATCATTTCCATAGGCAATATTAGGATGCTTTTAATACTGTTATTAAAAAAATACAGCCAGGTGACAAATTACAGGAAAAACTGGTAGAGTACTACTTTTGATCATCTTTATTATAGGATGTAGATCATATGCTATGGCCTTCACAGTCACCAGATCTTAACCCAATTGAACATCTTATGAGAGAGCAACATGTTGGATAGCCCTCTCCACCACCATCAAAACACCAAGTGAGGGAATATCTTTTGAAAAAAAATAGTGTTAATGTCACCAGTACAATTCCAGAGACTTGTAAGGTCTATGTCAAGGTGCATTACAGATTTTCTTTGCAGCTTGTGGTGGCCCAAAACCTTACTAACATGCTTTATATTTGTTTTTCCTTTAAGTCATCTAACTTCTGTATAGTCAAGTTAAAGAGACATTTTTTGTTGTATAATTTTGGACATCCTATTACAATATTCTGCTGACCAAATATGGTTACATTTCCTATTATTTCTGAACCTGCTCTACATGATATACCTGAATTTATTTAATTTATTAATTTTATTTAAGGCTGCCAATAACCAGAACTGTATATAGTTTCAAAATTGACAAGTTCCAACATTATTGGAATTAATATTATAGGTGAAGCGATGCCATCAAAATGACAATACCCAGTGGCAAAATATCATCTAATAGCAAATAAAAGGCACACAAAAGTTCTATTATGATATTTTACACAGCATTGAAAGTAGACATAAAATGTATTGCCTTCTCACGGGGAATAGCTATTTTTCTGAAGTACTTTTGCCATTGCAATTGATTTCAATTTTAGAAAAGAAATAAGAGGCTCTTCTCTATACTGGAGAGTTTTCACTCCATAGATCATGCCTTTCTGATCTTTTCTTGTCTAAAGGTCACTGTTTTAGATGATAAAGAAAATGGGTTGAACTGAATATAGAACCTTGGCAGTGAAAATACTCTCAACTCATTATGTATACCAGACTTTTGTTCAGCACTAATTACAATCCAATTTTCCTTCTGAGATGAGGTTGGACATCACACACACACACACACACACACACACACACATGCTGTAGTTCAGCTTAACAATGAATGTACTAGTATTGCATTCTGAGATGTAATGTTGAAAACATACAGCATGTCTGCGCTTTGCATATTGTAAGGAAATTAGCTGTTTAGGTTAATTTTATGTATTCTCCACCAATATGTCAGGAAATTAGCTGTTTAGCTCAGAAGGGGAAATTTGTAAACTTAATATTTTAATAGCTGATCAACTATTCGTCCAGC
>CM075003.1:6971084-6992192 GCA_037576675.1 Pangasius sanitwongsei | reverse complement strand
AATCCATTGTGGTGGTGTATAAAGGCAAAATCACAAAAACTCTGTCATTGTCCAAATACATCCGGACCTGACTGTATATATATTTTATATATATATATATATAAAAAATAAAAAATGGAGATCAGTAATAGGTCAGACACAAGGGTCTGCAGTTTGACCGTGTGGTGTTTCAGGGCATGTTCTCCCTTTTTCACCATTTGAGTGAAGAACCTTTGGGTTCTTTGTGTTTCCTCCAGGATACTTTTAAAGGTGTGAATGTGTATGCATGGTGCCCTACAATGGACTGGCATCCCATTCAGGGTAAATTCCTAATTTTCATCCAGTCTTCCTGGAATGGGCTCCAGGTTCACTGTTATCCTGATCAGGCAGTTCATGAAGGAATGAAAAGAAACAAATCTCCATCACATTATTACATTTTACAGTGAGGGAAAGTGCAGTATGTAAGCTGGGGACAATGAATATTACATAAAAACGTTGCCTACCAACCATCAGTTTTAAAATATGCTAAGCCTACACACACCTCTCAACGCAAAATAAGTGTTTTTGCCTCTACAAAAACAATATATACAAGCATATAGAGGAAAATAAGATCAATGCATCTCGAGTACTGCTGAAGCTACTCATTTCACAGAACAAAACATCTTACTATTCACTGAGGACAGTCTTGCATGTGTCATTTGCACAAATATGTTTTGCTCGATGTTGTCCTCCTGTTATGGACTCACATCAGGAAAAATAAACAATCATGTTGGATGCTATGCATGGCTCTGCAGATTTTATATTAGTGCTAAGCACAGAGCTGTATTTATAAACAGAGCTGAAAACTGAGATTAATGAATCATCACAGAACCCTGTGGAGAGTGAAGTGAGTCGTTAGCGCTGCTCCAGCAGCCACAGGCACTTCACATAGGATGTAAAGCAAAACACCAGCATGGCATCATGTTCCCAGCTCACAGCATAGCATATGCAGAGTCAGGCTGTGTTATGAATTTGATAGGATTGTCTCTGATAGGATTTGGTGAAGCTGTGTTTTATTAAAATAAAAGTTTTGACCAAGGATTGCTACGAAAGATGGAAAAGTAATTTTTGTTCAAAAGAGAACATTGGTATAATGAAGATTTAGCATTTTATTCAGTGCCTGCAATGCAATCATTGTTGTTGCGGACATTTACATTACTGGAATGCCTGAAAGCTGTATTGCCAGCCAACAGACCCCAAAAATTACAGAGTATTTTCAGTTACCGAGTTTCTAATGCCTAGATGAAAATGACAACAAAATTGAATGCCAAACTCTAGCAGGGACAGTTTTATCCTCCATAAGAAGCTGAACGCCCTGATACAAATTGCCATATGCACTCACAGTCTTGATTACTTTGAGTACATTCTGATGAAAACTAGTGTCACATCCTATTGCACAGATGATTAATAAGTTAGAAAAACACAATGCATTCCACAAACAGGTAAGTAGAATGTTCACTTTTAAAAGCATCATAGCAGGCAATCTCTTACTGGGCAATTATTTGCTACTGGGCAACATGCTGATTTCCAGCAGTTTGGCTTTTGTTTCATTGGTATCAAAACACAATAGAAATTTTTCTCCAAATTAAGAAATGATTTATTTTACAGCATTACCTTCTGACTTGTTTAATTTCAAATTCACTTTTTTCCTAATCCAAAGTGCCTTTTGACATGTTTTAATGTGACTAATAATTCATTTTTTTTTTTACATCACAACAAAATCCAGAAAAAAAATCTATCAGAAATATCCTATGGGGTTCTTGTTGCATGTTACTGAGGATGATTTTATTTGTTGATACCAACATTCAAAGTGTAAACATTTCTCATAGTCAAGTCAAGCTTGTGTACCCTTATCACAACATGGAAAAAGACAGAAATGTTAATTAATACCAGCTAAAGACTTGGTGTGTTACGTTTCTTATCCCATTCCAAAATGTACAAAAAAAAATAATGATAAAAAAAATCTCATGGACTTTAAAGTCGAGATAATGCTAACTCCATATTTTTTTGTTCTTAAGTGGATGCCATTAGAAATGTGCTGCAAAAATCTGAATGTTAATGTTAGAATTGTATCACTTAATGTGTATCACATCATCTGAAATAACATTTTGAACTGAAATTGAATCATGGTTTATGCAAAATGCAAACCATGATTCCATGATAACCGTGATAGATTTTAGATCTAAAGCCTAATTCTATGTTGTGTGTGTATGGTTAAATGTTTGAAATTCAAAATGACATACATGTATAATCACTTTGGAAAAAGCATTCAGTCTCTCTATTAATTTAACTTTTTAGATTCGCTTTCAGAATACCATCTGGTTATCATCTGTAGGGAAAAGCAGTCGAACACAGAACCCCCTCTTCATTCCCCGCTCACACACTGCAACATATTGTAGCACCTTAGGCAGCAGTAATGCTTTAAGTAAATGCAAGTGGGATCACATATGTGGTATTTTCCAAGCCAAGATTTACAGTATGAAAAACGTTTCTCTCAACTTTTAATGCAGCAGATCATTATGTTATAGCCTTATTGTAATGACACATAAAATTTAAATTGTGATATTGCCTGGATTGAATCAACCAATGTGTGTGTGTGTGTGTGTGTGAGGGCACCTCCATGTGCATTTCTTCATAGTTGCACCAAAAGACTAGGCACAAATGCATGGATAGTCGTGCTGGTATAAGGTACTCTTACATGGCAGATTTAGCACACTGTGCTGTATTGCTCCATCACTGGCCATCACTGCTGTAACTTACCAGGAATCCAAAGTGCTCCCGTACACCACACGTTAAAGAGCTGGGGGAATCTTCCAGTTCCTGCCTGCTGCTGACCAAAGCCATTGCTGTTTTTCTCGAGCTAATTTGCTAGTATTCTAGTACATCTCTCTCTCTCTCTCTCTCTCTCTCTCTCTCTCTTTAACCCAGCAGCCTATCCCATTTTAAGATAAAGAAGAAGCTACTTTTTTGGGAAGTTTAAATGTTTATTACATCTCACATAATATAAATTGTATTTTATGATGAACAACCTACATTATTATGCAGTCTGTTGAATATATTGTTTGATCCCCAGATATAGAGTTTCATATCAAATGATACACCATATCATTATGCCCTTAGTAGCTATCTAGTTATCTAAAATATCAGTAACAGTTTTATAAAGATAAATGATATAGGTGAATAGTGAAGCATTTCGAACATAGCTAGCTAGCTAGTTCATTAAGAGATTCAACACCAGCTAATAACAGTTGGAATATAAGGGAAACACCATGAAACAGTTGGTAAAGTGGCTAGTTTTCATTGTTCTCCTTTTTTTTAAAAACCGAAATGTAGTGTGAGTGTATTTTGTATATGCTTTTATTGGCAAGACTGTCAATGCAACCAAAATTGTCTTATACACTCGTGTTGCAGCAAAACAATATTATATAATTTCAAAACATTGTGTTTCCATTTCTAAATATGTACCCCTTTGTATCCTCTGAGCAGTATTTGGATCCTCTCAGATTTATTTATTTATTTATTTATTTATTTATTTATTTATTTACTTACTTACATACTTACTTACTTACTTATTTAATAAATTGTACCATGTAGATTTTTTTTACCTGAAACTTTTGCACCTGAACAATTTATGCAATCATTAAAAAGTCATTAATCATTAAAGTATTTTTCCCCACACTTGCCTTGACCTGTGGTCATGTAAGATGGTGGAAAATACAAGTAAAGTTTAGGCAGTAGTTACCCGTTCAACTTTGATCAACTCTGTTTAATGGAAGCATAAGGTGTCTTGTGCTAAATTACAGTGTCCATAAAAGTTAACTTCCTTTTAATTTGGTTCTGTAATGGCTATTTGAAGGGCATGTTAAAGGATATGCATATATTTTGTGGCTTTTTTAATAGTTTGCCGTAATGTTAGGGGTGAGACTATGTAATTGGAAATGATTGCTGTCATAAATCTCCCTCCATTATGGTGGCACCATCTAGGATGTTTGAGTCATACGGCTAAAAAAGATCTTATTTTTTTTGTGCATAGAAACACTGAAGGCAATCCTCTCATGATTAATCAATGCATTTCATGGTATTTCAGTATTCTAAAGCTGATGATAGACATGCATATAGGTACAAGATTAATCATATGAGATAATGTACTTTAATGGCATGAACAAATATATGCATGTGTTTCTTAGCTCTCATCATTGCTCTTGCAGAAATGTGAATTATGGATGTGTATGATATAATTTTATAATGCTGCCTAGTCCTTTTATAGTAAAGCTAAATCATCCAATTATAGGAGATAAATGGTTCAGTTAACATGACTGAGCCATGCTAGACAAGCAGCCAGTCTGCTGTTACTGCTGCTCTTTCAGGCCTCACTGAACCAAGTGCCCTTTTTCTTCTCACCTCTCTCTCACTCTCTCGCTTTCTCAATGTGCTTAACTGTGCTTTTAATCAGAGTATTTATGAATCTGCTGAGGTCAATGTCTTCTTTTCTATGATGGCTTCATCTAATGCATTTAAAGTAAGATATCCACACATCATTAAACATCACACAAATTATTTAGGAAAAGTTCACTGAATAAATAAAGTAGCATTCAACCAGCAGTGGTTTCATTACTACACAAAATGAGGTTTCTCAGTAAATAGAAATGCAGACAAAGGTTTGGTTTCATATCTGGTTTGGTTTCTTTTCTCCAGAAGAGCAGGCTATTTAGTACAGGGGTTCTGCTTTCCATTGTCACATAACCTCTGAGTGACAGATGTGCAAACCAGAAATCAAGCATCCAACTTTTCTTTTTGATCAAGCTGCATCCAGAGCAGAAAAAGCCCTGCATATGAGTATAGTGGGTGTCCTTTAAATCTTTTATTTAACCAACCATTTATTTTACATTTTTCCTCATCATGATCCATCATTAATCTTTGTCAGTCTGTGTATGGGAGTGGGATGTGGCGACGAGGTCTGTCCTGCTGGATGCCATATATGAAACACAGGCCGTTGCTCATCTGTCTTCCAGTCGTTCAGGCATGCCTAAAGCCTGCTCCCTGGTCCAGCTCCACTCTGCCACCAATGACATTTCAATTACACACCGTTCCCAGGGCTGCCTGAAGACCATGAATAGCTGGCAAAAACCAAACCCATGCTTGCACTTACATGCACAGACTAAAGCCCTATACCTAAAATGGTATTTATATAATACATAAAATTAAATCAAACAGGAGGTGTCTTTTTCCTGTGTTAGCTTTTCATTACACACCTGAGGTGTTTTGCATAAGGACACAGTGAATGAGCAGCGATATTAGAATGTGCAGCTCACTGGAAGTGATATTATTGGTGCTCTGTAAGGGAACTGGTTCTTTAATGCTGTGGTTATCACTGTGAGCTGATGAGATGTCTTTAAATATTATTATCAGCCTTGTTCTTCTTCTTTATGTGCACTGTTTCCAATAAAATTGACTTTAAAATTAATGTTAATAGTAATAATAATAATAATAATAATAATAATAATAATAATAATAATACATGGCCAAGAGTTTGTGGACACCTGACCTTCACACTCGTATGTGGCTCTTCCCCAAACTGTTGCCACAAAGTTGAAAGCACACAATTGTCTAGAATGTCATTGTATGCTGTAACATTACAATTTCCCTTCACTGGAACTGAGAGGCCCAAACTTGTTCCAGCCTGACAATACTCCTGTGCACAAAGTGAGCTCCACAGAGACATGGTTTGTGAAGGTTGGAGTGGAAGAACTCAAGTGTCCTGCACAGAGCCCTAGACCTGAAGAGCCTGATACACAAAGCTGTTTGCCATCAGTTGTAGGTTGAATTTTCAGGAGTCTGCATTCTGCATGAAAAACCTTGCATATTATGTACGAAACTGGTGTACCAGCCTAGTTTATGTGCCATGCATTTGTAAACACGCAGAGTGCATTTCATATGTATTTGAGAGAGGATTGCAAAAAAGTATAGAAATATAAAGTGTGGTTGATTAAAAATTCAGTTCAGTGCACTAAACTCTAATTCCAGTTTTGTGCATCATCAGCTTTTGAACTGCTAATGTGGGTTGATGTTTTAATACTGCCTGTCCTGAAACCATAGCATATACATATGAGTAAGAAATTAAAAGAATGAATAAGAAAATGCTTCATACACAAGGAATGAGGGTGCACTGAATGGTTTGATGAGGTTGAAAATTATGGCTGATGTGTTAGACAGCACTCTCCAACACATCCATCAACAGCGATTGATTGATTGATTGATTGATTGATTGATTGATTTTTTGAAGCTGAAGATGTGTGCATTGTGGTGGCCCGACACATTACACTTTTTTGTTGTTTTTGTCCTTTAATTTTTCTCCTGTCTGTATATCCTGCACACACACTGTATATGAATTTTCTTACATCTAGCAAGGAACTTTAACACAGTGAACAGGATCTGCCAGTGTTCTAAATGTTATAGGATCTACAGTCAACCACAAGAAAAATGGAATACAGTTTAATTGCACACTTGTTATACAAAGTAGTTTATTCTGTACACAGCAGCCCTTTTCATTAGGATAAAAACAATTAGGAGTCTAATGGAATATCAGCTGCATTAAAGTCCTCTACACTGTTTACTTCTTCTGACACAAGTCTTCTTCAACAACTTCAGGCATTAAGATATTTATCTCTTCATTATTGAATTTGTATTTCCTGTTAGTCAGTTCACTTCACTGTGGCTTTTAAACTGCAATTTTCACCTCACACAGAGTGCAACGTGTTTCAAACCCTAATGCATAGCATTATTCAGGAAACCCTGTGATTTAGTCTATAATATTATTCACACTCTAATGTTATTCAGACCACCCTATTACATATTACATAGAATACCCCATGTGAATTTTTACTTAAGAACTGATCAGGAATGTGAATATATATATATATATAGCTTTTATCCTCATATCACCACAGAAAAAACATTTCTTGTTCTTCTAAATAGAAAAGAACAACAGCAACAAAAATATTCCATGAATATTACAGTTCATTATATTTTTCTTGTTTGACATGTCATATAAATGAGTAATATATAGGAGTGCAAAGTTGTACTCGGTTTGGGTCCTGGGGTCTGGGGTCCTGACCAAACACAGACATGTTCATTCCATATACATCCATGTTCACTTTAACTAAACTCCCTGGACACTAATAGGACTACCTGTACAACTGCACATTCATGCAATTATCCAATCAGCTAATCATGTGACAGCAGCACAGTGCACAAAACCATGCAGACACAGGTCAAGAGCTTCAGTTAATGTTAAAATCATACATCAGAATATTGAAAAATGTGATCTCAGTGACTTTTCATTCCATGGTTGTAAAGAGTGGTTCTTTGAGTTACCATAGCTTTCCTGTCAGCTTGAACCAGTCTGGCCATTCTTCTCTGAACACTCTCATCAAAAAGGATGTGTTTTTCACATGATTATGTGTAAACACTAGAGACTGTTATATATGAAAATCCCAGGAGATCACCACCAGAACATATGGTCCTTTTTTCTCCCAAATTGCCTTGGATGCTAAGCACACATTGTCCAGTTAAAGTACAAATTACACAAAAGGACAGATGACAGAACTGTAACTGTAAGTTTTGTGAGTGTGTTTTTTGGGTTTTTTTTTTTTTTGGAACAAAAGTGGTGCAACTGTGTACCATGTTTGTTATTCAGATGAAATATAAAGCACTTAAAATTAGAAATAATCTGCCTTAAGGGGGTGTGTGTGTGTGTTATAATGCCTTGCTCAACCCTAATCGTTTCATTGTTGAGTTACTGATAGATATTAGAGTTTAGCCCTCCATATAATCTCATATATATGCTGAAATATTCACTCCATTCATTTTCTTCTGATGGCCAACTTGAAACCCCATGGCTTGTCAGAGCTGTGAAAATTATCTACATCAGTGATAAATGAGATCTGTCTTTGATCATGGGATTTTGGATTATCTAGGACTACAATGCAAAGTGAGAACTCCCAGAGTTGAACTGTTCAAATGTGATAGCTGACAAAACAGATGAAAGTGGGGCATTTAGTAAAAATATGGCAGTGAGCACTTTGGGTATGATTGCTGGAGAGAGGGTGGAAACTGAGAACAAAACAAAGGTCTGACATTGCAGAGAGTTTCCTCATCTTTCATGATCACCCAGTGCTGTGCTTTACTAGCACTTTAATACGGATGGCTTTGATGGGTTTCGGCTGCTCTCTGTGTAAATAATTCTAATTGATGTCAAACCCTGGGAAGAGTCTGATGATAATGCTCTTTATTTCATTTATTGCACTGAATGACTTCTTGCTGTGCTGGTAAATACCCACAGAGATCAAAGTGCCACGAGAAAAAAAAAAAAGTCTTACACATATACACACACACATACACACATAGGTCCATGAACATATGGTGGATGTGCTGTTTTAAATAGCTTAGATTATACAAATGGGTAAACCCCCTTGCATGCCCTGTGGGTGATTCAAATGGTAAAGGAACTATATTTATTGATTAGTCACCAACATTCAGAGGCTAGGATTTACTTAATCCCATTACTGATTAATTAGTAATTATAAACCAACTGACTGTAAACCTTCCTGAACAGCAATGTGAATGTTTTGTGAAGTGAGTGCACTAAATGACCCTGTGTATTAATTATCTAAAGTTCACAAGTCTTTGAAAACACACAACTGGAGGCCATCCATGAGTTTGTCAGAGACTTTGGAACTGGTAAAATTGGATTTGCTTAAACGCTAAATGTGTTTGCTTCAAAGTACTAGATGATAAATTGTTTTAGTCTATTAAGAGAAAGACCTGACTGTTATGAATTACCAGTCTCTTCATGTGGCATGGTTCAAAGCACTAAGAGATTCTGTTCTCATGGTTTAATTTTAAGTTGATGTCACATGGTTTTGTTTGTCATGTGCTTGTTTCTGAACATGTGCATTTTGTTTTTCTAATGAGTCTTTTCTCCGCCCCCATCCTGTGGAGAACACGGAGGAAACCCATATGGACATCAGGAGAACATGCAAAACTCAGCACAGACACCTAAGCATAGGATTGAACTGGGGACCTTGGAGATGTGAGGTGTCAACACTAAGTGCAATATTTATATTAAAAAAAAATTGTCCGCTTGCTGTTCTTCACATATGCAGACCTACATATACAGTATACACAAATCATAAATAAACATACATAATGCTTTCAACACAATGCTTCATGGTACCTGTAAAACAGGAGGTACCAGAACAACATGGGAGAGGTGATGCAGCAAGTGGGGCTGGACTTTGGACACCCCTGACTTAGGAAGATGTGTTATTTAAAAAGGAAAAATCCTCCAACAGCTAAACAATAATGAGCTACTTCATTTAAAATTGTACATTTAATTTATCCAGCAAACTAGATTATGCTAACATTTAAGGTTATTGATGATCCAAAATTTTGTACATTTAGATTTGAGATCATTTCAGATTTCTGAGAAAACTAAGGTGCTCATGGTCTATCCGAGAAGTTATTCTCATTATATTCTCAAGAATATTCCCCTTTTTCCTGACAAAGCCTCAGCAATCATGGGCAGCAAATGAGTCAAGCAATGCCAATGAGATTGTGCCTGGCTGGAGTAGAGCAACAGCTGGACTTTTATTCTTTATTTAACTCAGCCATTTGCAACTTAATCTCCTTAACAGAATGGAGTTTTGGCTCTGTGGCATTAATATGTTTTTGGTCTTCAGGAAAATATTCCTCATGGACATTTAAATTTCCCTCTTTCATGCATATGAACCATAATTAATCATTAATATTCTTCTCAGTTAATACTTAAGATTTAATACATATGTTATGTTAATACTTAAGATAATAAATTTACATTTACATATAAATTTAAAAGTTTCTCTTTAAATTCTAATTAAAATTACAATAATCGAGACCCAGACCACTTTATAATATTTGAAATGTTGGGTGCAATGATTATTTATTCTTAATTTTGTGTGTGTGTGTATGTGTGTATGAGACTGCTTTGTTGATGGGTCTCTACAACTTAAGAATTTTATACGACCTTTGAACTTTTTTTTTTAATCCCTGTGTAACTAGGTCTGTCTCGCTACTTTAGTCTGTGCTCAGCCCACGTACAGCTACTGGCCGTTCAGCTCCTTCCTATTCATCTTAGCCACAGTCTGCACACACGCACACATACACACACCATTACCCAGAGGTTTCCATTCCACAAGGTTGTACACTAGTAAGGTTGTAAACTTTCCACAAGGTTGTACACTAGTTCACTTGGCTGCAGTGTACACTCACCTTTGAGCGTAATCGTGCCTCTCAAATCTTACAAAACCAAAACCTTTTGACTTCCCGTTCCCATCTGTCATGACATAGACATTCAGTGCAGGACCTGGAACACACAAATACACACACACAGAGCAGCTCAGTCTGAACTCTAGAATACGTTCTAACAAGCTTTGTTCATAGTGTTTATTTCATGTTCAAGTGTATAACTCATTATGTTTAGGTGAATATGTAGAACACTCAGAACTCAGAACAGTTTCTATTAGGGATCCATACTGAACTTGCTGAAGATGTCTTTGTGTCGTCCACGTCTTCACCCAAGTTTTTGATTTATATGTTGGTGAAGACTTGGGAGCGGGGGCCCGCCTCAGCCTTACACTCCTCACAGAGTTAAAAGTGTTCAATAAACCTGTAACACGACAGAGACACTGCTCTCAGAGTCTTTATCTAAACGATGCTGTTAGTCCTTATGCCTACACCACCAAAATTATACCTTAATGTTGACTGAAATACACTCATAAGACCAAACAGAACCTTTGTATCAACAGTATAATCTTACACTATAAGGAGTTCAAAATGTGCAAACTCAACATTTAGTAGGTTTTACACGCTACCTTACTGTTTTAAACAGACAAACCTTAGTATAACTAGATAAAAAATGTATTTTCAGTATGATTAAATGCTGCTAAATCTCTGCTAAACTGCTGTGTCACTGCTGTGTTGCTGTGTCACTGGTTATCGATGGTCTAAAGAGATTTATGTTTTGCCGGTACAGATACTGGGATGGAATGTGACACAATAATAGGAGCCTTTTTCGTGCTTGTCACTGTTGCATCACCACATTCCGAATTTTGTCCAGATTTTCTAACCAAACTTGATCAGTTGGCTGCATGACTCCCAAGTAGCTTAGGAAATTAAGCACAAACTCACACTCGTGAAATTAATATAATTAAAAATAGCATAAAATATTAATATATTAATATATATTCATTTCATTCATTTCTAAAGGACTTCTCCAGGATAGAAATCTGTCTCAATAGAGAAGCCACAGACCAGTTAACATCTGTCTGTGGGCCACATTCAAGTCATTCAGCCCTGTATACAGAGCATGTCTGCAATGTAAGAGTGGGCCAGTGCACTTCAGGGCTTTAAGAACAAACAATAAAACTTTATATGCTATCCAAAAATGAACTGGAAACCAGTGAAGGAAGGCTCAAACCAAGGTAATATGATCCCTTTTTGTTTGCACCCCAAAATCTGCAGTTTACTGGCTGATACCAACATTTTAATAAACCAAACAAAAGGAAATAAACAAATGAATAAATTTTATAGGTCATGTGAAGATAATGGTTTAATGTGTTATTTTTCTGCACTAAAATAAGCTGCTTTGATTTGCTTTTCATATTTTAGCTCTTAGTCAAAAATCAGCCCAAGGTTTTTGGCTTGGTTTTTATAAGGTGTAGTAAGTTGTAAGAGAATCCAATTTTCTATTGCAAAATCAACATAGGAGGGGTTTGGAATAAAATTTACCAATGGGCAAAGGATTATTTCTTTGCTCATTAGATTCATGCTAAACAGTATTAGTAATACTCAAACATTTTATATTCTGATTAGGAATGCTGTGAAAGTGTGCATTGGATGAAAAAGATTTGTACTGATTAACTGAGGAAGTGCTAGCAGATGCCTTTGCTTTCTCTCTGTGCCAACTAAATAAAAATGCATTGCATGTCCCACGGGCTGCTGCTCGTCCCTCTGGACACAAAAGAGAGCATCAGGCAGCGAACCTCTCAGTCCAGCTAGATGCCTCTGTTTTTCCCTGTTCGCCACTGTGGATTATAAGGCACTCACACTGCTGTCATGATCTTACACAAACAACATTTGTCAGCTCATTTATCAGAGTTCCTGTTACTTGTCTACTCTGGTGCAGTGGCTATTTCTGGATCGTAGCCTAAAGCCAAAATATATATGTCATCTTAAAAATTGGCTCCATAGCCTTCTCTTATGTTCACACATTTTCTGCAAATATCATTAGCAATAATTTCAGTTTGATGGCAAAGGCATTATTAGATGCATTTGTTGTGCTTATGGAGTGGGTTAAGTAAATGCGTCTTGAGACAAAATCCTGAAAACATCCACTGACCAAACTTTTGCCATTGGCTGAAAAAATTTATGCTGATCTCAGACCTGCTAAATTAGAAAGTGGCCATGTTCAGGTCTTTATGAAATGCAATGGTCATAGCTAATAATAATAATAATAATAATAATAATAATAATAATCTTTTTTTTTTAATTAATTTTTTTTTTTTTTTTTTACCATAGGCTTGTTGAAAACTTTCACATTAAGTTCAGTGACATGGGCTGTAAATCAAAATTTGAACCTGGTACATACAGAAAAATGTGACCTACAGTACCCATGGCTTAAATGTACTGTTATTCGGTAGCATTATTAATACAAATGAACAACAGCAGGGTATGTATCATTATATAATGCTTATAAACTAACAGCATTCTAAAGTTCATTCCTCTTGACATTTTTATACAATTACAGCAGTAGTAATGATTATACGACATGGTTTACTGGACTTTGAGGCCTGGCGTGATTAAACTAAAACAATTTAGTAATTTAGGCTCCTAGCAACTGGTAAACTCGAAAAAATGTATACCTGGTCAAAGGGATATGCTAATCAGATAATGTAGTGAAGCAAGTCTTCCGTGTTTTATCACGTTGTTATAACTGATACCACTGATAAATCAATGAGAGATAGGAAGATATGTTAAGATCAGTCTGAAAAAAAAAAATATTGTGTACATAGTTGAACCCAATACTTTATTTGCCTCAATAACATAGTTGGAAATTGACACTAATCTCTTAAGACTGCTATGAGAGAGAGATAAGGTAGAGAGAGAAAAAATAACACTGTGATTGAAGGAGACAAAAATGACACTAAGTACTGTGTGCTGTTTTCTGACAGATTCTGTTAAGCACTGAATGTCAGAGGAAATTGAGGGAATTTGTTTGAATCATGTATTTGTGCTCATTAAAAATCCCTTGTCATTTAGAAAAGCAGCTTTTAATTGAGCTAAATCCACTTCTGAATGAGAGTACCAAAATGAGGCATTCTGTTAGAAATGAAAGAAACCACCGAACAAATTAAAGCATTTCCCTCATCACTACGGCACATCTGAACACGCATATAAAGAGTGGTGAAATGAAAGCCCCAAAAGTATATTTGGAATTTGAAAAATTCAAAATTTTAAAAACAATATATATCCAATGTATTTGGTTGTCATGTCAACACCGGAATTGGCACCGGACTCCATTTCCCACAGTTCACAACCACCTACAAGCATGGACACTATGGAGTACTACATTCATGCCCCAGATTCACTGTCACATTCACAGTCACCAGATTTCTGATCTCAAACACACACACACATACACACACACACACTATAAGCACAATCACTTCACCAGTACCTTGAGAAGTATTCGTTCCGTTCGTGTTCTCATCTGACGGTCTAAGCCTTTGTTTGACGTCTAATGATTCTGGTTTTTGACCCTAATTTTTGCTTTCAACTCTTGATCTTTGTCTTGTTCTGTGATATCCAGTTTTAACATTGCCTGACCTTCTGCCTGTTTAGTGGTTTTGGGATTTGCCTCACGATTTGGATTTGTTTTTTATTGCCAGTGATTTTAATAAAGATCATCCTCTGCAATTGTCTCTGCCGCCAGACAATGGTTAAACATCAGTGCTGGGGAGTAGCTAGCTACAAGTAGCTTAATGCTGTGGCAGTAGCTGAACTATTTTCAAAATAATGTACACTGATCAGTAACAAGCTACTTTTTTCAACAAGTAGTGGTATACTGATTGGTCACACTATACTACAGCTTTTTCCCTTTTCACATCACCAGTTCAGTGAGATCTTTAATCAAACAATTACTCCCATCAGGAATTGAGTTCAATATTACTAATTAGTGTAAATGTGCACTGGTGTTCTGCACACTGGAGAATCACAGTAGCACACTATAGAGGAGGCATTCTTTTAGTGATGAAAACAAGACTGTGGAATAACCATGTCCATATTTAGCAATGAAAAATATGGCAAACGGATATACATTTATTTGTAATCTACGCAAACAGGAAATGAGAATACTGCAGTACTCCAAGATTTTAACAACTACTTAAAGGACTTAAGGATTTAAAGGACACACAAAAATGAGCAGCTCATTGTCTTTTTGTTTTTGTTGTTGATTACCTAGCTGGTGAACCTATGAGGGTGATCAGGAGTGGTAGCATTAGGTGCTGAGTATTTTCTGTTGAATGCAATGAAGCACTGAACTTTACTAATTTGCAAATTCAGTTAGTTAGGCTGGAAGCCTTAATTCAGAAATTATAAACATAGTCCTGGCTAAAATTGCTCTAACCTTACCAAGTAATGGATTGCTTATTTCACCTTCTAATACAAGAAAAGATCCAAATGTTAAAAATTAATTGAAATGAAGAGATGATTCCAGCCAAGGGAAATGCTGGGAATAGAAATTACGTAGGCCGTGTTTACTGCTTCTGACAAATAACACTTCAGCTACTCTTACTGGTGTAGTTCAGAGATTAGTGTGCTGAACACTGTGATTTAAATACTCCATTGTTTGATTGACAGGTGTGGATGGGGATTATCTGAAAAGCTCCTTCCATCTATTATTTTGAACTCCTCTTATTTAGACACCAACACTTGGATTTGCATCAAGAAACACCCCTGAAATGGCACTGGTTCCAAAGCAAGCTTGAAATGGCAACATGAATAATTATAATGTATGAAAGAGATAAAATGACATTTGTTCTTCTTTTTTATAATAACATGATTAAATAGATTTATCTTTAGATTCAAATCTAATTATGTAAAATATTGTGCCACTTACAAATATATATTTCGATTACACAGATCCTTTCTCTCATTCTACTAAATTAAGTGCATTAACTCATAGTAAAACTGTTATGTTTTTCACTAGTATGTCCAAAATGCATTGCAATATTTTTTTTTACTCATAGAGTGAAGTATCTCTGTAGAAAATTGTGCTTCAGGGCTTTACTGGCACGTGACTCAGTCAGTAGGAAAGATATCCTCGTGTTTCATACTTACAGCAATCTGGATAATGTCAAAGGATCAATGCAGAGAACCAAATGGTGCATGCCATGCATTCTAATGGGTGCCTGAGCTTTAAGTGGAAACACTCAAATTACAATTATGCGTCTCAAAGATCCGAGTTCTTTCTAAAAGCATCTATACAGATATCCCATTTGATTTATTTTAAAAGCATTTGCCTCTGCCTATTCAATTCCCTGTCTGCACATGATGAAACTAGTCCAAGATTTTTATCCATCTGAAACAGAATGTTTAATTTTGGAACTCTCATTCAGGGGCTCAGGGATGTGATTTAATGTGATGAGTACATGCTCGCTCAATCTGTAGTGATAGAGTATTAATAGCCACAAAAACATGATTCTCCCCTGGTCATCTTTCATTAAATGGAATATATTAGCTAATGGAATTTCAAATAGAATTTGTATTGTTTTGTACCCTTTCATGGAGAATATTAAATAATATACTGCTAAAGGCTTTTTGAGACAATTCCCAGCTATGTGATAGTAACAAACTTGGTACAGGAAAAATATGATCACTGTAATGATCAGTATAGACTTATATTTAAAAATTAACATGAAGATTAAATTTATATGAAAAACCTATGAAGCTTAAGGTTAGGGCAGGTTTAACGGTCTTGCATTTTTTTTTTTTTTTTTTGTACTTTCTATGAAATCCAAAACCATTGCCCTGACTTTTTACAATTCGGATATCTCATGCTCATCCTAATCGTCATAGCTGGTTCCACCACCGATCCAGGAGCCATCTCTCTCCCTCCTGATCCCACTCCACCCCAGACTTTACTACTGTCACACTCACCTGAACTCTAACACACCTGTTTCACACCTGTTTCCATCTACTTTTTTTTTTAATTCAGTTTGTGAGGTTTTACCATTCTTTTCTAGTTGCATTACTTCTAGTTTGTATTCCTGGTTTTAACTATTTTGCTTTCTCTATGATCCAGTTGCTGTGTTTGCCCAATAGTTTGACTTGACTTCTGTCTGTTTTGCCTGCTGATTTGGAGTATTAATACAGATTAAACCCATGCCTAACTGTCTCCAAATTCATGACACTAATAGGTTCAAGGGTCCAGTGTTGGGGTTTATGTCCATGTTAACTATATAGAAAAAAATACATTATAGAAAAATTATATATATGGTGAGTGTAGTACAAATACATAGAATTGCATTAAGCATGTAAAGTACCTACAAAATTCTTTGTGCATGCACACAGGGAAAACAAATAGTGAGCCTTTTGTAGCATCTGTGAAATGGACGGTAATCATTACAAATATATTTGGGTTGCAATTAATCAAGTGGGTTCAGTAGTATGTAAACCTGCTATAATAACATTCGATAAATAGGCCATTTATATTCTAAATTGAATATGCAGCCTATAATCTGAAGTGTGGTAATATTTTCTCGAGTAGCAATTTATTTCCAAACCATGCGTTCTAACATAGCATGTGTATAAGAGTCAGGTGATGGATGTTAGGACCAAGGCTGCTGTGTAATGTGATATTTGTAGAAGAAGTTACCCTGCTATGACTTGTAAACAGATCCAGGCAATGTTCTTTGTCTGAATAAGGAAAGTCCATAGTGATTGTGTTCTACTTAGTCTTATTGTTATTATTGTTGGTTATATAAGAAAACTGAAATATTTGCTTTTTTAAATTATTTATTTATTTTTTTGCATCCAATACTTTCTGCCTAGGGCAGAGCTTTACAGAAACCCAGATGTAAATTTAGATTCCATTGAATGACAGTGGCAATGAAAAAGAAAGACTCAATAAGATGACATGAGGATGAAACCTTGAGAGGAACCAATCTTAAAAGAGTAACCTCTACTAGGTGACACCAGAATGTGGGATTATAAGCCATCACTCTTCTACAACTGTATACTATAAAGTCAAACAGTACTAAGTGTGTTGAAAGGGTGTTCAATATGGTCATATGCATCCTGGAGGCCTGGGATAAACACAAGACAGTCTTTATGTTACTGCAGCAGTTCTTAGAAGGTACACATCTACATTATCCAGTTGTGATTATCCACTGAAACGAGGGTGAGTCTTGGGTATAAACTGTTTTTAGGAATTTCAAATCTTTAGAGTATCTATGTGGTACTACCCACAGCAGATGGCCATGTAATGAATATCATTATTACATTATCAATATGAATAGTCATTATTTCAATAGTCAATATTTATCTAGCATTTCCTATTATAAGATTACAATTAACAAAATATAAATTTATTAAACCTATTTCTAGACATTTTTTACTCATTTCAAGCTTTACATTTTCTTGTTCTATTGGCAGATAATGTTGCTTCTTTATAGAAATAAATGCTTCAAATTAGCAAAATGATCTGCCAATAGAACAAGACAATTTCAAAGTTGAAATTAATAAAAAATATCTAGACCTAGGTTTTAGTAATCTTATATTTGGTTTGTTGTAATCTTGTAATAGGAAATACTAGATCAATTTGACTATATTCAAGATATTTTCACTTGCTAAGATGTCATTTTTTGCAGTGTATCAGTATGAATTGCGCAGGTCCAGAAGGTGAGAGCAGGCATGACAGCTTCCAAAACATCTCCTGAAGCATACCATAAATTCTCTATGCCCATGAACCCCAGATCTGTACCTTTTACATAAGAGCAGAGATATTTAACAAAATACCAGACTGAACAAATAGGTTTTCAATCTGATGTTAATGACTGAGACTGTATCTGAGTCCTGAACACTAATTGGTAGGATGTTCCATAGTTGGGTGGGTTTGTAGCAAAAGAAAAAAAAAAAAAAAAAAAAAAAACTGTCTCCTGTGTAGTCTTCATTATTCTAGGTACTGATAAATAACCTGCACCTTTCAATCAAAGCAGATGTGATGGATGATAATAGACCAAAAGTTTGCTCAGGTACTGTGGGTTCACTGCTATATAGGTCATTAACAGAAGTTTATAATCAATGCAGAATTTTAAATGGGAGCCTATGTAGTGTGTCCAACAAACTAGGTAATATTTTCTACCTTTTGGTTCTAGTAAGGACTCTGGCTACTGCATATTGGACTGACTGGAGCTTGTTTATCCACCTACTGGAATATCCAGACAGCAATATTCCAGTTACAATAGTTACAATAGTCCAACATAGAGGTAATAGTTGCACAAGTTGTACTTCATTATGTAACAAATTATATTTCTTAGCTTAGAAATATTTCTGATTTTAAAAAAGGCTATCCTAGTAATATTATCTACATGAGCTTCAAATGAGAGACAATGAAGAGTCAATAATCACACCAGGGTCTTTCCCTGCTGCACATGATGTAAGTAAAAGAGCATCAAGAGTCACTATATAATCAGAAAGCTTGCTTCTTGCTGTCTTTAGCATTAGTAGAAGTATTTCTGTCTTGTTGGAATTAAGTAAGAGGTAGTTACTCAACATCCAGTGTTTAATGTCCTTTACACTTTTCTTAACCTTATTAAGACGCTATCTGTTATCTAGTTTGGCTGAAACATACAGCTGTGTGTCAGCATAGCAGTGGAAGCCAATACCATGTTTACGAATATTTGTAACCAGAGGTTGTATATACTTGGTAAAAGCAGTAGCTCTATAACAATGTCTTGTGAGACATCAAGCCTTATTTTTATATACATAGAAAAATTATCATTGACATTTACAAATAATAACAGTCAGTCAGATAAAATCTGATCCAGGAAATAGCTGTTCCCTTAGCTCAAACAAAACTACACTCCTATATCCACTATACACTTCTCCACCCACATACATTGCAATGAAAACTCCCAATTATGCATCTAGAATGGTAAGATAATGGCATAGTGATACCTTAAATACACTTTAGTGGTTTCACACCAGGCACAGTGCATGTTTTGTCATTCTGAAATCTTGACACCTGGCTGTTAACAAAGGTAAAAATAATAGGAGAACCACCCCCCAGATTGGACTGAATGTGTAATTGATCTCTTGTGATACTCTGCTGTGCCAGTTAGACCTTGCTAAAATACAATCTCATTTCAGGGACTTAAAGATCTTGGGCAACTATAATGGCTTGAGGAGAGGAAAAGGAAAGGTGCATTGCAGTGCACTGCTAGGGAAAATCTATAAGGAATTATAGTGGCACTCTCTGCCTTGGATCATGATGAGTCGCACTATATATGCATCTCTGCTGCATAAAACTGCTGACTAAAATACTTTTTTTCAATAAACAAATAGAATCAAGGCACAATAATGTAATTAAATCTACCTATTTGAGTGGACTGTTGGGTGTGAATATTGGAGCCAGGCAGGCTGCAGTCTGGAGTCAGTCAGAAATTATGAATTTAGTGTGTGTTTCTGAGCCTTAGTTTCCTGTGGTCCCTGTTCATTGTTTCCAGTTTTACTTCCATGTTGGCTCATGCCCATGTTATCAGCCCATGCCTATGTTATCACATATGATTACGGATATGCCTATGATTACTCCTGTCTGCCTGGAAGACCATAGAAGACAACTAAAGTGGATGAATGCAGAATTCTTTCCTGGGTGAAGAAAAACTCCTTCACAAGATCTAGCCAAGTCAAGAACACTCTGGAGGCGTATCATTGTCAAAGTCTGCAATCAAGAGATGCCTTTATGAGTATAAATAATGATGGTTTACCTCAAGATGCAAACGACTGGTAACACTCAAGAACAGAAAAGCCAGATTATACTTTGCTAAAGTTCTGATGCAAGATGACTTGTACCAGAATGATGGGAAGAGAAAAGTATGGAGAAGGAAAGGAAGGGCTCATGATCCAAAGCATACCACATCATCTGTCAAACATGTGGAAGCAGTGTTGTGGCATGGCCATGTATGGCTGCAACTGTGGAAGAAGTGGAACTGGGTCACTGGTGTTTATTGATGATGTGACTGCTAATAAAAGTAGCAAGATGAATTCTGAACTGTATAGAGCTATACTTTCTGCTCAGATTCTTCAGATGCTTCAAAACTGATAGGAAAGCACTTCACAATACAGATGGATAATGACCCGAAACATACAACGAAAGCAACCCAAGATCTTCTTAAAGCAAAGAAATGGAATGTTCTTCAATGGCCAAGTCAGTCACCTGACCTCAACCCAACTGAGCATGCTTTTCACTTACTGAAGACAAAACTGAAGGCAGAAAGACCCACGAACAAACAGCAACTGAAGGTGGCTTCAGCAAAGCCCTGGCAATGCATCTTAAGGGTGAAAACTCAGCATTTGTTGATGTCTATGGGTTCCAGGCTTCAGGCTGTCATAGACTGCAAAGGATTTGCTTCCAAGCATTAAAGATATTTAGCAAATATTACAATTATGTTGGTTTGTCCAATTACTTTTGAGCCTGTGAAAATAGAGGGACTCTGCAAGAAATGGCTGTAATTCCTAAGCGCTTAATGCAATATTTTTGTTAAACCCCTTGAATTAAAGCTGAAAGTCTACAATTCAATCACATCTTTTTGATTGCTTCATTTCAAATCCAATGAAAATTGTGTCACTGTCCAAATATTTATAGACCTGTCTGTATCTATGTGTCCTTGCATTTTCTATATACAGTCAGGTCCACAAATATTGGGACATCGACACAATTCTAACATTTTTGGCTCTATACACCACCACAATGGATTTCAAATGAAACGAACA
>CM075003.1:6928941-6957293 GCA_037576675.1 Pangasius sanitwongsei | reverse complement strand
ATATATATATATATATATATATATATATATATATATATATATATATATATATACACACACACACACACACACATCGTGTTCATGCCCACAGGAGAATGAAGAATACCCCAATGAGATTTATATAATTTCAACCAAGATCCCAAATGAAACCTTAGAATACTGCAGTCAGTTATTTTTATGATCTAATAGTGAGAAATATTAGGTAAATTCTTTTCTTTTATTTTTTTAAGACATTTTACTTCCTGAATTATCACATACTGTAGTGCAGGGATGGGATTAGTCATAGATTTGGATTGATCTAGACAAATGGATTAGAAATAGGGTCATGGTCTGCACAGAGTAAGAGTACGAATAAAGAAGGGCTTGAAAAGTAACGGATTTATTGTTCTAACCGAAATGCTAAAAATCTCCTCCAAAGATAGAAACACTGGGATCACGTGAATTATCTGGCATGGGAATTATCACTCCAGAGATGTCACTCCAGCACCTGAATCTGCTATAGCATATGTATGTTCTTCATGCTTATTTCTGTTGAGGAAGTCCAGGGAGCGTAAAAGTCCATGGAGGAAAAGGTCCACAGAGGATTAACTCCCCCGAAGCTTTCCATTCCTGAGCTGGAGAGATCAACCTTTGAAATATGACCATAATTATTCTTTTGAGTTCTTTTGAAAACCATGAAGACTGGGCACATTTTATTTATGAGTTGATAATGGTCATCCAACATCAACTTCTGATTTGAACCAGCTTCTGGATGCAGGCAAGTGCTGTAAAGTGTAGCCTGTAAAATGCTGTCCTTGGTCCTTTATCCAAATAATGTTTTGCTTTTTGTATTGGATTACATTGAAAAGTTATGCACACCTATACTGTGCCATATATGTATTGACCCATTTAGAGGTAAAAATGTTTGGAACTGTTCCAGATTTCCAGATATTATTAGGAGTTCCAGAAAGCAGCATGACACCTGTGGGTTTTTCCCCCATCACTAATTACTTTGTTCAGGGACTTGTTTTTGTGTTGGAGTGGATGTTGCTTGTGGAGTACTTACTCACAGTGAGACTGCAGCAGCTGGTCAATAGCGTTCACTCTGTTTCAGATGCTACACTCCATTTCTATCAAAAGTGTCCTCGCAACGATGGAAATTCATTAGTGCATTAGCATATTCTGAAGCTTTGCATGGCTGCTGAGCTTATTTGTAGTTTGAATATTTTGTCTGAGAGGAATTTATATATAGGATATCTCAAAAGTCTCCATATATAGGGGACTGTGTATGCCAGTACATCAGTTGTGCCTTCGTTGGTGGATGCTCGTAGACGCCCACTTCTCGGTTGGCAACACTTCCAGTCTTTTTGAATTTTTTAATAAGCTTGGTAACAGTGTTGTGTGTGATCTGCTTGCCATGTTTCCTGTTAAAGTCCATTGCAACCTTGCCACAACTTCCCGATCCAGCCATGATAATGATTTCAATGCATTCTTCTTTTGTCAAAGGCATTCTTAAAGGCTATTTGAAAAAAAAATAAATTATATATATATATATATATATATATATATATATATATATATATATATATATATATATAAAACTAAGTATGAAAAATTTTGGAAGACATTTTGCTTAAAAGTGTTGATTTCCCCTATGTATGGAGAAGTTTGGGACACCCTGTAGAAAGAATTAACTGTTCATCCTGCTTCCATTATTCACATACACATACTTTAAATATGCCACTAACTGACAACAAATTAGAAATTAATATTTGCTTGTTTCTGTATCCTGTGAATGTGTGTGCATTTACTGTAGTGTACATTGTTCTAGGATGGAGTATTGTTTTACTGCTTTGTGGTAAAAACCTGCTAATTCCCTCTATTGTATGTTTGAGCCTCATTTCCTGAATTAGTGAAGTGGACGGAGGATGACCTCTCAGAATAGACCAAAGAATAATGCTATTATCTGACCGTCTTACCAAAATTAATATAATTTGCTAATCTATTTCTTTCACAATAATATATGCCACAATTTTTCCATCCCTTAATTGGCCAGATGACATAAAAACCAACTAACCAGTTTTCTACATGCAGCTAAAAAAAGAGTGCATCGTGTTCTCACAGATTGAGTTCTAGTATATATCTGTTACCACAGAAAAGCTTCAGAGTAAACATAATATCTTGAGAAGGTTTTTCATCTATTTGTTGTGTGTGGCATTTCCGCAGAGGCGTGCATATAGGGGATATTTGACATGGTATAAATACAAACTTACGTCAGCAATGTAATTTATTTTGTCCACACACTTCTCTTGAATTTATTCATTGCATTACAAAAAAAAAAAAAAAGAAATGCTGACTAAGTAAGTGAATTCACACACTTTCATGTATGTTACAGAGATATGGAAAGTCAGTGATTTAATAAAAGTTGAATAAGGTGACTCCATCGACTCCATGTACATGATCATATACTGTAAATATCCTAAAGTTCATCAACAACACTATATTTATGTATTCATTCATTCAATCATTCATTTTCAGTAACTTGTATCCTGGTCAGGGTTGCAGTGGATCCGGAGCCTATCCTGGGAATACTGTACACATGTTTGGAATGCATCCTGGATGAGACACCAGTCCAGGCGAAGGCACAGTGGCTTTTACTTTGGATTTCACTCAGATACAGATGTAGAACTCAATTCGTAAATGCTAAACTGCAGCCTTGGCACTGAATAGCAAGAAAATAACTGCACCATTCCCACCATTAGAGAATTTATTCGTTTAGAGGTTGAGCCACTTCATAGGGGAGCCACTTCATAGCTTTTTTCTTTCAACAAGTGTAGTTTATAGTGCTTCTGCATTTCTACTGAAAAATTTCAACAATCCTTTCCTGGAATTCAACCATTTGGTAAATAAAACCTATAATTGCAGAAGGATATGAAACTGACCGTGAAGACATGAAGTCACAACTGAGCACACATATGACCTCTCATTCAATATTAACCTTGACAAATCCTAATACTAAGGTCACGAACACCTTTTTTTTCTGTCTGATGAAAATTGTTTCATATTGAATAAAACAAATCTATTGCAAGAGATTTAAGAAAGTATCTTAACTTAGATTTTATAAAAAACTTCATTAATATATCTTTAGATTAATACATCTATCTATTAACATTATTAACGATTAGTCATTCAGGGTGCTATTCAGGAATTAATCATCAGTTATGCAAATACTAAAAGGGATTTCATGCATATATACAGTATTGTTCAATCATTTAATTGTAGTAATAAAGAACCCTTTTATAATTTGAATCATAAAAATTGTTTAAAAATGGCACTTATATGGTTGCTCGTGTTCGTATACACTTCTCCTGGATCATTAACAACTATGAACAAAAGTTATTCAAATGAATGACAGTCCATGTATCAAAAAAGGGTTCTTTGTGTGTACTTTGTACTTTGTATGATTGCAATGGCCATGTTTTCCTTTACTCTTAAAATATATTCCTTTATTAATAAATGACCTTTAGAATAATAGGATCAGTGAGGGGTATAGCTTTTATCCCGTGTGTATATTTGATGAAAAATGATTTTTAATGGCTTAGCTTTTAGATAATGTACTTATTAGACTAGTATTACTAAACATCTGTTAACAAATGATTGCGATATAGGTATTCTTTAGTTATAGATCTTAGTTTAGTACCTAAACTAAACTATACTGTTCATATGCAGTTCATGTCTATAATGGTTTGTAACCTAAACCTAAGTTACCTAACCTAAAGTTAAACTGTTTTTGAATTTGTTTAGTTTACATCTCTTACATCTATTAAAACTAAAACATTCTGGCAATGTTATGATGTACCACATTATGTGTTAAACCCAGTACACAAACACAAATACAGAAACTGTAAATGTACCCTTGTGCATTTGGACATGACTAACCGTACATGAGCGTATGTAAAGCAAGCACTCAGCTATACATAAGAACATAACCACCAATGACATTAAAGTAATTTGATATGTCTTGAATTTAATTCAACACATTTAAAGTGTAGATTTATCAAAGTTTTACATCAGACTGATCTTGTTTATCTCGTCGTGCACTTGAAAATGTCTTCATCCATAAAGTCCCCTAAATTAGCATGCATTTCATGCTCAGAGGTTTTCTCATGTGGCTGACAAATCAACAGTCTCATTGGACTTGAAAGTGTTAGCCTTGTGTGTGTTATTGCCTTGTCTTCCCCACCACACACACACACACACACACACACACACACCTGCTCATTGCAGGATTTTCTTTATCTTTATGTTTTTCCACATAACTATTATATAATAATAATGAAGACATTCAAACTACGCTATATGGCCAAAGGTTTGTGGACACCTGACCATCGCACCCATGTGTTTTCTTCCCAAAACTGCTGCCACAAAGTTGAAAGCACAGAATTGTCTAGAATATCTCTGAATGCTGTAGCATTAGGATGTCATTTCACTGGAACTAAGGGGCCCAAACATATTCCAGCATGACAGTGCCCCTGTGCACAAACCGAGCTCCATGAAAACATGGTTTTTGATGGTGGGTGTGGAAGAATTTGAGTAGCCTGCACAGATCCATGACCTCAACCCCACTGAACACCTTTGAGATGAATTAAAATGGCAAGTATGTGCTAATCTAGTGGAAAACTTTCCCAGAAGGCTTATTATAACAGCAAAGAGGGACTAAATCTGGAATGGGATGTTGAACAAGCACATACGGATGTGATCGTCAGGTGTCCACAAACCTTTGGGCATATAGTGTATGAAATATCACACATGGAATTATACAATGAGTAAGAAAGGTGTTAAACAAATCTGTGATGGACAACTGACACAACTCGAGACAGAAGACCCAGGGAGTAGCAGCAGTGAGCTTTATTTTATGCTTCAAATAGGGAACACAACCATAAGAAACAAAAGCTTGGCTGTTTTCCAGCAGTGATTCAGAGGCTCCTTTTTTTCTTTCTCTTCTGAAAATCCTACAGTATATTGTATCTGCAGTCACTAGAACTGTACAGGAAGGATGAACACCATTCTTCCGAAAGATATTTTCTAAATTCTTGTTTTTAGGGTATTCAATTGGGTTGAGATCTGGCGATAGGCTAAAGCATAGGTTTATGTTATTTTCAATCTCATCAAACCTTTCAGGGAGCCCTCATGCTCTGTGTATGGAGGCAGAGTCATCACAGTGAAAATGTTTCATCATAGGGTAAAGATGATCGAGAAGAATTTTGTACTGATCTGAAGTGACGCTTCCACCTAAGGGGTCAAATGGACACAAGTGATGCGAGCAAAATGGCTCCCACAGCATAACAGCCACCATTTTTTTGTATGATCTGTATGTACATATGTATGTACATTGTACATTAAGTACAATTTATTACCAGCAAGACAAAATAGATAAAAGGAGATTAAAATAGATAAATATGTTCCAATAAATAGAAACACAGTTATTGCATTATTGCATAATTATTGCATTGTTAAGTCCAAAGAGCATTCAGTTAAATTGCCAGCCTATCCAAATTGGTGTATTCTAAACTGGACCACTTTATAAAACATTCATTCTTTATCTCTACTAAAATAGACGGTATTTATAAAAGCCCTTGTTCTGGAGTAACCCTTCCCTGCATATTGTGTTGCTTTCCTTACTGGAATCCAACACACCGAATCCAGCTATCAGCTTATTAACAGGTGCTTCCTGAGTCAATGTACTAAAGAAGACAAAACACTAACCTGTGAGGGGGAATTACTGTCAGAATCAAATTATATCACTCTGCATTGAGTTTATATTAATTATTAGCCAAATATGTTCTTGTAAATACTTCAACCTAGCATTCATGTTTAAGACTGATCAAAGAGTGCTTAGCCTATTAAAGCTCCTTGATCGTTATTGTGTCCCTCTCAGCTACAAGTTTGCAATGCATGCTGGCCTCTTACTGTCAACCTAACTCACATAAACACTCATGCCAGGTAATACACCTTCATCCCATCTGCCATCCAAATGGATCACCGTATGCTGGATGGCTTGTCACCACTTATTTCTACCTCAGCCTTGCCAAACACCTGTAGGCATAAACCAAGGGCACCTTTCAGACAGGCCGACCGAGGGAGAGGGGTCAGCACTCAGTACGAATCGATTAATCATTAACGTCTGCAGGCATGCGATTCACTCCCAAAGGATGTCACTATATCTGCTAAAAAGTGAATGTTTTTGCAAGGAGAACAGCTGTGACAGCATGGATAAATATCATGTCTGAGACACTGTAGTACACAGGATGACCTGTATTATGATTTTTATGATAAATAGTGATGTCTGATACATTCCTTACATGTTAGATATTAAACATACCCTACATAGTACCTAAGGGCCATATTCAGAGATGAGGTAATTATGCATCGTTAAAGGAAAACCCCACCCTGAAGCATGTTAACTATGTTATATTTAAATATTTATGACATGCTTGGTGATTACGGTGCTAATTTGTTGATTGGTGCTGTGTATTCCCATGCGACTTGAAATTCCATAATTACAGTAGAGACTTTGCTTGGCTAGTTAGCAATCATATAGATGGCAAGCTTGATGGCATTCATGGCGGTATTAGCACGAAAGTTGAATCTTTGAAATCTTTAAGTGCAAAGTCCTACTGTTGTTACTATCAGCAGGTAGTCGGAGGAATTGTGGGATATTTAGAAAACAGTTAACCAAAGTGAGAATAGATCAATGTGTTGATTAAAATAAAAGTTAACTCAGAATTGCATTACAAAATAAATATTGGATGTCATGTCACTGAAGATCACAAATTAATTATAAAGCTTAATATGCAAGTCATACAAGGTGGATTTTTTATTTAATACCAACATTACGCAAACTGGTATTCAGATTTCATATGCTACTCTAACAGTTGCTCTGGAGATGCACATGCAGTTGCTCAGGAGATTTTTCTTGTGAGAATTTGGTGCTAGCAAAAAATTTGTTGTAAGCACAATATTTAAATACACTCAAGTATACTCAAAAATATGGATTGCTATTCAAGGGCAATCATAAAATGCAATGTATTAATATACATACAGTGAAATATAATAGTATAATTATTGAATAAATTGTATGAATCATCCCTGTAGAGGCCAGCAGATGAGTGCTTGGTGAGTTTAACAATTAATTCATTCAAATATTCAAAATACATAATAAAGGCATTTCAAGTACATTACATGCACATGACCTTAATTTTGTATCTCATTGTCAAACTATTTTGTGTTTAATTTAACAAGTTGGCACTCAAAAATAGATGATATAATGAATCTTTCTGTGAACTCTTCGAGCAGTTATTCCTGTAACTCGCAACAAGTGCTTTTCAGATGTGCCCGAGCTTCACATTTTGTTCTCCTGTAAGTACAAAATATTAGGATATTTCTTGTTCATCACACCAAAAATAATGTGCTTTATTACCAGTTCTTACAGGCTGGTAGCAAACAAACTCAAACTCATATTGTTAAATAGAGAAATTTGCAGTAATCACAAATTAACATGATATTATAATAAGTATGATTATAATCTTTTCTGTGCCTTGTTCATGACAATTGGACTTAATGTATTTTCAGTTTGTTAGACTAGTATTAAACATTTTTTTTTTAATGTTTGCCTTCTCATACTAATCCAAACTGGATTTTTTCCTTTTCCATTTAACAGCAAAGAGGAAAGTTGGTTTCTCAGTCTGTGTTTTAAGAAGAGGAAAAAGAAGAAGAAGAAAATAGCATTCTGTGACCTATACACATCATAAATCTGCCAATCTTGGAGCTGTAAAATGCACAAAGGTAATTTTCATAACCTGGATGACCGGCAAAAAAATTCCAGTAAAGCACCTCTGTGCCATGACTGTTTCCCTGCATTAATATCGATGTAACATTTGAACTTAATTTGCCAACTTAAGTTGCCAACTCTGAATGACAGCAGTGCTTTCTTCTTCTGTTTTCTTCTTATTGACTATACATTTATAGATCTGTAATAACCTGGTGCACACGTCCTACTGTAAATACCTAGTAAATACTGTGAAAGAATACCAGGTACACTTGCACACTAAGATCTATATTATCAATAACAATTTTCTTTCAGGTGAAGGTTGAATAATTACAGAATGCTACAGACATTAGTACACATTTGTCACCTATAATGAACTGCTATTTTCAGTCAGATATGCATGTATTGCATCTAAAGCATTTTGGTAGGACTATGTCACTTCTTTTTATTTATTATTATTATTAGTTTACTACTGTATTTGTCAGGAACAGTGTCCATTAATAAACAGTATCAGCTGTACTGTAAATAAGCCAGAGTTAGCCCAAAAAGCTAATTTTCATCTGTAGTCTCTGGCCAGAAGTTAACAGGCAACCTAAAATAGTCTATCATGTTGCACATTAGTTACTATGCACATATTGTATTTGTATTGACAATCTTTTCATACTCAGAGACACGCAGGTAAGTTTGCAAGTTTGGGAAGCCATCATATGCCGTACTACCATACTACATGCAGTTGCCGCATGGTTAAAATACCCATTAACTGGCTTCTTAGCTGTGATTTGATTTCATATGTTGATGTATTTCCTTATGAAACAGGAAGTCAGAGTGACTGACTTACACAACAGCCCATGGCTTTTGAGCTATGTTACACCCCCTGCCAAATCTAAACACAAATGGTCAGTAGCATAGCAATCAAATTAAATATGGAGAAGCAAGATTATTGGGACCTTTTACTTATTCTTACTGATAGAGAACCCCTGACAGTGTATAAAGATGGAAGCACATTCTCACTCTGTCTGAGGAAGTGAAATATTCCAGCACTGAATATCTCCAACCATGAGCTTTTTAGAAATTTTTCCCTCTTCTAAATGAATAAACTTCAACCATTTTTTTCTCAACCAAGCAATTAAGATGTGTGATTGGTTAATCAGGAAGGGGTGGAGGAAAAGCAAACCGAAGAGAAAGGTAAGAAAAAAAGGACAAGGGAGAGAGAAGATAGTGGAGGTGTAGATAACTCTTGTGTATTAGTGCTTAGAGAAAAAAAACATACTTTTCTTGTTATTTGTCTACAAGAGAACTTTTAAAAAGATGTTGTTTAAAGTTTAGTTGATAGTAATTTCTCCTTTAAAGCTTTGAATGACAGGTTTTATTGACTGTTGTTACAGGACAGACCCAATAAGAGTAAGGAAACTTTTAGGCTAGCTGTTGTGACCAATGCCATTGTGCTAATAGTTTATCTCAGACCTACGTCAATATACCTTACAAGGAACTACCAGATAGCACCCTGAGACACTGGGAGTTCTCAGTGGTTCCTCTGGCAATGTGGGAAGTGATGTCCTTATCTTCCGAATGGCTTTGCTCCTGTGCTTCGTGAGTGTGGTATGGAAGGATGCCTGAACTCATAACAGTAAGGTAGCCAAATTGTCACTTTTTGTCACAAACTGTGAGGAGATGATATCAGTTCAGGGGACTTTGCTGAAAAGATGCAAGCCTATGCAGTGAAGATAAGACTTTTGAGAATGTGCAGAACATTTTTACGCTCTCCTAAAAAGTCATTTCCTGATGTTATAATCTGTGCTGTCAGAGACCTCTTTGACAAAACCGGTAAAACCTCCAGTGAGAGCTGAGGTTATAGACGCTTAAGGATGTTTTCAGGGAGCATACCTACCCCTGTTGGGGAAGAACCATTTGAACATTGGATTATGATTATTATGAAAAAAGAGGAGGACCTGCTCTAGAAATTGTCAGTGTTGTGTGAGATGCTGATACAGATCTCAGTCCAGAAGGGTACTTGGATGCCTTCGAGAGGGCATTTGGATCTGCCGAGTCATGACTTGTATTTTGCCTTTTGTCTGTTGCAGCAGAAAACAGGAGAAAAACTGTCAGATTTTCTAAGATGAATAGAGCATGCTCTAACCAAAGTAGTTCAGAGAGGTGGTATACCTGCTGATCTCAGAGATAAATTCCATGTTGAGCAACTATTGAGAGGTGCCTTGGGTGCTGATATGATGCTTCTTCATCTGAGACATAGGAAAAGAAAGAATAAACCCCCCAATTTCCTTGAGCTGTTAAGTGAAATCTGTGCTGAAGAAGAATATGAGGTTTCTCGAGCAAAGTTGAACACAGGAGTACAAAAATTTAGTACAAGTGTGGAGATGGATGTTAAGAACAAAAAGATCCAGACTCTGAAAATTGACGTCAAAGAGTTAAGGTCTCAGTTTGCTACTATGGTAATTCAATCTCCGTTGAAGCCCATGGCAGATCACAAGCCCATCATAAGTTCTAAAGCAACTGCCAATGACACTCAACAAGAATGAGAAATTGCTGCTTTAAAGAAACAAGTAAAGAGATTACAACAAAAAGTCACTGGTAGAGCCCACCCCAATGCTATTGTTTCAGCTCTTACTATGAATGCCAGTCATACAAGAAACCCACCAGCAAGTCACAGAAGGCAGTCTACTGAGTCAGAAAAATATTTTGTTATAACTGTGGTGAGGATAGACACAAACCCAGTCAATTTGATTAGGTTAAACAGAAGAAATGGGATGAAAAAAAGAAACATTCTCAGAGGAGGAAAAGAGTACGACTTCCTGTTCAGCCAAAAAGAGTGTTGCCTACTCAGTTGGTGGAAAATATCTCCCAGAAGGACTGATAGGACCTACCACTACAGAGCAACTGCGAGTGAATGGACAGCCGTGGACTGCATTATTGGAAACTGGGTCACAAGTGACCATAATCATTAAAACCTGTTACAACAAGTATTTATCTGAGCTTCCTATCCACGCTGTGGCTGGTTTGGATGTATGGGGTCTAAATGATTCCACTGAGGATATGTTGTGGTAAACATAGAGCTCCCAGAGAGAATCACTGGAAGTCCAGAGAGCATCTCTGTTCTAGCACTTATCTGTCCTGGCCCAAAAATTCCTGAACAAACTCCAGTAATAATGGTTACAAATGGTAACCTGTTCACCTGATTGGCTCAGCTGTGTAAAGACGCAACAGGGACAGATATTACCCATGCCTTTGGTAAGGTTGATCCTACCTCAGGGAAAGAAATGAAAAACCCTGCTCCAACTCCTCATGCAATGGATGAGACAGATGATGCAGTGGGGTGTGTGAAGTGGCAAGGCCCTGGGCCGATGACTTTCCCAACTAGGGGTGGCGGATGTGTAAAATGTGAGGTTGAAGCAACAAAGTCTCTAGAAAGAATGGCACTAATGATGGATGCATCCACTGTGACTTCACTTCTGGAATCACAAAAGGAATCAATGAAAGAGGTGGTGATACTGGTAGGAACTATCCTTGGCTACTTGTATTCTGTTAATCCAGTCAGTCATACTACTGTGAAATAGGAAAACAGTAGAGAAATTGATCCACTCTGTTTAACTTTGGAGATTCTTCAATTCCTGAGGAATGACAGAAATGGTTATGCCAGAAACTGAGCAAAAGGACAAATGTATTCTCACTTCTCGAGGGGGATGTCGGGCTTGCTAAGGGAGTGGAACATTATATCCGTCTCTCTGATCCCAGATCATTTCGAGAACATTCTTGACACTTTGCACCCACTGATATAGATGATGTCCGAAAACATCTCCAAGATCTCATAGCAGGACCTTAAATGCAAGGACCATTCCAGACCAATACATGAAACCCAGAATTGATGATGCACTGGATTGTCTAGCGGGTAGCAAGTGGTTCTCTGTCCTTGATCTGAGAAGTGGTTATTACCACATTCATCTGCCCATTGGATTTTTCCAATTCAAGAGCACCTCCTGAGTCCATACCTAAGGTTTATGCTTATCCCACAAGACTGGAATTAAACTCACTGGAGCTATTAACTAAGCCAGAGTTGGAAAAGGCACAGAGTGATGATCCAGTTGTGAAACAAGCAATAACTGCTAAAAGGTCAAAAGTGGCCTACCAAAACAGTTGATTCAGATGTTGTAACACTGAGACATGAAGCAGGAAAACTATTGATGAAAAATGGATTACTTCACTGAGTAACCAAAAAGTCTGGTACTGAGATATGTCAGTACTATCTGCCAAGTTCAGAAACACAGTTCTAAAAGTCATGCATGAGGATCTTGGAGTAGAAAGGATTACTGATCTCTTGAGTCGATTTTACTGGCCCAGGATGTCTCTTGATGTGCAAGAATATGTGAAAAACTGTGATGCCTGCATTACCCATAAGAGTCCATATCAAAGAACAGCTCCATTGTATCAGATTGTGAGTAGGGGACCAATGGATTTAGTATGTATTGATTTCTTGTCCTTGGAGCCAGACTCAAAAGGAGTGAGCAATGTGCTAGTAATCACAGATCATTTCATTCGCTATGCCCAAGCCTACCCAAGCAAGAATCAGAAAGCCTTGACTGTAGCTAAGATACTCCTGGAGAAGTATTTTATACATTATGGACTACCAGCACGTATCCATTCAGACCAAGGCTGAGATTTTCACACACTGTTAGCCATGCTATGTACCTTAAGTGCTGAGAAAAAGAAAAGTTGGAGCCAACAAATACTACACTTGGTACATGCCTATAACTCTACTAAGAGTGTTGCCACTGGGTAGTCCCCTTATTTGCTAATGTTCAGGAGAGAAGCTAGGCTGCCAGTGAACATTTGTTTGTGACTATGTGACTATGTGCAGAGACCATACCAACACTACCTAGAAAGAGTAATGAACAGGAAAAATGGCTTGAACAGACAACAAGAACACATGTCTGAGGAGAAGAAGTAATGATGGAATACAGCAATATAGATGGAGAAAGATCATCAGCAGTAGACAAAGAGTTGGGAAGTGGTCTTTCAAGTCCAGACAGTTCATCTTCAGAAGATAAAGCAGGTAGTCAGGATTTTAATGCAGAGAGTGGGGAGGGAAGTGAACAAATAGGAAGTGAGTCTACTAGGGAGAAGAGGAAAGTAAAGCCCATGGTTAAGCTTACGTATGATGAGCCATGAAGGTCTAGAGACCAACCACTGACCATAGTCATGGTAATAATATAATTTATGTGCAGTGAAAGGAGATAACCCCAAATCTCATAGCTGAAACATTGGCTAACAACTTGCTGGCTTTTTTGTTGAGGGCGCAAACATGATGTGCTACATTAGAAACTTTGTTAGAAGAGGATAATAAACATATACTTGTTTGTTTCCATTAGTCTGTATTCAAGAACTAGCCTGCCATTATGGCATTATATAATGTTAGGTACTACAATTTAGCCTAGTACGTTTTGTTTTACTTGCCCAGTGGACTAGCTAATAAATGTACTGTATGATCTGTCCACCCGTGGACAGGATGATATACTATGATTTAAAAAAAGTTCACAAGAAGTAATTCACATGTAAGCAAATTTGCTAGTTGTATTAAGACTCAAACAAATTAAAGTATACAGTCTCAGGAGAAGATCCCCTAATGACACATCCTCTTCACAGTGCGCAGCTAAGCAATCTGAGTGAAGATGTTGATAGTTCTGACACAGATCCATTCTTCCTCTTTATCTCACAATATATAGGAATAAATGTACCCTGTCAACCTCTTTGCTATTGGGTTTTTATTTTTAGACAGAGAGTGTAAAATTCTGACCTGCAGTCTGTTTATGGTAAGGGTCATGTATAGCATGAACCAGGCATTACGAGGTCAGAACTCAACACCAGTTTAGTAAATCTGAAAATTTGAATGAATGTGATAAAAAAGTAAATTTACCTCTGTGTGTGTGTGTGTGTGTGTGTGTAAGTGTTGATTAATTTACTTCTCCAGAAACAATCTAAATGCAAATTGGACCTCTCTCTATCTGTATGTTCCAGGACATAATGAGGTTTGCATTCAAATGGCCTGCTTGTGTTTCATTCGCTGAGAGAACAAAGTTAAAATTTAAGGGAATACCTCATCACAAACTGGAATTATTGCCATGTTAGATCAGAGAAATGGTCATATCTGTTGTCATAACAGTCAACCTAGTCTTGCACATTAGTATGCATATTGAAGGTATTAGTTATTCTTCAAGCCCAGATAATTGCCTATAGATTTCAATCTGTGGAAATGTAATAAGCAAATCACATTATCAATTTTTATTGTTTGTGTTTGGTTTTTGTTTTCCACTACTTATAACTGATGCTGCCCCCGAACCCACAAATGGTTATTAGGCCATCCAGTCCTTATTAGATGCTGCTGAAAAGCAGGTCCTAATTTTATTCCCTGTGCTTTCTGTCTCTGAAAATGTCAATGCTTAAGACATGAAAATTCAAAATCCTGTCTAGTATTTTACCCTCAAAAGCTTTAATGTATGCTTAACCAGATTGGTGAGGTCAAATCCAACATATTATTAGATTTTTGTCCATCTATGAGAGTAGTCAATTTCTGACAAACCTCTTACCCACGTGGGCATGAATGATTGTAGGAATCTCAACCCTGACTCCAGAGTTCAGCATTCCGCCCACATCCAAACCATCACCTCTGGCTTCTTCACACCAGCATTGTTGTTCAAAGCAAAGTGAGGTGAGAGTTTTAGCACCTCAGTCAACTATACAGAGAAAAGAATAGGTGAGTAAAGTTAAATGTCAGGCACACTCTTAACATGCATAGACTGATAATCTAATCTAATAAATAGATGTACCAATAAAGATATGTAATAAAGAACCAGGCTGACATTTAAAAAAATTTGATTATATTTGAAGAGGGTAAGGGCAAATAAAAGAACAAATGTGGCAGTGAAATCTTTCCCGTCAGTACTTGAAAGACACATTTATTCTCAGAAAAATTGTCATTTACAGGAAGTAGAAAATAAATACAAATGTACTTGCAATAACAAACTACCAAAGCTTCTATAACATCTACTAACAGGTATTTAGATGCCTTGATTGTAAAAGCAACAGCTATGGACTATAAATAACTTTTCTTACTGTTTAATTCTTGTTTTCTATACTTTCACACCTACACCCCCACACACATAGAAAGGGCTTGAATTGATGTACAAAAGCAGAGAAGTGTACATTTTCACAAATTACACTCTATTTTTAAGCAGTTTTCTCATGCAAGTTTTAAGGTCTATTTTCTAAATTAATCCACTACTGCCAGTAATGTTCTTAATCCTGTGTACACAGAAAAGTTATTAACATGAGATAACGGTTCCTTATTGTGCCTGCTCTTACATGCAATGGAGATAAACCAGGAGGGGAAAAGCCTCTGGATATGTTAGCATTTCTATTTGTTCTGAGCACAAACTATAGCCTCCAGACACCAGTGGCCTTCTTAGATGACAACCTCAGACTGTAATCCCCAATTGCAATTGTACTTGATAAAGTGTTCATGTCCAGAAGGCTATGTTACCTGCAAAAATGCAATAAGTGAAGAAAAAATGAGTTAAAATGTCACAAATGCAGCAGTTAGCGATCAAAGGGGAACTCTATAAATGGCAAAATCTCCTAAAATGCCATTTTGATCCCCAGCAGACGTTCAGTGAGAGGGGTTAAGACACATCAGCCCAGAGGGCTGGAAAGAGGACTTTTTCCTTTCAGCCAGAAAAGAGTCATTTTAGCTAAAGGAGAGCGTTATATCACCATTGTGCAATTTTAGGTAATCACTAATTCTTTAATTACTTATGAATAAAGTAACATATTTGAAAAAGTATATTTACTATGAAGGATAATACATAAAATTTGACCAATGAAAAATTTGAAAGTTAATGCAAAAGGAATGAAAAAACATTTTCATTCCGTTATATGTCTTTCCTCTGTCATGCTACAGTGCTAGTTATTTGTGGTGACAATGAAGACCCTCCACACACCACAAACTGTTTTCACCTTCTATCCCCAAGGCATCATCAAACAGCACAATCCACTGGAAGGAGAAAGTAACTGCCTGATTCTATCTAGGTGTCCAAACAGATGCCCTGATTAATTGGTGTATCACTTAAAGGCACTCTGACATGCCTCCAACCCAATAAGTGCAACCAAAATCTAGTGGAAAGCCTTCTCAGAAGAGTGGAGGTTATTATAACAGCAAAGGGAGATTAAATCTGGAATCAGATGTTCAACAAGCATGTTTGGGTTTGATGGTCAGGTGTCCACATACTTTTGGCCATAGAGTCTATAATCATTATCTTAAAGATAATTTGATATTAGTTTCTAAGACAAATGTAAATAGTGAATTTAATGGGCATGTATAAATTTATTTCTGATTAACAAGCAGTTTTTACTTAACACACATAGTTTTTACTTGATTGTTTTCCCAAAGAAGTAGTTATAATTTATTCATTTCAATAAAGCGTCCATCACTTCCTATTTGGGAACTTGAGAAATGTTTTCTGTGTGAAGCTCCTCATGACCCTGCTGGGGAAAATGCCAAGAATGTGTTAAGAATTTAAAAAATAAGTAATAGTTTTGTATTAGCGCAGTGGAATTCTCAAATCTAATTGGTCAGAAGGTGCTGATTAATTATATATAACGGCAGCTCTGAAAATGCTCTAATTCAAATTTTATGTACTCGTTCTATAGTAACAGCTAATTCACAGGGACTGGTATGGTGGACACTCCACATAATCTATGCCTACTAAGTTTTCTGTATGGAGATGTTTTCTGTATAGAGATTTATGCATTTATGGGAGATTTATGTATGGAGTCTCCGGTGTCAGCTCTTGGTATCAATTAGAGGTAAGGCTGTAACCTATTAATTTATTTCAGGGATGTTCCACAACATTAAATGTAACTATGAATGGTTAAAATGTATGATAATATATGATGATGAATGACAAAGTAAAAAATGTAAGTAGAATACAGTGGTATAATAGGAATAAAATGCTTGATTATTTTCCTATAACACCACTGCACATCAAGTGTTATTCCTTAGTCTTATAACACCTTTCTTGGTTGGTGCATGTATGTATTATTTCATAGTATTAATGTATTCATTATTATTCTAAAATAGTAGAAAATAGTAAGAGAAAAAACGAAAAAAAATTCCTGGTGCCAGTTATGATGATGTTCACATTTATATAATTATAGTTGCTTCTTTTTTCTTTACCTTCATCTGAATTTATATTTTTGTATATTTATGTTTCTTCAAGATATGATTACAAGTGAGCTCAGACACATACACAAGTAAACAAAATAGACTGTGGGCATTTCCTGTATTCTTTACAGCAGCTGAAATCTGTCCGACTGCTTCCTCTTTCCCTTTGATGCCTCTGATACCTGTCTCATGGGTTCTGTCCACCCTCTCTCCAAATACTAAAGATTAGGCACCTTCATTAAAAGATGATGTGAAGGCTCTGCCATGGGACGCAAACTGACTGACTTCTCACTTCATCTTAACTTGTTCTGTTCCTGTCTGAGAGCCAGATGGGAGCTGCAGGATGTGGTCTGATTCTCTAAGATGGCTCATGTTGTTTTGAAAGAGAAATTAAGATATTACAGATGTTCATTTGAGCAATTTTAGGCAGTAAGTGAATGTTCAAATGCAGTTCAGGCTGAGTTTTTAATGGCTATGTAAGACCATCTAATCCAACTTGCTTTAATTTAGAGTAAACATATTTTAAATGAAACATCAAGTGCTTAGAATGTAAACTGGAAATGAAATTATTGAGTCTTTTATTGGACCTGTGAACACTAGGGGGCAGTATTATAGGTCACCAGACTAAGGATATTTTTAAACTTGCACATTTGTTCATGTGTGAAAACAGTTTTTGACCCCTGGTGAGGTCTAAGGAACAATCTCTGGTCCACCATAAAAACAGTAAATTACACCATGTGAGAAATTGTTCCACACCTGGGGCTGGGCAGTGAGTAATGCAATCGTCTGAACTTGTGATCGGTCACATTACTTCCTATTTCAAGTTTCACAATGTTGCAGAATGGCGTGTTGTTGTCTGCAGATGAAACAGAAGGCCTTCTAGCAAATAGGTGATCAGATAGAACTCAAGTGACTAACAAAATCATTTTTCATAAACTACTTGTAAGCCACTTTGACCGAAAGACTTTATCCAAAATGCTGTACTGAGCCTAAGTAAAAAAAATGATAATTAACTGAATGATACATCAATATGGTGGCATGGTGGTGCATCAGTTCTTAGCTCAGGTTACTGTTGGTGCGGATTTTCATGTTTCCATTTGTCTGCATGGGTTTCTTCTGGGTTCTTCTCCTACCTCCAAACAAGTAGTGGTCAGTAGGTGGATTGGCTGTGCTAAATTGCTCCTAGGTTTGAATGAGTGCGAAAAGTGTATGTGTGTGTGTGTGTGCACGTGCATAGTGCCTTATGATGGATAGGCGTATTCCCACCATGTGACCAGTGTTCCTGGGATAGGCTCCAGATCTACTGTGACCCTGACCAGGATAAAATGGTCATTGAAATTGAATGAATGAATTATTTTTACATGATTTTACAAAAGTTAGGAATGTAAAAGTCAGCCACTTCCACAGGGCAAATGAGCCCAGAATCAAGCATTCAGGCCAATTGTGAAAACATTCTATGTCACACCAATTTAGATAATCTCAAACATGTACTCAAAAATAATTGAAACAAGAAGCTGTTTTAAGACAATGATACAATATGTTTAATGTAACAATACAAGGTTTACTTTTCACATGAGCAGATGGTGGTGTGGCACATAAACCAGTCCATGTAGCATTAACAGTCATTGCAATAAATTACTTGTTGGATTCAAGATAGATTCTTATAATGTAAACCACTGAAAACACTTTAAGGCTACCATGAACATAGACTAGATGTACAGTATGACACAGTAAATGAGAAAAAAACCATACTAATATTCTACACATGAAGTCCTAGACATGGGTCCTTAGTACAACTGAAATACTGTAGCATAGCAGAAACCCCATCATCAATTTAAAAAAGAAAATAAAGACTCAAAATCAGTAGCAAGACAGCAAATGATGGCAAAAAAGAAACCAATTAAATGAAAATTCCTGGAGACACAGTGGCTAATTGCGCAGAGATTGTGACCTGCTGCAACCGCAACATATAATGACTTAAACAAACATTTCTGGCTTTCACAGAAATGCAGTCTACCTGTAGTTTTGCCCTCAAAACATGCACACACTCTGCCTTGGCTATAACAAATAAATAGTAATACGAGAGTAGTATGAGCGTGAGTAGAGGTGCCTCCTTGTTAAATGTTGGTAGTCCACATCATTTTTTCCTCACCTTCATGGGGCATGGGGTGCCACAGAGACCTGAGATCCTCCTCCAAGCAGATATTTTATTAAAAGCTGCCAGAATGTGAACCACTATTACGAAAAGTGGCCTGATTTAAAATTCACTCCCCCCACCTTCAATCATGTGCATTTATTTATGCACATATAGTATCATTAAATAAAATAACCTCAAGCAGCAAATTAATCACATGGAGGAGATAAGCTAGTGCACATTCATGGTTTATTGTGATTCAGGCTATGCAGTATCATGAAGCCATGGATACTCACAATGCTTACCAAAACGAGTTTATCTCTGGCACATTTTAAATGACTCAAGGCTAAGAAAAGCATCAGAGAAACAAATATTTACAATAATGATGCATTCACATAATTAACACAACCCCACATGCAGCCAGGAATCCAGCACCCATACAACCATTTACCATAGGAAGCCTTAGCAAGACCACATTGCCTGAACTACATAGAAATAATCACAGAACGAAAAATAGAATATATTCACATATATGTGAGCAAAAGAGAAATACCAGGAGTAGTATTAGAGCCTCAAGAATACATATAAGAATTCACCAACATTGCATAACTATTGTTGCTCTTCTTCTTTCAACTGCTCCAGTTAGGAGTCTCCACAGCGGATCATTGGTCCGCATATTTTGATGTGGTACAGTTTTTACGCAGGATGCCCTTCCTGACGCAACCCTCCCCAATTTTATCCGGGCTTGGGACCGGCACTGGGAGTGCACTGTCTTATGGTTCCCTGCCAGGAATCAAACCAGGGCCACAGTGGTTAGAGTACTGAGGCCTAACCTCTAGTCCTCCAGGGACCCATTCAAACCAATAACTGTAAAAAAAATAAAATAAATACATAAATAAAAAAGAAAGAAAGAAAACATGGCAATATTGATCGGAGAAGTCTACTGTCACGCATGGTACAAGCTGGCCATTTGGATACACTTAAATACAGTAAATACACAGGACAGAACAATAGATACACAGGACAATAAGTACACAGAATAATAAATAAATACACAGAACATGGGCTGTAAACTGTAATCTGTTTTGTAGTGTAGCAGCAATAAGTATAGCAGCAGTGTTGGCAGCAAAAAGGAGTTCCATAATAAAAGTGTCTGATGCAGCTTTGTAAAGTGCAGTTGTGCCATGTTTTTGAGTTATACTGGGTTTGGTGTTTGACTAACCCAGGTGAGCTTATGTATTTTTATATCAATTACCTGACTTTTTTTTTTTTTCTGTATAGTCCTTTTAAAGATAGACATGCTCACAAAGCAGCTTTACAGAAATCGGGATGTAGATTTAGATGATAAGTAAGCCAGAGGTGACAGGGACAAAGAAAGACTCTCTGAGATGACTTGAGGCAGAAACCTTGAGAGGAACCAGACTCATGACTGAAACTCAGGACATGATGGACCAAAAAACAAAACCTTTTTGAATTATTTATTTATATTTTCAGAATGAAGCATAATTGAAAAAAAAAAAAAAAAACCTGCAACACAATTTAATGAAATACACTTTTTTTTTTTTCATAAAGCGAGTGCTTTCAACAGGTCAAAACTCAGCTGAATAAATACAAAAGTCAAAAGTTAATGTAAATTTTCTAAATATATTTTACTGTGTTCTACTAATCTACTAAGGTGACTTACAATTAACAGCACATGGTCCAATTTTTTTTGCGTCTTCTGCACCCTGTGCTGACGAATGGCAAAAAGATTTTACATTTGCAGCCTCATTTATTTTTTTTTACACATTTTAAGGAAGACAATTTGTTTGTATTTAATTTTAATGTTCTGTAGTTGACTGTTTGATTCTTTAAAAAATGTACATGAAGATAAATCAATACTCAGTCTACTAAAGTTTGTTCTTGTTCAAGTCCTGAAAGTCTTTCATATTTAAAAGTGAATTATTTTGCTTGCAAGTAGCTCACATTAGATATTATTTCAGATCATTTTACAAGTTAACTTGTTGACAACACTTTTAGATCTAAATTTGATTTGTTTATATATAAAAAGACCTACAGTACCACCGGTATTGTTTTTCTTACTTTGGAATTATGAACTCAGTCAATTAATGTTATGAGTCAATGTTGTGCAATGTTGTCCTTGCCAGTGGCTCTTAATGCACTTCTGCATGGATATGAATAACACTAGCTGTCAGTCACAGGCTCTGACTCACAGTTTCCCTTGCTGTCAGCAATAAAACAGGGAGATTCCTTTACCCCTGCTAGTCCATCTGCCCCCCTCAGCCTGAATATTTCAGTAGCAGGTGTCATGTAAATCAATGCTTCACTTAAGGAAATCAATAGCATTTGATTAAGGCAGGGAATGAAGAAGGATGTGTTTCAGGTTCAGGCTCAATGTGCATGGCATACATATTTAGTTATCAGTTTTCAGTTTCTTGAGAGGTGTAGGTCTGTAAATAAAACATTCATGAAGGTTATTTAGCTTCCACAGCCTGAGAATCATTTTTAGCATCTGTGTAAAATTATGTTTGAACAGATTTACATCTACATTTATTCATTTGGAAGACAATTTTAACCCAAGCAAGGCAGAATATAATCCAACCACCTGGCAGCAAAAAAAAAAAAGCCAGTATAAAAAATTATTGTGAGAAATTGTTAAGCTCCCAAGAATAGTTATATGTGAACAATCAAATGAGACAGTGCCAAAAGGCAACCTACAACCTAAAGGCAGTATTAAAAAAAGTACCCAAAAGGCTTCTAAAATTACCTACAAATCATATAAAGAAATAATATAGGTCGCACACTGAAATCATTGTGAAACAGGACAGAAGCTGTTAGCAGACGAAGCTCTTGGGAAGCTCAGCCTGGAGGATCTCATGGCACTGGTGCTTCAGAGGCTGGTGTGACAGAGCTATAACTCACACTGACAGCAAGCTGGAGCCTGTAGCCTGGCACTCTGTGGGCACTGAGCCAACTGGTGCCAGTGGCAAGAGTGTGCTCCTCCTCACATCAGCTCAAGCCAAGCAACAATATGGTTTAGTGCATCCAAGGGACGCAGCAGTTATTCTGGCATGCTGCCCCATCTGCATAGGAGAATGTGACACTACTAAGAAACAATAAAATATTATGTTCTCATTTTCCAGGAACACATTATACTTAGTTCTACTTTTAAATAATTCCCAGAAGAAAAAAAAAACTTCTCTACTACACATTATACCACTGTACTGCTGAATTTTTTAATCTAATTGGTCATAAGGTGTTGATTAATTTGCAGCTCAGACATTAATTCAAATTACAGGTTTACTGTATATTAAAGCACCCACGCTTATACATTATTCTTTCTATAGTAATAACGCATTCACAGGGACTTGTATGGTGGACACTCCACATAACCTAAGTTCAATAATAAACAGATTAGAAAAATGTGCTGTAATTTTACAAAGAAAAATGTATAATCATGGATATTATTATACGCATCACTTTTTTTTGGTCTTATTAACTTCAAGGGAAAAAGAAAGAGAGGCTTATGAAGGAATTGCTGTTTATAGCTGCTATAATGTAAGTGTTATGTTACACAGTAAAAGTAACTATTAAATTAACATTTTTAAGCATTAGCAAATGTGGTACAAGAGGAAGAAAGCACTTCAGGACATGCTGTTGTAGGAAAATAATCAATTTTGGGGTGGTAAAAGTAACAGCACTTCACATAGGGCCGTATCACACGAACCTGGCACTGATGAATTTCCTATAAGAGCATTGTTTTATTCCATCCTTATAGACCAAAACTATGCCTCAATCTATCTGCTCATGTGCTTCAAATAAATTTTGTATGTGTGTCCGTGTTAAACTTGGTAAACCTTTACTTTTAATGATAAATTTGCATACATAAGATGGAGGCACTGTACCCCATTAATTAGTTTAATTCCAAGACAATATGGTCATGGTGCATTTTAAAGGCTGAAAAAAGAAAATGTTCAAATGCTAAGAAAGAGCTTTAAAAAAAAAAAAAAAAAAAAAAAAAAAACTTATTTCAAATGCCATAAAAATATAGCCTTGGGAAGCAATTAAATCTAAGTGGGAAGTGTTTTATACCCTTTTTTATATAGGACACTCTAATTATCTTTAAAATGACGACTTGTGCATGTCCCTGTTTTAAATCAACAGGAACCTGCACATTAAATTATAACCTTATTCCAGTGCAAAGATTACTGTGCATTTAAGCCAAGAGCAGTTAATTCCTCGTAGAAATAATTACTGTGGGTATTACTATGAATATATTTGGGAGGGTCACAAACTAATGTCACAGTTTTCTGTACTGATGATACCACTGGCAAAGATCTAGATTTTAGCTTTCCATAGCTATAAAAAGAGGTGCATTATGGGTGTCCATTAAATCAGTAGCCTAACAACTTAGTTTGGTGTAAAACAAACATTTAACAATGTTATGAACACGAAGCGTCTGGATTTATGTAAGCAATATGCAGAAACTTGCTCAGGTCTAAGTGCTGACAAATCACACCAGCTGCCATGGCTGGCACATTAGCACTATTTCTTCAATAAGAACAGCCTCTGTCATTTGTGTGGGTTCTCAGAACTAAATTCTGGCTTTATGAAAAGAACTGGTGTCATTATATTGCACTTTTCATTTTTCTCAATCAACCCCTCCATCAGGAATGTATTCAGCCATCTGAAACACCATGTGGCCTGCTTAACAATCCCACAGGGACCACAGGCACACTTTTGTGCTTCAAGTAATTAATTTCCCTGAAAAAGCAGCGAACTCGATAGAAGATCTGCGGAAAGATAGATTAGGCTTTTGTGTGGGCACTGCAGTACTGGCGAATGAATGTATGGCCTTGGTTTTTGATTTGACTGAGATGAAGCCAGCTTTTAGAATTCACTGAGTGGGTAGATGAGGGCAGCGCCATCTATGCAGATAAAGATGATAGTATTGTTTTAACCTCTTCAAAATTGCCTTTCTCCTCACAAGAATAGAGAGGAGAAATGAAATCTATACTACAATATGTACTACCAAACCTGAATCAATATCCAACCTCATAAATATTGTAAATAATATTGGGGAACATTTACCGCACATAGCAATTCAAGAAGTCAGTGTTATGGATGAATATTTCAGAATAGTATTTAAACACAGTATATTGTGTAATGTGACACTCTATAATAATACAGTAAAAATGAAAGTATGTCTTTATTGGTTTGGCTGTTTGTTTATTTATCATTCACTCATCTTCTGTAACCACTTTATCCTGGGCATGTCTGTGGTGGATCCGGATGCTATCCCGGGACCTGACCCTGGAAGGATCACCAGTATCACTGAAAGAAAGAAAGGTGGAAAGAAAGAAAGGACAGCATGATGTCACACTGGTAGCATTGCAGCCTCACAGCTCCTGGGTTCAAGCCTATGCTCGGGTTACTGTCTGTATGGAGTTTTGCATGTTTTCCCCATACTAACCTGGGTTTCATCTTCTAGAGAATGTTTAGAAGACAGCTGATTATATTATTAATCAATAACCATGGACTGTTGAAAATTCCTTCATAACATGTGGCTTAACTACATGGGCCAGGCCTCATCAGCCTCAACATTCTCTCCTATCTCAGTTTCTCACCACAGACCTGCCTCCTATGAGACACACTCATGAGGCAATGGTAAGGCAAACCGTCATCTGTCAGATTCCCTCCATCTCCGCAATCCACTGACTATAAAGTAGCTTAACCTTGGGTTCAAAGTCCTTCAGTAAATAGGTGTAAATGCTGAAGAGGCATCTGCACGTTTCACTGAGCAGTTTTCAGCATGAGTGCAAACGGGCCACACTGTGCCAGCTTCCTGTGTCTAATGTTTTTCTATTTTCCTCGTCTATGTGCCGTTGCTGATGATATCTCCTTTGTATGTGTGCTGCTTTGGGTTACTTTCTGAATACATTACCAAATCCTTAGCTCCCCCACATGTGGCAGATTGCTTTGAACATTACCGGCCAAAAAAAAAAACCTGTCTAACATGATCAAATGTATTGCCTGCAGTCTTTGGCTCTTCAGCAAATTTTCCCATCTCCCAACCCTGTATTCTATTTCCAGCTTAATATGCAAAAGAAACACATATTACATGTGAGACCTGTTCAGATGCCACTGCGCAGCCAATATGGGGGAAAAATAGCATTGTCTTTCATCCCATTCCTGTATGCAATTGTGGATGGAATGTTTGTGGAATGTGTAAATAATGTGAAGGACTCTTCTTTGGACCATCATCAGTGTTTAATTGGATATGTAGCATGTATGGTCAATTTGGTTAGTTATCTTAGTTTATTGATTGAAATGACAACTGTCTCCGCAACAGAAATTTCTCTTTTTCTTAGGTAACCTAATGGAAATTTGATGGTGGAGTTTTCATTCTGGCTGCTTCCATCTGTCGCTGTGTGAGAGAAGGGGTGGAGTGGGTTGATTCTTTCATTGCCTGGCAGATGCTCCATGTAGGGCAGTGGCTGTAGCTCACTTTCAGCATGTTACATTGCCTTCCCAGGAGTCTGAAGCTTTGGAGGCATGGCCTGGCTGTGGGCTGCTGCTGCTGCGGGCTAAATCAGAGCAGTCAGCCCTAAAGATGGCCAGCCCTTCCCTCTCTCTTTCCTCTCATCTAACTTAGTGACAGAGCTACAGATCAATCTGTATCTTTGAAGGCAATCTTTGAAGGCATGCTGGAGAGACAGCTTCATTCCCCACTCAATTCTGCACACAGGGCTCTGCCAGGCCTAGAATGCATCTCCAAGCTGTCTCATTAGTCGTTGAGCTTTTCCTCAGGTCCCACAGTGCAGGTGGAACCAATTTCCAGTCACTGGAGTGTTCCAGCAAAAGTTCTTCCCAGGCTCTTCACTTGTGCCTAGCTTGTCCAATTTTTAGCATGCAACAACATTAAAATAAAATTCCCAAATCCTATAATTACTCTAAAAGAAACCAAGCAGCCCCATGAATGTATATTTAATATGCAGGTGCATAAATGTGCTTGAAGTCTTTGTGTTAAAGTAGCGTTTGATGTCTATTTTTAGGGACTACCAAGGTTATGTGTGCCTACAAACAGAATGTAAACCACATACTGTGAGATTAACATGTAATACTCCTTGTATGCATACTGCTTTGATAAAATATGTGTCAACAATCAATTCTTAATCATGGTTTTTGCAGTTTGGGTTTAGGAAATGTTAATAACAAAGACAATTGTGAAAACTGATTAGCTTTCTCTTTTCATTTGAAATTCTTAGTAACCTAACATTCATGCTACTGGACATGTCGTGACTGTGACTATTTTTTTTTAGTTCAACTCACTACACGATTTATACACATCACTTTTGTTTAAATTGCATTTAAGTTTGATTTAGGTGTTATGTGGTAGACTTCACACTATCTTCATTAGCCAAGCAAGTTCACTGTAAGGTTCACCGAAGGTACCAACACTCTCTGCTACTTAACTACACTTAACTAAGCCCTAACATGTCCCCCACTAAAAAAAATGCCCTTACACTGGATCTTACACCTCTACTCTGTGCACTTTGCACCTTTAGCGCTCAATGAAAAATCTTGTATGGTAGCATTACTTGTATTGTGCTTGATATATTGCTTTGCTTGTAATTCCTCATTTGTAAGTCGCTTTGGATAAAAGCGTCTGCTAAATGAATAAATGTAAATGTAAATGTACTTCCTTCTAAATGTATTTTTCTTCATAATGTCTCTGTACACATTTAATGAGATGTCATATATCACAGGATAAGATGAAACCACTGACTTTTATTTTTGTAGGCAGGAATTAAAGTTGAATTAAACTTAATTAATTCAATTAGCTCTAATTAATCTTTAATTAAATTAAAGATATATTGTAAAGCTGAAGAAACAATGGACCATAAGCACCTCATTCAAGCCAATCGTATGAATTTGCCGCTTTACCATGTCTTATTTGGCATAGATATGAGAAAATTCCATTCAAATGTAGCTTGTCACTTTGTCTCTGCCATCTGTCACTGAAATTGTGGCTCCATGTGGCACATGTAAAAAGAAAATGGATGGTTGCCTGTGACTTAGTCTATGCCTAGTGTGAACATAGGGTTAAGGTAAGGCAGATACTGGACTTCAGAAATGTAATTATCAATGACACTGGCAACACCCTCAGCTTTCACTGTCATCCTATCTCTCCAGAATCCTAAAAGTATCTTGTGACATGATTAGATTGACTATAATGCACCCACCAGATAAATGAGTGTCCAAAATTTGTTTAAACACCACTCTACTGAAATACATTGCTAAAGGATATTAGTGAGTATCTCTGCATCAGAAATAAAATATCTTTTGGCAAAGTGAAATTGTAAGTACAGGAAGTTGTATTTAGTATGTTTGTCATTCTGTCTGCTAAGTGACCTATCAGAGAATGGAAAGATCCCTGCAAGTTTAGCAAGGCTTCCTCAGGGGGAACTTAGGTGTGTACAAACTGCTGAGTGAATGTCACCTCCTCTACTCTTTGCCTCTGGGACCTTTGTGGAAGTAAGCTGAAACAAACAATTTGTTTCTCTGACCTTTTCTGATTTAAATTGTGATTCACCACACACTAGTGTGTGTATGGGAGTTTCTACAGGAGGAAGTAATGGGAGGAAGTGAGCTTAGGGACGATGGTGTTAAGAGGGGCATGTGGAATTGCAGTACAGCGATGTCATGAACCAGACCCCAGTGAGACACCGTGCACTTGCACAGTAGTTCGAATGAATGATTTGGAAAAAAAAAAATTGGAATGATCAATAATATTTAACTTTAAATTAAACATTATGACTTTGAGTGACTTTGCTCTTTCGTTTTCAGTCAAAACATGGAGCCACACTTTACATTTTTCATTTAATGGGTATTGAGCATTGTTGACAATGTCATAGATAATTATGCTTCACTGCTTCTTTGATACTTTTAAAAATCATTTAATGCTTTTAAATAATTCACCCTTTATTTCTGGGTTTTAGGTGTGTATAAATCAAACATAATACATAAACACTGATTAGTCATTGCGAACCTTTCCTGAAACTATTAATTTTGTTAATTAATGTGGTGGCTTGTAATAATTATTTTGTGTATATATATATATATATATATATATATATATATATATATATATATATATATATATATATATATATATATAT
>CM075003.1:6906879-6919222 GCA_037576675.1 Pangasius sanitwongsei | reverse complement strand
AGGGGACGTGCTGAAATCTGTGGGGTGAGGAGTTCTTTAAGGTAAGTGGGGGCATTGCCATAGATGCACTGATGTGTAAGGAGGGAGACCTTGTATTCAATATGTCATATCCCACTATTTTAAATTTCATGCCTTAAAGAAATTGGTCGCTGGGTCATTTGCCTCCTTAAGCACGTTCATGCTCCTATGGCAGGTATTGAATATTTGCTTGTTTCAAAACAACAAAGTGATCAATACAAATATTCTGAACCATTACCTATAGAATCCTAAGCTTTAGAAACTACAGGAACCTTGTTAGAGTGTGTTTTGGTATAAAGCTCGGTGCATCATTTAGTATAAATGTGAAATGATTTGTCCTTAGGAGATGGTACAGCTGAGAATTGAGCTGCTGTACACACTGCACTCCATCTGGCCCAGCCATACTCTAACATTAAAGCTGTATTGATTAGAATTAATGATGCTTGTCACACACTGTATAAGTATATTAACAGCAAACAAAAGGCCCAGTAGAAGTGATAAGGGTGCTTGTGAATAGCTCTATCCATTTTAGCATATTTAGACAGAGCTAAATCAAAACAACTGTTAAATGGCTTAGTCGTTTTTCATGAATTGTTGTAATATGTATAGACTGCTGTAATACGAAATATATGTTACATGTCTAAATGTTAAATAAAGAATATACACTAATAATTTATGACAGGAAGTCAGTCCTCTAGCTTCTAAATTGCCCCTAGGTGTGAATGTGTGTGTGCATGGAGCCCTGTGATTTGGTGTCACACCCACAGTGTATTCCTGCCTTGCGCCCAGTGCTCCCAGGATTCACTATTACACTAACCAGGACAAAGTGGCTACTGAAGATGAATGAATAAATGAAGTATATCCTCTAGTAAAGTAACACCTATAGGCCCACAGCATTCTCTTTCCCCAGAATGCTGAGAACTTTCTTCATCACGTGGAAAATTCCTTCCATTTCTTAATGATTTGCTGGTGTCTACAAAGTAATCTTGTACGCTTTCTTTCATGCCATTCACCGAGCAATACTACATTTGTATCGCGTTTGCATTTACAATGTTGAGACAAAAGGCATAGCTAACTTTTTCTTATTATCTAAACCCTGTATTTAGACTGCATTTTAGTTTTTGGCAAATTGTCCAAATTGTCCAAAATCGGAACAGACCGAGAAGAGAAAATGAGAGAAATGTAATGCACTATAAGAGGCTGTCTGCACTTAAATACCATTTCAGAATGTAACGTTGTTCATTTAAAGTGCTCCCCTTTTCTTCTAGAGCCACTGCCTTTTCAAACATTTCTCCTCTGGGGGGGTCATAGTGTCCACGCCAGTACTCACTCCTCTATGCATGGATGGCTCTAATGGCGGCCCCTCAGGAGTGCTTGACCCTTCGCCAACGCTCGCTTATGCCCTAAGGTTTAGTTTTGAATTTCGGTTTCCACCTTACACATTAGTAGAATGTCAAAGCTGAACACACACATTAACATCACAGCAGTGGACTGTTAGACACTTGCTCTTTCACCTCCTCTTGCAGTTGTTTTCTTTTTTTTTTTAAGCAGTTTTTGCTGGACTGCCGGAGCAGCTGACTCTTTATTGCTGAAACATACATGTGCAGGAGACACCGAGGACAGTATAAATGGTAGTATGGTGGTATAAACCTACTCTTTTTATAAACATCAAACACAGCAGGGCACAACCAGCAAAGTAAACCCTTTCCTCAGAGATATTATTTTGACAGAAGTTGGGTCAATTTTTTATTTATTTATTTATTTTATTTTTTTATGCATGTGTATCTCATTTCTAGTTCTAATGGCATTCCAGCAAAAAATGTCTTCAAATGCCAGTATGACCACTGCTGTGCCACTCACAAGAGGTTTAAAAAGCTATGCTGAACAACACTGGAACAAGTTGGTTGTGCCTGATGCAGAAGTGATATTTGGTTTAAAATGAGGTTAAAACATGGGTCAATCCTCCAACAACATACTTAGAATAGAGTTGTAAGTAGTACCGCTACCCTATTATTTTTCCTACCTGCAGGCCTACTCTGACAAAAAAAAAACACCTCCTGTGCAGGAATTGCTTTGTAAATCATATTCACTGAAACAATTGGGTAATTGAGAAGGCTGATTGCGGAAAATACAGTTGGAAGACATTTGTCAGAATACAGATGACAAGAAAAACACTTTTTTTTCTATTATCGCTATGTTAATGTGACTGACTTATGGCAAATCACTGACTTGCTTGAGAGTAAGAACTACAGGCTAATTATAGTACACAAGAAGGAGTTTGTAAAAATATGAGTGGAAAAGAACAATAATATAAGCATAATACTGGACAACTCTGCAAGACATAAGTTAGCTAAAGGTGTGTCATCTCAAGTACATGTGCATCCTCACTTTATTAAAGCAATAACTCATAAAGGATGCATGGATGAACTGAGATATGGATGACTTTAGAGTGTGTAACTATACTCAAGAAGTATTTATCGCAGCTGGTATGCCATTAATCTGTAGTGATTGCTTGTCCTATCTGGCTCACTTGTTCTCAGCAATAATTTGTGGAAGATTTCATCATCCTAGCAGACAGATTTTTTTCTTTATTTTTTATGGTAAGTGCTTTAGATCCATGGTTCTCAAAGGAGGGTTGGGGGATCCCCAGTGGTCCGTGAAACATAGGCTGGGAGTTTGTGATTTCTTTTTTCTTTTATTACAGTGGTGGAAATCACAACCTACTGTTATCGAAGTTATTATGCCTATAAATAATGCAACATAAAATTGAATGAAATGTTTCCATGAAATGGGTTCTAGGGGTTAGAAGTTCAGAAATTTAAATAAATATAATATATATATATATATATATATATATATATATGACTCGGATAAATAGCCAAAATATTGTCCACATTTGTGTGCCCTATGTGCCTAATTTTTTTCAAACACCTTTTTTGTAGTTTGTGGTTATTGGTTTTTTTTAAGTTGTTTGTAGTCCATTTGTTGTAGTTTGTTCGGTGCCCTTTTTTGCAGCTAAAGTATTCCATGGTTGTAAATAAATAAATAAATAAATAAATAATTTAAAAAAAGAGAGCCTCTGCTTTAGATCCTGTAACATTGATGCTTGTAAGGTTTGGCAAAACTGGGTTTGCCTAACTTTCTTATTTAGCAAATACTAAAGCTGGAGCCTTTTTTATAGACATGCAGAAAAGAATATGGCTTGAGCACCTCTGTCAGAAGAAGTTTCTATAAAGAAAAGATAAAAGGGAGATTTTTCATGTGAAACCTACAACTGTTTTATAACCCAGTGAATTATTTTTTTTTTCCACACATTCATAAAACATACTGTATATTTCAGGAATTTTTATATCACATTAAAGCAGCAGGATTAAACATTTGAGGATTTAAAGTCCTCTTTGGTAGAAATATGTTATCCCAAGCTACCTGCTAAAAAATCGGATATAATTGGTTGTGCTTGGCCCTGCTCTCTGTATGTGTTAATCTGACAGTTGAATGTCAAGACACATTTAAATATTTCGAGTGTTAGTACGTGGTTTAGGACATGGCCCAAGCATTTGAGAGGAAATAATCACCTGCTGCCTCCTCAGTATCACAAAAGCATAAAAACTATTATGCATATCAATGTGCCAATATTACTGAATACTACAGTGAGTTGCATAAGTATTCACCCCCTTGAAGTTTAAACAAATTTTATATATAAGATGTGTGTGTGTATATATATATATATATATATAATTTTGCAACCTAGCAAACTATATTGATTTTTTTTCTCCTCATGCCAATAATAAGGGCTATTTTGGGTAGATCCATGACATATAATCCTAATGAGTCCATTTAAATTCCAGGTTATAACACTACAAAATTGGAAAAGTTTAAGGGGGTGAATGCTCCTGCAAGGTATTATAGGTGAAAGAACATTCATTCACTCATTTTTCTCCATATCTTCTGGTGGGGGTCGCGATGGCAGCAGACTGAAAAGGTCAGTCCAGACTTCTTTATCCCCAGCCACACAATCCCATGCCAACTGTGAGATATAATCTCTCCTGGGTCTGCCTTGGTGTCTACATCCAGTGGGACTTGCCTGTTACAGCTCTAGCAGGAGCCAACCGGGGGCAAACCACAGCTTCCTCTTAATTCAAAGGAACAGCCTCTCTACTCTGAAGCTCTCCTGGCTTGTCGAGTTCCTCACCTTATCATGGAGAGCAACCCTGCGGAGGAACATCATTTCCATTGCCTGTACTTGCAACCTTATTTTTTCAGTCACTACCCACAGCTTGTGACTATCTGAGGATAGGGGTGTAGATTGACTGGTGAACAGCAAGCTTTGTCAGAAAACTCCTGCTTCTAGGTGAAAGAGCAGTGTTTTGTTAGGCAGTCTGATAGTTTTCTACCTAGCAAATGGTAGTCTGCTGGTTCATTACTATTGGCTCAAGGTTGGGGCATGATGACATATGATGTATGACATATCTGAAATGACATATGATGTGTGCCTGAAATATTCCACTGTATCAAAATGGACAGTTCTGACTGCAAAGGTGATTCAAAAATGAAATGATTTGTCACGATTCAAAATTAGCGTTTTTTTCTATATACCAAAAATTACCCACTGCAGCTTTAAAAACTGAAGAAAATATGAAAAACATGTCTTTTCTACAGATCAAATATATGACTTAAATGTTCAGACTGTACATTGTGTGCTGTTTTATCCACTATATGTATTCATAGTTTTATGCAGCCAATACCATTATTCTTTTTCAATAACTCTTAAACTGGATGTACTTCTGACAGACAAAATCCTTTTTTCAGATCTCACAGAATCACATTATTTCTACAAGCATATACATTTTTTTCCTCTTCTGTCAGAGTGCAAAATGGATGTTATTTTAACCTCTGGGTGCTGCATTAAGGGAGAGGTTGTGGATGAAACCTAAGTAGGGAAAGTTCTAAAAATACAAACATAACTGCATTATAAAGTACAGAGGAGGAATCTGTCAAGCTTTTTCTTGCACTTAAAACTTTTATTTTATGTCCATAGCACATCACTTACAGAATTAACTACAAATCAGACCTCCTCATGGTATCTGCATGCTTCTAAAAATAATATGAGCAAAGAATCACTTAGGTGTCAGGTTTCCTACCCAGCATGTCTAACTAACTAATCCATTATAACTAATGTTTAATTGCATTCTGGGGTATATTTTGGCAGAGAGCAAAGGCATGAAGCTTGTATTATTAAAAAGGCTGCATCATTGTGTGGTGTTTTCCATGTGGAGTTGCAAGATGTTTTAAGCATTGAGAGACATTTGAATGTCAGCCAGTGGCTCACAGTAACTCAAAACAACAATGAGGTTTTATATTTTCTGCAGCGACTCAATTATACCACAATGACAAAGGTCACATTCGGCGCTACTTCATTCCAAACAACCAGCACCTCCCTCGAATAAGCGAGGACTGTTTGTCCCTGCACCCCGGAGCAATGAATACATTCCCTGACACCATTTTGAAACACTCCCACCTCTGCACCAAGCCACCTTAATGATGTCGGAGATGCTGGAAAGATACCTGAAGCCCTCAGGCAAAGATTACCCATTCGAGCTGGCCTTTTCAATATTTTTTCCTTTTGCATATAACAAGTATCATGTTTTAAACATGACTTATTGTGAGTTGAAATCACAATGAGGGTATGATAAACACTACCTGATCTCAGTAGTAGCATATGATCTCATTATTAATGACTGTGTGTGGTCAAAAATTCATGCATTATGCTCAAAGGACCCTAATTTTTGTTATGTTCTGCACTATCCACTATAAGCAATAATATTAAGAACTGATTTTACTAAGTAATAAGTGATAGTGAGATTTGATTGCAGTATTTCAATAAAACACTCAGTAGGAAACACTCATCTAGGACACACTCAGTAGAATAGGTTCATGTCAGAACAGTACTAATAATTATGGGCATAACTGATTATTTTGTTTGTTCTTTTGCATTTAAAGTAAAATATCACCCTGAAAGTCACTATTCACTGACTAGTTTCAGGGCTTGGCAAACTTTTTCCTTGTTTCCAGACAAAATAGTGACGAAGTCACAAAATCATATGATAGAGAGCTCTCGTGTTTAGTTTAATGGTATTTGGGATGAGGCGTGGTTTAGTGGGGATCTCTCCGGGTGAAAGATCCTGTAGTTTGTGAGACACCAGACAACTGATGACAAGTGGTTACAGTTGTGTGGCAAATCTGTATATTATGTCTGCAATTCTGAGATTTTGAAAGTTGTGTAGTGTGCACTCAGCTTAAAGTGCAGCTGCATCTCTGTCTCTTTAGATAGAGATAAAGCAAAGAATAAAATTCTACTGGCACCATTATCAGCAGGTAGTCAAATGGTAATGTAGCAGACAATTAACCAAAGTGAAAATAGGCCAGCATGACAATGAACAAAGATTAAAAACATCAACTCACATTTTCATTACAAAATAAATTGGACACCACCGAAGATTACATGTTGATTATAAAGATTAATATGCAAGTCATTCAGGGTGGATTTTTAATTTAATATGTGCACACCTTAATGCGCACCAGAGTAGGTGCCAAAAGAGCAGTGGTTTTGCCTGTAAGGGGAAAAATCACACACAGTGGCCTCTGTCAAACTCTGTGATGATTAAAAATTCTGATAAAGTCCCCCTAAATGTGTCATAAGTTGGTTGAATATTCCTTAAACATCCTCAAGTTGTACCTCAGCGACCGCGTAAACAGTGCAGAAGGGAAGGAGTAAATAAAATGAAAGCTGAGTGCTGCCTGAGTAGATTAGCAATTGAGAAGCAACAGTGAACCTCCACATGCCCCAGTTAACTCTAACACAGGGACGCATGACAGCTATGATACATCACCGACGGAAACCAATGCTACCTGAGAGCAATCAATCTTCACTTTAATTCAAAGCTGCTCTCTTCATCATATTGTCAAAGAGCTTGGACGCTTAGCGTAATGCCCAGACGCAGTGATGGCTAAAGCAAGCCATTCCTAGAAAAAAGATGATTGATAATCTGAGGGCAGAAAAGATGCCACTGGAATCTTCTCATTTGTTAGAATGCTAACGATGACTTAGATTAATCACTGTTGACGTTTCACAAGAACCAAATTTCACTCAAAGTGAAGGGAAAAGGGCCTGACGCGTTACACTTTTGTCTCACTGAGGCTCTCCACAGGTATTTATGGTGAAACATTTCCGAGGCACGAACATTTGTAAATTCACAACAACTGTCTGGGAAAACTAGTCAGATCTCACTTTGGCTAAATTCTGGCACACAGCCAGAATGCGGAAATCGGGTTTTGACCAAAAGTGAGTTGTTTTTTGTCAACAATATACTTATTTACAGAATTTTTACTTTACAAAAGCATAAATATATTTTACCAAAACGTCAGGATGTGGTTTTATTTAGGCTACTTTCTTACCTTGCCTTGGTTTCTGCTGGTAAAGATCGGATCCTGTAAGGATCCAGCAGTAAATGCTGTCAATCTGCCTAAGTATGTCTTAAACCTTGCTAGCTAAGTGTGATTTCTCCACAAAATGAATGTCAAGATTGGATCAGTTTGTTGGACAATTACACGACATAGCGACATCTAACCAATTCAGTTTGCGCTCAGATGCAGGCCATAAAAATAGTTGCGATAGTTGCCATAAAAATATGTTATCACTTCACTAATCAGACAAGAGAAAGTAAATCTATGAATTTCCCTTTCTTGATGAGCTGCCTTCAGCTAAATAATTTACATAAATGCCACAACAGAGGATACTTTGCAGAAGCCACCATGGTTCATGTTTGGAAAACCGGTGTTGCTGGATTATGGGCATTTTTCCATTCATTCTGCTATGGTATTTTTTCAAGTGCTCACTCTAATCTGCTAAAATATTTGACTGGGTCTGCATCCAGACCGCTGAAGGCCAGCTGACAACCCCAGATGTATGGGATGAATGAGATTTACTACTGTTTATGGTGTGTGAGGAGCCATGCTCTCTCATAGACATGATCAGCTCCACTGAAGCAGGCTTATAAGGCCTTAAACAACAGAGAGACTCCAACACACCAGAATTCTACGCAGTGAGAATTCTACGCAGTGGGATTGTGATTAATGTTTATATGCAGAAGTTATGTGATGTAATAATAGAAATGACTAATAATTGATAATAGGTGTTCTTGTTGTGAATTCTACTTTGAAATCCTGGTAATAGTCTGGTGCAAAATAATAAATCACACAGTTAAGACAGTTGCGTCAGACTCAATGTCAAAAACAGACTGAGAGTGAGTGAAGGGGTGTGAGAGAGCATGTGTGTGTCTGTGTTTACCTAAGTCACAAGCCCAGAGCACAAACTACTTTAGTAAACATGCACTTGATTTATTAGTTCAATTATGCTTCATTTCCATTGGACTGATCAGCAGTGTAAAATATTCAAGAACGTAAGGCAGAGTTAAATATAATTTAGCTCAGACAGGAGACATAAAGAGTCTGCTCCACATTTTCCTTACTGGGGATGATATGTGACTCACAGAGGAACATTTATGGCTGAATACATGAATAAAATGCTCATATGACTGAATGTCCCTTCATAAACAGTTTGGTGCCCTCAAAAGCCTAAAAGGGGAAGGAAGAGTTTGTACTGGTGTTTTAAACATTTTCAATTCAAGTCAATTACTATCTAAAATTCAGAATACAAGAAGATGATGTGTGTTTTGTATAGTGAAACCATGTGCAGCCGAAATGAAGTGCTTCAAATACTTGGCAGCGGAAGTGAGATGCAATGTCAAAGAAATAGTTCAGGCAAAATGATCATTTATTCTTATTTCCCAGCAGACCTTCAAAGGTTTCAGAGACTCCAAAAGGCACCACGTTTCAGATGAAGCGTGGCTCTCCTAAAGTGAATCTCAGAACATTGGTCATCTGGAGCCAATTTCATGTCAATGTAACAGAGCTGTTTTTCATAGAATAAGTGTTTAGGTACTTTTTTTTTTTTTTGATTAATGTGTAGCTTAAATCGCAATACGGGACAAGTTAGAGAAGAGTCATACAAGCGTTTTGCTTTAAACAAGCTAAAAGTAAAAAGTAACTGCTTTCCCATTAGACTGTGTAATTTAATATTGTTCTGCTTATATATCAGTTGAAGCACTTGCTGTAGTAACTTCTCTCTAAAAAGGTTTAGCTTGATGGTATGCTTAGACCCTGCCTTATTAAACTAGCATGAGGATATGTTTCTGATGGTCACTGAGAAGCACTTCCGTAAGGCACTCTGGATAACGGCATCTGCTAAATGCTGCTATAAATGAAGCATTGCCAATTTATTGGGACAAACAACAATAAAATGTGTTCCTTCATATACTCCTTGTTATTTACTGCTTCTTTTTGGATGGACAGTTAAGGTCCTTGTCCTTATGTGAAACAGCATGAATGTTCCTAGCTTTGTAAAATTCATCTCATGTGGCTCTGAGAAGCCTTTCCAATGAAGCATAAACCAGATATAATAAGTAGGGATGTAACGGAATACATTATTTCGATTGAACAGATCATGTGTTCTAAACAGATATTCAATTCAATTCAATTTTATCTGTATAGTGCTTTTAACGATGGACACTGTCACAAAGCAGCTTTACAGAAATATATAAATCCAGAATATAAATTTTAAATTTATAAATTTATCCCTAATGAACAAGCCAGAGGCGACGATGGCAAGGAAAATCTCCCTGAGACGATTTGAGGAAGAAACCATGAGAGGAACCAGACTCAAAAGGAACCCATCCTTATCTGGGTGACACCAGACAGTGTGATTGTAAATAATTCCCTTCTATAACTGCGTACTGCATGGTCAAAAAGTGCAATTCCTGTGTAAACAGGAAATTCATTATAGTTTTAACATGCAGTCTATTTTGTTAAAGTTATCATCTGTTCACTGATGGAGACTTGAGTGCAAATCTGTTGTGGCAATTGCAGTCATAAAGCTCTCATAGCAATTGCCATTGTAGCAAAACTAAGCCATTTGTAGCAAAACTGTTCGTATCAATTGCAGTCAAAAGCCATCTCCATGGTTTCTAAGTAGCAGATAGATGTACGAGGTGCACTATTTGTTTGTTTGTAAAATTTGCCAGAAAGGTTCATAGGGGGCATCTGTCTGAGATTAGAGATCATGTAGGACACAATAAGAGGTTATGCAAATAGGAGGTTTGTGCATTAATGTAGATGTAATATGAAGCTCAAATAAAGACCACATTCATTAACAAGAACATGCAGCACTCCTTAGTGACTGCCTAGTCTGGTTCATGATGGTTTAGATTAGGCTACTAGTTTGTTCATGGTGTGGGAAATAGAACCACCTAAAGATTTGTAAGAAAATATCATGGACAAATACAAACAAAACAAATAATTGTGCAAACAGGATTAAAAAAAAAAAAAACAGACATGCTAGTATCTCTTGAGTGTTGTGAAGTTGAGGAACTCTCAGAGCCAGAATTCACAGTCTGATTACGGTCTTACAGTCTTGTTTCTGGAAAACATTTGTTAACAAACCAACTGACATCCTGGTAATGTACTTGCATTGGACTTATGGGTTATGTCTTGGTGGGAGTTTATTTACTTCTTCTTTAAAGAGCAAAAGACTCCAGAGTACTGCAGGAAGAACTGAGTTAGAATAAATAGCAGAACTTTTAGAAAACAGCAGAAGAGGTTGACGTGTTTGTGTGTGTGTGTGTGTGTTTAAAACTGACTCAATGTGTTTATACCCAGCACATGTCCCCATGGTTGTGCAATAGCTTAAAATCTTTTAGCTTTGTGTGCTTCCACAGCATGAGTGGTGTGAAAACTGGGGTAACAGACGAGATCATAAAAATAAAGAATCGGAAGCTCTGTCAAGTTGTGTTTGTCGTATAAGCCAGAAGACTGCATGTTGTACGTGCTCTCGGAGGCTGACTGGGGATGTGAGGAAACCATACGTGTGCCAGAGTATTGAGTGTTTTGCCTACAATGCCAAAACGAGCCAATTTGAGTGATTTATCCATTACTGGCTTCTGTAGAGAACAGGAAAAAAATGTGTCTCCACAACCACAGGAAGTGCTGCTTTTAGCTGACCTTGGAAAGCCAGAGCTTTAAAAACATGCTAGATTGATGTGGTGCTACTGTGCAGCAGTGTATCTCCTAAGTGACAGGCCTTCTGTTCAGAGCTGGAATGTGCTGAGAGACATAACAAGAAATGATTCATATCAAGCAAATGATTCATCAACCACTTTGCAATACAGTGTAGTGTGATAGCAAGGCTTTTTTCACAACTAGTACATTAAAATGGTCTTATTCAGTATTTTTATGTGAGAACACATATTAAGAGCACACGCACACACCCAGACTGTATGAGAGGTAAAATCAGTGACATAAGCAAGTGTAAAAGTTTGCACACCCTAAGGATAAAATAGCATTTAGTGTGTTAATGTTCATGGATATTTAACAATCTCTAACCAGGAGTGGAAAGTAACAAACTACATGTACTCTTTTTACAGTACTTGAGTACATGGTTCACTAAAATCATAGTTTTCAAATAATGCACTTAACCCTGGTAGACCGTAAGCCAATTAAATAATTAAACAGTATGTGCAAATTTTGGGTTTGATTTCACCAAAGGCAATTCCATTTCGAGACCCAATCAAAAATAAATCAGTATCCAGCTTTATTTCAGGCACCAAATTCTTAGTCAGCAGCAATGCCTGAGATAGTGAAGACAGATTTATCAAGGCTCAATTTATCAAGGATCTTCAGTTTTAATGTTTCAAAAGAAACATGATAAATATCTGCGAATTATGTGTTCCAGAATCTGTGGACATATCAGAATTTTACAGCTCAACATCCAACTTGTAGATGCATCTGCAGGTAAGCCATTAGTTAGCTTAATGAGCTAGACTAGATAACCAGATCTTATGATGTTTTGCTTATGATGTCACTTTAATTTTCAGTAGTTTTTCATGTTATGTTAAATGTTCAGTATTTAAGTGCCGCTACAGCCTATAGGTAATACTCAGGATAATCTGTAAGTGGCATCTTTGCTAGATAGCTATAAACATGGGTGATTTAACATGGGCTAGCTAGCTAACAAACCTAGCAAGCTACTGAAACCTCAGCAGCAAGCTAACATTGCCTTTCTTTGATAGTTCACTTGGTTAGATAACATTATCTGTATAATATACAGTTAGGTCCGGAAGTATTTGGACAATGAGAGAGTTTTTGTGATTTTGCCTTTATACACCACCACAATGGATTTGAAATAAAACAGTCAAGATGTGATCGAAGTGTA
>CM075003.1:6855867-6898039 GCA_037576675.1 Pangasius sanitwongsei | reverse complement strand
TATATATATATATATATATATATATTTGTGAATGCTTCTGTCATCACATTTGTAAATAAATATAATAAATATTCATCTAAGCAATTGTATATACAGGACATACACTGAATATTCCGATAGTACCTGTCCTGTTATGAGGAAGTCATTTGTGAAAGAGATCACTTGAAAAATGTCACAAATGCAGGAAAAAATATTCATCACTCAACTAACACCTGAGTACAAAAATGTGTGGGTTGCAATTTACAGTTGACAGTAAATGTTGTGGCAGCCTATTTGTTATAGTTCTGGAAATGTCCCTACATTGCTTAGTCAAAAGGACATTGCTTTCCAAATGATAGGCTTTTGCCTAAGGGAGGAGTGAATGTGCAATCCAAATGGGGAACACAAGTTTACTGACATGATGGAGTTGCAGTTTCAGTAGCTTTCCACACTCAGTGTATTTATGACTCTACATCATATGCTTTTTGGCCACTGACTGGCCTGGCACACTTTAATCAGTTTTCCCCTTGTTCCTGGAAAATGATCTCGGCCAAACAGTACCCTTTTTCTCACACCTTACATGACTTTGCATCATCGGCCAAAGTACTTCTGTACTGGTCTAATGATTCAGTCTTACTTCTGCTTCCTCTAAGTGAAGTTCCCATACTGTATACCGCCCTATTTTATAGTCCTCTCTGCTCCTGATGGGTTCAATTCTCATTCTTTCTAAGGAACCCTTAGGTCCTTTATGTAATCAAGAACAGGACAATATCTGATTGTCCTTCGTGTCGCTCACTGTAGTTTATTAGCTGAAGTGGTTTGGTTGTTTTGGTAGTTAGAAAATAGATAGAAAATGATAGAGAATGCTAAAAAATACATATATACAAGAAAAAAAATAGAAGGAATAATTAAAAGGACTTAGAATGTTAACAATGTTTGGCTACGACATTCAATGCCCAGTGCTTCAGGAAACAAGATAAAGTTGAAAGAACACTCACGCAACATTCAGTTAATTAAGTTACATGAATATATTAAGATGGCGCACCAAACCCTCACATTGTCAACAGAGAGCTATAAAGCTGTCAGCTTTCCTAATTAGCACAAGTTAAACTTACTGGTTATTTGACGATAATTGGACATTTTGTAGCATTGGAGTAAATATACATCAACAGTAAAACAGCCGCATGACATTAATTTGGATCAGTCAAACCTGTAGCAGCTTGTTTTGTATTATGTCCAAAGCAGACAGTGGAGATAGGCATATCATTTTCATGACAAACACACACTTGCACACTCATCCACACATAGGCACAATTTAGAGTTGCTAATCCTCCTACCTGTTTTTTGGGAGGTGAAAGGAAACCGGTGAACCCAGAGGAAAACAGTAACCTGAGGTCAGGATCGAACCAGCGACCTTGGAGCTATGACCTACTCCACCATTTATAAACTATTCAAACTGACAAAAAAAGACGATATGGCAAGAATCATCTATGTATATTGTAAGTGTGCATTAACCTTGAGGATATGAGTTTAGAAATTTCAAGGAGCAGTTTGGCCAAAAATGAAATATACACATTCTCTTATCTGTACTAATAGTCAATTAGTCACATGGGTGGCATACTTATCAAACATGTGTACTCAATATGCAATTTATTCTTGTTCACAAAGTTTATACTACCATATTCCAAACATACAGTTGCATTGAACTCTAACATTACAAGGTTGGACTGAAACTTCAATGTTCTCTTTTTTTTTTGTTCTTTTTTAATTAATGAAATATTACATTCATGACCACACACAGATTATGTTTAATCCATTAGCCAAACACCGACTAGCAAATTTAAATAGTCACAACATGGCTCAGCAAATCAGTGCCCAAAACATGTACATATCTATTTAACAGGAAGACATTTGCATAATCATAATTTCTGAGTTATTTTCAGCCCACTCAGAGCTCCATGGATATGCAGCATGTTGACATGAACTTATGCGTAAGTGAAAATAGACAAACAGACTGAGTAAATCCAGACATTTTAGTGACATTTCATTTACAGTTTTTGTTAAATTTGTGAACAAACATTAGTCATTACTAAGTTCATATTTTTAATCTTCTCTCTCTCTCTCTCTCTCTCTCTCTGTACCAACACATAGCTAAGCAAAACAGACACATTAAACTATAAAAACTCAAGCACTTTTTCACCAGAAAACATTGTCACTCAGCGCACGACCAAAAAAAACCCACTAATTGTTGATGATTTAGTATTTTTTTCTTTAGTTTGTTCTGTACAATAATTGTTTTTTTCCCCTCGGTTGACAGAAGCAATTTTATAGAACATGCAATTACAAACGTTAACAGTAATTGTGCAAAATACATGCCAGAAACAAAGACAAAAATTCTAACCATAGCAGAAAAAAATAACTTCTGCATAATCTTTCTCCCTCTTCTGTATGGTTAACTAATAGTCAATATTGTAAGTGGGAAATTGACTCCAATTTGCCTTATTTCACCATATCCCATGGTGTTCATTGCAAACTCAAGCCTTCCACAGATATCCTCCAAAAAATTTAATTAGGCAGACTGTATTGTCAATTCAGGATTGGTAGTATGATCTTCCTGCATACACGGTGCTACACACATACTGCTCTCAGCTTGACAACCAAACTTGAATGTAGTTAGTTTTGAAAGTGAATTGGGCTGTAGAGATACAGGGTTTTGCCGATGGTAAAAAAACCCAAAAAAAAACATGAATTTGAAAAGGTTCACTAAATACATTCTATATGAAAGCAATTAAAATGTTGGGTTTTTTTTTCAGTTGGGTCTATATAGAGCACTCCTGTGTAACTGTCTAAACAGTTTTGAAACCAGGAACTCTACAGTGACTAACTATAAGAAGTGTTGAGCAGTGAAGAGCAAATAATTTTGTTGCTGTAACATACACTACATGTTCTGAAATAAACTGTTGTAATCAATTCATTAATTTTGTCAGGATATGTCTGACACTTTACAGTGTTACATTTCCCTCCTTCGTTCTCCCATAAACATTTAGCATTCACCTAGAGAATGATCTGCTGCTTTCACTGACATGCAGGTGATTCTTTAAACACGGCCCCTGATCCACCAGCAAGCGACGCACATGATTTTGGAATTTTCGACCCAAAAAAGTATAGAACACAGGGTTGATACAGAAGTATAAATTTGCAATGCTGTGAGTGACATACTGGGGATAGACAAGACTGTAATCACAAGGGTCTCTATTATCATTTTCTTTCATCAATAATATGACATTGTATGGAGTCCAGCACATGAAAAATAGAACCACAATAACAAAAATCAGTTTCAGAGGCCTTTGTTTGCTCCTCATTCGAGTTGAGAGAACCCTGCAGCCAATCCTGGTGTAGCAGTACAAGACGACAACTAAAGGGAAGATGAAAAAAAGTGCAACCTGGGAATAAGTGCCCATTATCTTATGTTGAGGGTCACCCATGTCACTACAGATTAACCCCTGAACAAAGTCTTCTGTTATCTTATGATTGAGGAAGGTCTCCAGACTAGTGAGGCCACAAACAATCCACACAACAGTGGCTGAAACGTAGGCATAGCAGCTCTTCCTCCACTTTTCAGCAGCAATGGCATGCACCACGGCCAGGTAACGGTCAAAACTCATGAGAGTGAGGAAAAGCACAGAGCTGTAGAAGCCAAGGTGGTAGGTGCCATTCATCAACTTGCATCCCACCTGGCCAAATTGCCACTCCGAGCTATGGTACACAGCTTGGAATGGGAGGCCGAGGGAAAAAAACAGATCAGAGGCCACCAGGTTGATGAGGAATATATTAGTGACTGTGTTGAGTTTTTCAAATTTGAAAAGGATAGATAGTACCAGTCCATTGCCTAGCACACTGATAATGAATATGACAATGTATAATGGTGGCAATAAATGTGTACTAAATTTAGTTATGTCCGTCAAGTCACATGGTGGCACGTAAGTCATTGAAGAATTGTCATCTTCGTAGTCAAACATGGTTGATGTGTCAAACTTGTCCATAGTGCATGCAACCTGTTATAAAGAGCAATTTAACAGCTATAAAAATAAGTAATGTAAAGTAATAATAATAACAGCAAAACACTTTAGACATAATTTTTTTTAAAAATTACACTTACCACAGGGAGATATTCAGACTGATGAGTTGCCTTTTGTGCACAAAACAAGACTGGTTTTGGCCAAAGGACTAGACTGACTAAAGGTTGGTCAGTATAAAGCTAACTAGAACTGTTCTGCATATAGATGTCAGAGATGTGTGTGTGTGTGTGTGTGTGTGTTATAATTTTGACTCATTCCATGCATCATCTTCTGCTTCCTCAAAAATGTAATTTGTCATGATAACTACCCTAGCACTACTACCAACACAGTTTCTTCCAAATTTTCTTGTACTGGTGTTGATTGCACAACACATACTCAGTCATTTATTTAACCAATCCTCAAAACTGACAAAAGGCATACACACTTAACAGGACAAAAAAAAATATTTTAATCAACTCTGTTACTGCAAGAAACTTTAACACAAAGTAAAACTGCATGATGTATAAGAAAATAAATACAGATTTTGACTAGAACATTTATGTAAGATTTATCTAAACTCTAAGGCAAAAAGAGTTCCTCAAGAGTTCTGTGGAGTTAGTTTAAGGATTCTAAGTTTACCAAAATATTCCGTTTGGACCCGAAACGTAAGCTCGCTGCGAAGAACCTTTAAGGTTTCCCCTGAGAAATAAAAGCTAAAGAACCCTTTTGGTACTAGTTGGTACTTTTTTATGATCTGAGTTTTATGATCTGTTACACAAACAAAAAAATGTGTATTGTTCTTCAGTCATTGCTTCAAGAGAATAAAATACATTAAATAAATTACATTTGTCAAAATTGGATTACATTTCGAATAAGACTATAGTATGATTTTTACACTGCTTAAATGAATAATGAAGACATTTAAACATAAGCAGCATTTGAATACACATCATTATTTTATAAAAGGATTAAATACTCTTAGTATAATGCATATCTTTTTGTCTTGTATAATGCATGTTCACATGGAGGTAGCTTCTTTTGGGCAATGCAAGTGCGTACCAGCGTCCAAATATTTGTCTTTTAACAAGTCAAAGTGTATGAATTTTACTCAACTGCACTACAGTTTAAGTACCCTTTAAATACAGTGATGATCTTACTTTATCTTCAGAAGCACTCAAGTGGGTCGATCAAGTCATCTTATGTCGCATTCCAGCTTGATAGGTGGGTGACCACAAAATGGTGTCTCCAAATGCCATACATACAATTAATGCCCTCCATATCAGTCAGAACAAAAGGCCACTGAATATGCTCTGCTCTGAATTTCTCTGCATGTCACTGTCCTTAGAATATTACTGCATGTATACAGCCATTCATCTAAATTGGTTTCAGTCCTTTATAATTGTTCTTCTAAATGCCACTCAGTAAAGAACTGACCCTGTGCAGCTCGCTGAGATGCTTCTCATGTATAGTCTTTGTGTGTGTGTATATATGTGTGTGTGTGTGTGTGTGCTTGTGTCAGAAGTTCGGGCCTTTGCTGTAGTGCTCTTCCCTGAGGTTGTAGGCCGGGTAGCAGATGGACATGTCACACACTCCAGCTGGCCCTTGGGCACCTCGCTTGCCTGGAAGACCTGGAGAGCCAGATTTTCCCGGTGTTCCCGGAGGACCAGGTAATCCAATTCCATCAGTGCCATGCAGACCCTGGATCCCTGTTGTTACAAGAATCGAATGGAACAGGGCTAAACAAACTAATATAATTTTGTGGAGTAGGTTTTTAAATTATTTTTGTATGTTTGTTTTAATTTTACGGGTGTCCAAGTCCATTCCTGGTGATGAGCCGTGTTTCAACTCTGATTTAAAACCACATTGTGTAAGGATCTAGGATATAAAATGCTATTTCAAGCTACTTTCAAAAGAATATTTCATAACGTGTGGTGTCATGTGTCATCCACCCCTGACATACTGCCTATTAATCTCTCAGCTGCAAGTGCACCCATTCAGAGAGAATTCGGGGCTGTGTTGCAAACCACATAAGTAGTATGCCTGAATAGTAATGGCATCAGTGGTGCATTGGCAAACTATTTAGTATGGTAGTATGCAGTTTTGGCTGGGACTCTAGTGTCTGCGTCTCTGAAGATATAATTCAATTCTGCCATTTCCTCAATATTACAGAAATACTGAGATTAAATTTTATTTTGCACATTAATGTGCCTGTCACAGTTACTGTGTACAAGATGAAAGAGCAAAACCTCTTGGTATCTCCACTATAATCTCACAGCATCTGTGTTTAGATCTCATCGATCTGCATGGAAGATGGCTCCACATGTCTATGAAGATAATAGACCACTAAGTCTAGTTAGCTACCGAAAATAAAGAGAAAAAAATATCATGTCCGGTCACTCCTGATGTGTGTATTCTTTTACCCAGGATCACTATCACAATCACAACTGGGTAATGAGGATAAATCTTCTGACTACAATTCAGTATATTTTAACCAATATAGAGTACAAATAAATGCATTACTTTTTCAGCAGCAAAAGCTAAAATTCCACCAAACCTGAATCCTTTTTCTGCTTATAGTATAATATCACACTTTCTTACTTACAGACTCTGGTTTAATTTGTTTACACAGTCTCTCTCCTACATCCTCTGTCTTGTCATGGTAATCATTTTACCATATATTAGGAAAAAAAAATTTCCATGCCCCTGTAGCTTTAACACACCTGATCCCTATTAATTAATGTTTTTAGACGGACTAAATATTAGAGTCAGGCGTGTTGAGAATAAATTATCCAGGGTGGTAGATCACAGAACCAGACACAGAACCAAACAGAAACCACTGCTGTAAAGAATCCAACCAAAAAGCCAGGAATAACAGTAATTTAGAGGTATAAGACAGGCATATTGCTAAGTTGCTTGAGTATAAACCTATTTTCTCTGTTCTTTCCTAGTTGCTGTTTTCATGGTCGTAAATGAACACATCTGTCTTGATGTGGGTGGAGCAGTGCGAGAGAGGATGTGATATTTGAAATATGGGCCAAAATTCTGCTAACGTTCCCACCTGCTGAGAAGCCTTCTTATCATGAATACAAAGCAAAAACACCATGTCCTAGTTCGTACAACCTGGCTATGTGAATAAATATTATTACGCTGCCCTAATTTAGGATAATTTCCCCAAATGCTATATATAAATATACAATAAATCTAAATGCAAATCTAAATACAATATTATCACGTGGTGTGATTAATTGATATACAATCAAATCAGCACCTGTAATTTCACACAGAGATGAGGAATTATGTAATAGAAACTGTATGATGGAAATGAGCTTGACTTGATTTGTTTTTAATTAGGTTTGTTGGACATCTCCACATTACTGCCTGCGCTGTCACAAAAATGCAGAGAATATATACAGTATGCCACCTCCAGACACACTAGCACCATGAACTTATATGCCTTATTTTTGCATGTGCAGTATGATATGTATCATGGCTACAGCATGTGTCAGCCGAGCTGATCTCTTACCTCTTTCTCCAGGGGGTCCAGGTTGGCCTGGCCTGCCTTCCCCTTTGCTGCCCTTAAAGCCCCTCGGTCCCATGTCCCCTAGAGAATGTTACACACAGAATATGCATGTATTCATTATGTGACCTCATGCATCCTCAACCCTATCTGTCAGAGAATTAGTAAAGCTCTGATACCTTTGACCCCCGGGGGCCCCTGTAAGCCAGGTGAGCCTGGGTAACCCTGAGAGCCTGGCCTGCCTGGATAGCCCTGCAGTCCAGTAGCGCCTTTAGGACCCTGAGCTCCAGGTGGACCCGGGGGGCCTTTCACCGTCTCACAGGGCTCACAGCTCCGAGGAATCATCGTCTGCATCAGCTGGGAGAGCTCCTCTAAGGGACATGAGTGTGCAAAAGAGAATCCTGAACGTCTTTACACTGACAGGGCATGGCAATCACAAGTTACACTTCTTCTGGAGTTTATTTATTCATATTCTTGTATAATAAGTACATTTAAGGTTCATTCAGCAAGGTTATGCACGTTAAATTTTTTTTTTTTTTTTACAATTGCTAAGAAGTATGAGCCACTACTAAGTAAGTATGGACATAACTAAGTACTAAGTAAATAAGTAAATAAGTATGAGTCACTTTTTTCCAAGCTCTTTACACAATGCTGTATGTGGAACAGAAGGTAAAAACAGTTTTTAAACTGGTTGGACACAATATTAATATAGTGAACACAGTCTTCAAAACTGTTGCATACATTTTTCATTCATTTTCTACCACTAGCAATACTTTGTATCTCTACAACAAAATCTGCAAATGTTTACATAGTTTTGAAAAAACGTATTTCAGTCAATTTACTATTATTTACACTCAGAACCATGCAAGTGGAAGGTTTATGGGCAATGTTTTGTTTGGGTTTTTTTGGGGGATTATTGTATATTCTATAAAACTATTGTAAGATTTTATTTGTAATTGAAATTGCAAAAGAAACTACAGATTATATAGAGTATTTTTCCATAATTTTGTTTGTTCCTATACAGTAAACAATACAATATCTATTTTTTTTTATAGTTTTGTAAAAAAAAAAAAAAATTCTATTGCAATTTTTTATCTATACTTTGTTTATACTTTGTTTATACTTTGTTTATACTGTGGGTCCCTGGTGGTCTAGCGGCTAAGGATCTGGTGCTCTCGCTGCTGTGGCCTGGGTTTGATTCCTGGGCATCAAACCAACCCAGCCATTGGGAGTGCACTCCCAGTACCACTCCCAAGCCAGGATAAAATGGGAGGGTTGTGTCAGGAAGGGCATCCAGTATAAAAATTGTGCTAAATAAAACATGAAGACCAATGATCTGCTGTGGTGACCCCTAACAGGCGCAGCTGAAAAAACAACAACATTGGCACTGTATATATCCACCAAGAAATAATGAACAAACCGCAGAGCAAATAATTGTTTACTAGATCGTAGATGTATGTTAAATAGTGGACCTGCATAAATGCTAACAGCTGTTAGTGTTTCTGAGGTGATTATGCTGTGATAGGCAAAGTATTTTTGTTATAACACATAAGAATGCTAGTGTTGAAGCTTTGGTGGAGTGAGTGTACTATGAAATGTGTTTGTACTGTTTTGATCACTGTAGAGTATCTGGGGCATAAATGAACTGTGTCTTACTGCAAGTACAGTAGGTGTGTGAAAAGTGCAGAAAAAGTGAATGTGGTGCAGAGAAATGCTAGTTAGCAGCAAGGGAAAAAACAATCTGTAACAACCATTAGCTTGTATTGTTATTCTAATGACATCACTTCCTATTCTACTGATTAGGTACAGTTATCAACATCCTTCTGCTGGTTACAACACCAACTGCAAAACACCATACACTGATGTTATTAAACCTTCAGATGTCCAGCTTTCTCTTGTGAAATATGTTGGTTAGTTACTTACGTCTTAATACATCTCCACAGAGTTTTTTTAACTGTTCATCAGAAGGAGACTTCCCCTGCAATACAGATTAGTCAGTTGGTCAACTGAGTTACTATTTCCTGTTTCATTTAGCATTCCTCCTGCATAACTGAGATCCTGTTTGTAAACTTTCTTTTTGTTTGAAGGAATATTATCCTTACAACAGGAACTACTATCTTATAAAATATTACCACCTTAAAACAGAAAGAGGTTAGACTAACTTCTAAAAAGGTGCTTTATTCATTTTAAAGAACTCCAATTATTCTGGATGCATGCCTATTCAACAATCTGTTCATTCATCTTCAGTAATCACTCTATCTTGATCAGAGTCACGGTGGATCTGGAGCCTAGGCAGGGATATGAACTGCATGGTGCGCCAGTCCTGCATACGTATCTGCGCAACATTGAACATCAGAAGCAAACTGATATTTGGAAAAGCGTACTGCCAGAAGACTCACAGGTTTGCCAGGATATCCTGGAAGACCGGGATGCCCAGGTGACCCATCCTGTCCTGGAGAACCACGTGGTCCTACTACTCCTACGTGTCCAATGTCTCCTTTCTTCCCATCAGGGCCTCTAACCCCTGGATCTCCTGGAGCACCTTTCTAGATAGGAGGGAGAAAAAGCTTTTCTGTTACAATGACAAATAGAATCAGTTGATTTGATCTTTTTTTTTTTTTCATCAGGTTGGGGAGATCCACTCCTTGATCTAGGGTTCTGTTTCATGGTTTCCCTGCTCACTCAGATCTTATTAAACTCTTGACGTTTTTTTTTTTATATTTTGTATCCTTTCAAATATTATAACATGGATCAGTACACTCAAAAATCCCTGATATGCTGTTTGTCTTAACATAAATAGGATTGACATTATTTAGGGGAACTGCAAAGACGAGATTTCTGAATTCTAAGCTTTTGCAAAATTATTACCGGTGACTAAACTTTATTACATTTTCTATTACTTACTGGTGCAATGAAAACAAGGAAATACACTGTTTTTTCTTAAACAAGTATTGTATTTGCATTTTTAAAAAAATAACTAATCACATTTATTTTAAGGAAAACAATATCTGACATCCAAATTTATGGGCCATAACTAAAAAAATACTACTGTATATGTTCTTCTTGAAAACCTCTGTGCACTTTAACTGTCAGTTTTGCAGGCATTGCACAATCCTCTCTTGTGCCTCTTTCTGCTTTTGTATAAGGTTTGTGTGGCTGGTTAAACATATCCCCCTCTCAAACCTCACAATCCGGCTCCTCACAGCTTGTTTAGCTTCAGGTCAGGTGACTGGACAAGCAGATTCATTCAGCACTCCCTCCATCCTCTCCAAATAGCTTTTTCACACCTTTGAGGCATTTGGCTCATTGAAACTCAAACATTTAAAAAAAAATAAATAAATGTCCCCAAAGGTTTGATGGGCAATCTAAGTCTCATTCATTCTGTATTTTTCTTGCAATGTCACTGTAAGTGAGGGAATAGCACTAGTGGCTCCAGCGCCCTCCATGCACCCTACACTAGCGCTGAAGCTCACTCAGCCTGATACCTGTCAACCTGTCAAATAAAAACACCCCCATGGACACGACTATCACTCCTCTAAAATGCATAACTATCAAGTTCCTTCAGCAGGAGGAAACAATGTTGTTTTCTGTATAAAACGAGGTCGAACAGATTAAAATGCAATTTGTGAGTCTAATTCTACAAACCTCTCCTTTGCTTCCCCTGAGTCCCGCTTCACCCTTGTAATAGAAGGCAGAAAGAGAGAAAAAAGCACAACTGTTAACAATTCTCTCATTAATATCAAAGGGAAAAAAGTCTGTTTATTTATGAAAAAAAAAAACATTTGAGTTGTCAATGAGGTTGGAGAACAGGAGGTGAAGGGAGAGTGAGGTGAAGGTGATGTAACAAAAAAAAAACACTTTCCTGTATATGTCCATTGCTTAGTTTATGGTCTTTCATTTTGAGCTGATGAAAGTGGTGTTTTTCAAATGATGCATGTGAAAGCTATGTATTGATTATTTGTCACAAAGAAAAGACTTGTGTCTTCTACACCTACACAGCACGTATAAAGCCAAAATACCTATATTGTGTTTTCCGGTTGTGAACTAAAAGGTTAGAAGTTAATAACTGTGCTACAGCACACATAAAGTAAAGAGATATTCTTCCCGTTTTCAAAATATAGACACTTTGAATGTGTATTTTCTTTATTTTCTTTACCGCTTCGCTGATAAAATCTACAATTAGTCCAATTAATTTCCCAAAATCCATCTCTGCAACTTAATCATACAACATATATCATGTATAATTTGTAACAAGTTATAGCTAGGTGATGAATCTCGTCCTGTCATCCTGTCCATCAGTGGCCAATTCACGTGCATTGTGCTGCCCCCTAGTGGACAGATGGTGCGTGCGCTCTCACCGGTGGCCCAGGCACACCAGGTGTTCCCTCACTTCCTCTTTCACCCTGAAAGAGAATGAAAGGTGGTCTCTGTTAGGGGGTCTCAGATATTAAAATGTATCATTAGCATTTAATACACAAAAGCAGCCTGAGGCTAAGAGCAACATTTGGGAGAGCATGCTGTGACATACAATGCAGATTTAAGCGGGTGCCAATAACACAGATCGTATCACAGGAAATCACCACAAATCATCTGATGGCAGCTCTAGTCCTTTGGTTTAAGCATTATATGTTTTAGTATTTAGCTGAGATAGCCACTGGATTCATAAATGTCATCTAATTTTAACTTTGGCTGACAAAAGTGAAACAAGGGCTCTACCTGATCACCCTTTGGACCAGGTCCTCCCATATCCCCCTGTGAAACAGAAATAATATTATAATGGTAAGTCAAGAGAGACCTTGTCAGTGGGAATTTTAGGACAGGCTGCACAGCTAATCACTGAACTGCAAATGATATAGCACAGCTGATGTAGACTAAACTCTTGACTACTGAAAAATCAACTCTGGGCTCTGATGATTTCTCCTCGACTTTTATGATGACTTACCTTATGTCCTTTAAAGCCAGAAAGACCAACAGCACCTTGTAAACCTGGAAAACCTGGTTCTCCCTGTGAGCCCTGTCAAAGTTTAAACATATCTGAATGAGTCTGAGGACCCAAAATCGTTTATTTTGTACATTTGGGGTAAGTTAGGACTGAAAGTTTAGAATAATTACAGTGAACTGATAAGTCTTTCAATTTAACACAAACTGTGTTCATTAAGCAAGAAGGCACATGACTGCAAACTATACTCCAATGCAAGATATTTAGGCACAGATATATCTATTTAAGGTGAACTTTGTCATTTTAAACATGTTTTGGTGGCACTTTGCAACACTGTTAATAACTCATTGCAGGAATGAATGAGTAGTACTAACAGTAGTATTAACATGTATCACTAATATTAACTACTAATGAATACTAGGTAATTACTCAGTAAATAATAATAAAGTAATAGCGTGGTACTTCATTTTTAACTAAACAATAATTATGACAGAGTTTTATATATCTCCTGGAGAACTACTAGCTGAGTAGTCATTAGTTACCTATGAGTTATTAAACAGTACTGTGAAGTGTTACTCATGTTTCTAGACATACAGAATCATATAATTATAACATTCTAGAGTAATGGATATCACTCGTTTCTTAGTTTTACCCTTCGTTTGCATTTTCCAGCCCAAAAATTAGGAAGGGTGGTATGTAATGATAAGTAGCTAAGATATGAGGTTTCACCAGAGGGGAAAAGTGGAAAGCTTCTTAATATGTTAATATTTTCATTACAGTTGTAATCCATCTCACATGGATTAGGAAGCTCTAAAAATTACAAACTGATCCATTAGAATAGTTCATTCAAAGGAGTTTGAATAAGTTAAATCTCACCTTTTGGCCTGGCACACCCGGACGACCAGGTGGTCCCTGTTGTCCTGGACTTCCCTATATGTGTAGATAGAATTAACAAACCAAATAATCACACACAAATACCCTTTCATGCATTGTGCATGATGTCCACAATGTCCTTATTGTCAGGCATTTGTTAGTAATCTGTTCGATAAGAATAGAATTTTTGGAAGATAATATATGCAATTTCCATATAACTATTCCCACTGGTGACCGTCGGTGTATTTGCATAATTGCTGAAGGTGATTTTTAATATCAAACTAACCTTAGGGCCAATTTGTCCATCTGCTCCAGAAGACCCCGGTGGGCCCTGGATGCCCTGAGAAGTTGAAGCAGAAAGGACACTGAGTTAAATATTTTGTGACTACTGTGGTGGAAGAAGATAACACGGTCTGCTGACTTCATGCATTACAAGATGGCCATAGTTACTGAATGCAATTATTGCTGTGGCTAAAAAAAAACAGAAGGTTGATGTGGATTATTATGTGCCATTTTTTCTAAGCGTGCATTTACTGAAGGTGAAGCAAAAACGAGTGTTTTCAGAAATCTCATTATCAAATATTCTGTTTTCTGGCACTAGAAATGAAATGAAACAGGCAATAGAACAGGAAGTGCTGTATCCATATCCATGATCTCCTTTTAAAGGGAATTTGTACTATTACGAACAAGTCACATGAACTTCACATGTGAATAATCACATGATTATTAATGTAAAATTTGACACATATGGGTTTTAGAGTATTCAATATTGTTGAATTTGTTTACATGTGATCACATATTTACTTATTTTACTTAAGTTCACGTGTGCAATTTCAGGCCATAACATGGTGAAATGCACCTGCACATGTTTTTTAACATGTGATCATATGTTATATTATTCACCTAATCACATGGGAAATGTATGCAGTCATTACGTATGTCACGATTACCATGAACTCCACTAGAGGGCACTCCACCCCGGACTCTTGCTATTGTTTCTGCACTCCATTTCCCATATGTTCCTTGCCCCACAGGTGATCTTGTCATGTGTTACCCATGTCTGTGTCATTTTCTCATTGGTTCCTTAGTTTCATGTGTCTTGTTACTCACTGGTTGTATTGTCATGTTACCTTGATTGTTTGGTGTGTATATATAGCCCTCATGTAGCCATTGTCTTTGGTCGTGTATTGTTGTTGTAACCTGCAGTCTGTTCGTGTCAAGTTTGTTTATGCCAAGTCAAGTCTGTTCAAGTCTGTTCATGTCAAGGCAAGTCTTCATTTGTATTTTTGGCTTTCACTTTGTAAATAAAAGCTGCACTTGGGTTCTTCACTACGCTCGCCTCAGTGGACTGATGTTACAACGTAAGGATTACAGATTAGTAAGACTTAAAATAAAATTGTAGTGATTAAAATGAGCAATGAAATGAATATAATTCAGTGAAATAATAGAAAATCTCTTTTGTCTTCCATTTTTCCTGTAAACTGCAGGTCAAATGTGTTTGGGAAATTAGTCCATTTTAGCATCACACTGTTAAATTGTGGCCTGCAGTACAGTCTCGGACCATCACACACTACAGCCTCATTAAGACATAATTTGAGTCAACTGGATCTGTGGGCAGTAAACACAATTTAATTTGTCACTATGACACAGCTCTTAGTCTACCTGCCTAGGTGTTCTCTAGATTTTCAGAACTGCTGGGTAGTAATAACATACCATTTTTTTTAAATGCCCTGTTTTAACAGTATTACATAGGTGGAAAATACAATAACACAGCTGCAAATTGCATTATGTAGCTAGAAATAAGGACACACATCCCCTTCAGGTTTGAAACCTACGCTACGTTTTGTACTTAAGGTGATTACAGCAGACAGCAGAATTTTATACAATATTATAGAAAGAAGTGCCATGCTTTCAGTTGAAAAAGGACAATCATTCCTATATATGAAACATGAAAAGCTGCATGAAATTGTAGAAATCATGTCTCAGTTTATAACAGGCATCATAACTCATGTTAAAAACAGATTTTCACAAAATGTTTTTGCATGCAAACAACGCAGTATTGCTTATTATTGCCTACTGCCACTCTTTCTTGCAAAAAACATTCTAGATCCATCATATTGCGAGGACAGCTCCTGTGCACAGCCCACTTCAGGTCACCCCGCAGATCTTTAGTTGGATTCAGGTCAGGGCTCTGGCTAGGCCATTCAGAAACAATGATCTTCTTTTGGTTAAGCCATTCCTTTGTTGTTTTGGATGTATGCTTTGGGTCATTGTCGTACTGAAAGATGAATGCCTTTTCATTTCAGCTTACTAGCAGACACCTGAATGTTTGGCACTAAAATCGACTGGTATTTGTAGCTATTTACGATTCCTTCTACCTTGATATAAGCCCCAGTTCTGGCTGAAGAAAAGCAGCCCTAAAGCATGATGCTGCCACCACCATGCTTCACCATGGGTATGGTATTCTTTTGTTAATGTGCTTTTTTTTTTTGCACCAAACATACCTTTTGGAATTATAGAATTAGTTTACCTTTTGGAATTGGACTCATCAGAACATAACACATTTTGCCACATGGTTTGGGGTGAATTAGTTGAGCTTGGATGTTTTTGTGAGAAAGGGCTTCTCTCTAGCCACCCTACACCATAGCCCAGACATGTGAAGAATACCAGAGAATGTTGTCACATGCAGACAGTAATCGGTACTTGTCAGGTATGCCTGAAACTCATTTAATGTTGCTGTAGGTCTCTTGGCAGCCTCCCTAGTATATTTTTGTTTTGTTCTTGTGTATATTTTGGAGGGACGTTCTTGGTGATGTCACTGTGGTGCTCCATTTTCTCCACTTGTTGATGATGGCCCTCACAGTGTTCCATGGTATATCTAATGTTTTGGAATTTTTTTGTACCCCTCTACTGATCCATTACTTTCGACAGTGAGATCCTATACAGGCTTTGTCGGCTCTTTGCGGACCATGGCTTCAGCAGTCAGATGAAACCAAGAACATGTCAAGAAAATCCTACAGAAACAGCTGATTTTTATTTGGGGTTAATCAGAATAATTTCATTGATGACAGCTGTATGATAATTACTTTTGAAAGTGAGATTGAATGTGATTGGTTCATTCTGAACACAGCCACATCCCCAATTATAAAAGGGTGTGAACACTTATGCAACGAGGCTATTGTAAATTTTTTTTTTATTTTTCCTATTCCGAACATTTCCCTAAAACATTTCTGATTGTTTTTCAGTTAATTTTTAAAAGGTTTAATTTCACACTGAGGGTGGAAAAAGGTCTGACATGATTTATCTTGGTTTAATTTTTTTCATCACAAACATTTGCCATTTTAACATGGGTGTGTAGATTTTTTATATCCATATCCGCTGTATACTACAACAACTGTTTAATTTATTCATCCAAAGCATTTCATGTTGCTGCCAACAATGTGATCATGTATATGGTATACAGTAAGTCACATTTTCAAAACAAAAAAAAACTTATACTGTTAAAAATACAGAACCCTTATCATAATTCTGAAAATCATTTGCATTCTTTGAGAGGTGCTGAATAATGACAGACCCTGTTTACACCAGGTTGTCTCATGAATCTTGTATCTGCATTGTATCCTGATAATTTTATGCATTATCCATCTGCATTTGGCAACCAACTTCCTGTGCTGTTCCTCGTTTCCAGCTGTTTTATGCAAATGATGGTTACAGCATTTTCATTTTTTAAATTTCCTTAACATATTATTCTTTAACGCCTAGATTATTATTGAGTTAATAATCTTAAAGTGTATTATACAGTAATTGCTATAATTTTTGAGTGACTACAGTGAAGAAAAGTAAGTAAAGGTCAAGATTTGGTTGCCAAATGTATACTTGTATAAAATCTGGTCAAACACCAGTGCTTTTATACCTGCACTTTTATGTACATAATCCCTATATGGATATACTATTGGTACCAAAGACTCGTGAAACAACCGGGTGAAAAGATACTCTTAATAAACGCTACTCACTCCCCAGGTCTCACAACCAACTAAAATATTTGAACATCACTGGAGTACTGTGTTGTATGTGGATAGCGATTATTTTAATCATATGAAGATTATAAATAAATAAATGTAACTTCCTTTACAGGACTACTTTGTTATTTCTTTAGTATTTGAAAGTAGACAGAAAAAACTGTTATTAATGAACTTCGGCTTAACCATTAATTATGGCTTCTGCTTCCACAACAAAAGCTCTGGATTTTGTTCTTGGATTTATTACTGGTGACTATTTCTGTAGTCATTACTGTCAGCTACGCACCTGAAAGTGGCCTGGCCAGCTATAATGAGGATACAGCATAGGCAGTACATTATACCAGAAAATACATTATCTACCTTTAATAGTTCATCTTTCTTTATACTGTAGGCCAAGATATAAATGATTAATCAGCTAGGCATTTTCCAAATGTTTTTTTAATTAGAAATTATCTTCATAATCTGTTCTTTTCTATTATTTTCAATTTATTGCTTGCATCTTTTTTTCTTATGTTTATTATAAGCATATTTTGTGTACAAGAGTGATTTTCATCCAAACTCAGTTAACATAAACCTGCCGTTAAATAATCATTCACCTACTACAAATACATTTTAGCAAAGGTTTTTTCTTTTTCTTTTTTTCTAATACCACAAGATGGCAGCAATGAAATCAGTTAAATTCTTCGCATAATCACTAAACATTGTAATATTCCACACTGGCCAATAGAGGTCACTTTTTTTAATCTAGTTATTTTACTTTTGTTTTAGAAATCAAATCACTATTGTTGTTTTAAGGTTTCTGTTACAAATTTTGCTTTGGCTATGTACAAATTGGCTTTCTTTGTCTTGTTCCATTGTAGTTGCTCTAAGAAGCAGGTTTTAAGCTGACTGGAATGAATGTGAACCTGATTTTCTTTTTCTTTTTTTTTCTTTTTTTTTCTTTTTTTAAACACATGGGTCAGTGGTTCCAAACAGAGGATCAGGTAAAGACGAGAAGCTGCAGTACTCAAAAGAGATGTTCACTTACTGGAGGTCCTTTAGGCCCAGCAGATCCTTTCTGTCCAGGTGATCCTCTAGCCCCCTAAGCTCCAGACACAAAGCTAAGATCAATAACAATGTGATACCATTGTGACAACAACAACAGGGATTGTGTGGACTCACACCAACACTTTAATGCAGCATTTTGTGTCTAGGAAGATGCTAAATATAAAAATCAATAACCAGTGCATAATGGTAGCAAAGTGCAGGCTTTTCAAGTATATAGTATGCTTGCATATGGTCTATTTACATGAAGGTAGCAAAGATAAGAATATTGTGAGTGGCATGAGCTGCAAACGGTTGTACCTGAGGTCCAGTTGGGCCCGCCTCCCCAGGAAGTCCACGAATACCCTGAGAACAACAGAACAAATCCCACTTACTGCTGTTACATGCTAGTATTTTGACTGACAGACCTGATGGTGCATACTGTGAAGACCAGGCCCCATGATGGCCCTGTCATTAATCACAATCCTCTTCTCTAGTTTCCGTTATTTCATTCATTGTCATTCCACTTCATTACCATTAATGACACTAAATTAATTCTACATTCTGGTTAAGTTATTAAACAAGTGGAAGCTTGCCAAGAAAAATGACAATTACAGAGACAAATATATGCAATACTTATATGTGAAAGAGGGTCTTTAATTGTTCATCTGGCCTCATTAAGACACTTCCCACCTCATCTGTTTCTTTTAGAACAAAGTGCTGATGATACAATGGCACACATGGAATAGCAATCAGGTAGAGTGTCAATAGAAGAATGTCTGCTGCATCATGACTATACATTCAACTCCAGAGTTATGTTGTTCATAGACATGAACAAAAATTCATTTGTAAATTGAATGATAAATGCAATTAGTAACATTTTTGGATTTTAATGTATACAGATGATCCATAGTTCTATTTTAACAATTTTAACAAACATACAGTATAACTAAGTAATTAAAAAAAAAAAAACATTTTTAAATATTATATATTCTTTAAGAATGTTAATCATTTCCCCAGTACTTTCTAAGAAAAAACACAGGGGCCTTAGCAGAATGATATTTGTTAAAGTAAAGACAAGTAGTTTCAATTGTTTGATTTAAAATGTTGATTAATTATGTTATGCTTAATTCTGTGGCATAATTCTGGGTTTCTGGAATTGACTATATCCAGCTGAAGTGTTTTGCCAGATCTCACAGTTGTGTTTAGGTTGCCCTTGTAGAAGATAACACAAGGGCTAAGATAGTTATCATCTATCATGAAGTAATCTGAAAGCAGGCATTAAACACTTGAACATTTGAATTGATTAATTATGAAACTTCAGTATTTGCACTCAAACATCCTCAACCCTGTTACGTGTTTCTTAATGCAAGACCCTATAGTAGATAGCTCTAACTAAGGACATTTAGCAAAATCATGTTAGCCAAAAAAAAAAGGCATCAGCATTGTGGATGACCCCTTGCACCTTTCCTATAGACTCTTTACCATCCTGTCATCTGGATCACTGCTGACAAACTCTGTACCAGCGTCTTCCTTGAGGCTGTCAGGCTCCTGAACACCCTGCTGCCAACGCTTGACTGAACTGAACTGAACATGGCATATAAATCAGCCGCACTATTTACTCTTTATAGCACAGTGTTATCTTCTGGACTGTGCTATTGTCCTTACAGATGTTTGCTGCTACTAAGACAGTTTACAGTTTAATCGTTGCACAGTTCAGTTACTTGCTGCTAAATAAATACTGCATGGTTTTGACTGCTACCCATATATGCTCAAGATGTTCCTGCTGTCCTTTGTAGTTTGTACTGCATACTATCCAGTGTATATATTGTATTGTTCTGTTCTATGTATTTATTATAATGTACTGCACTGTTTTGACAGTCTAATATGATGTATTCTTTATGCTGTGTTGCCCCATGGACCTGGAACAGAAAATTACTTTTTTTTCCACTGTATGAATGAGATAACAATAAAAATCTACTTGACTTGATTTCAACTGACACTTGCATTGCATAGTTTGGTTCTTCATACTGGCACAGATATAGTAACCTAAATGAAAAAAAAAATGAAACCAGCATATGTCTATAGATTCCTGTTGGTTTTGTAATGGTTTTTAATGGTTTGTAAAGGTATTTTTGTTTTTCCAAGTGGCTTGTAAGAAATCTTACATATGTTTCATGGTTGTATCTGGTGGACTTTGATGGTGACGTTGCAGTAATACACTCTGATTTAATGGTGACTCAATGGACCTAATGGACTTCTGAGGTATTCGCACCTGTAATGACGCTGATCTTCAAACTGTCTATCAGAAAACTATTAAGAACTGATGTAAAGCATTTAGATAAAACCCATTTTCTATGAAATCCCTACAATATAGTTATGCTGTAGAATAAGTAGGAGGAATCTATTCATTCATTCATTCATTCATTCATTCATTCATTCTCTCTCTCTCTCTCTCTCTCTCGCACGTGTGCGCGTTTGATATGTGCACTCCTGCTGTCTGACATGATGTTCAAATGCTCCTGTGATTAATTTGGTAGCTCAGTAGGTAAGGCATTGGGCTAAAGGGCTACTAATTGGAAGATCATAAGTTCAAATCCCAATATCACCAGTCTGTCACTATTGTTTTTTTGTTTTGGTTTTTTTCGCCTTAAACAAGGCCCTTTATCCTCGACAGCTTAGTTCTATCCTGTTTCAATTGTAAGTCACTTTGGATAAAAGCATCAGCCAAATGAGCAAATGTAAATGTAATGCTGGTGCTTGATCCTGACACATGTCTACTGCTGTGGCTCCTCTAGCCCTCAGGACCTGCACAATTCATTCTGATGCACTTCTTCCTTGAGCTTATTGCACTTGTGACTCATTTTATGTTGTTGCATATGGTCTCACATGAATACTCTAAAGATTTCACCTCCCAAAACCAGTTTATGCCCAAAATTCACCTATGCTTCAGTGGAAAAACTCATGTTGGTACTGTAGATTTGTACCTAAAGCCTGTATTAAGAACATCCTTTCAACACACTTAGTAATATTTGACTAAGAAGACTAATACAGAACGAATTTACTTTTGAAAACCAATAAAATCATATATCCTGATGAAGAAATTCTTAATGAAATCTACTCACAATTAGGAATTAGGAATTCTCTGCTCATTATTTTTTATTAAGCACATAAAACTAACTACATGCATCTAATGCTTGTAGTTGTAATAATTTGTTCATCTGCACCAAAGAATCACATTGTACTTAAACCCTCAGATCATTAATTAAACACATCATTCTTAAGGATGCCTAAAATAAAGTGGGCCCAATCTTTACATATTTTCAGAACCTGCTGTCTACAGAGATCCCTCTTAAAATGTTTCTCAAAAACACAGAATAATGATTAGATAATTAGATACATATGGCAAAATGTAATAGGATACACAGGCCCTCTGCCCACAGCAAAGTTTCTAGCTCCAGGTTAATTAAGCATAACAGATCAAGAGACATACAGTAGTAGGGAGGAACATCAAGAGTTCTGTTTGCTCATCAAGCCCTCAGAAATGAGAAGAGGAACAAGGGAATGAGAGCAGATGTGTCACTTTGAAGTGATGCCTCCCACATTTAACATCTCACTTAATGAGTCATTTTCTGGTGAAAGAAGTGTGCGAATTCCTCTTAAAGCCTCCTCCAAATGAGACAGGATCAAATAGCGAGACTAAAGAGATCGCTGGGGGGAATGATACTGAGAGGTAGCACTCTGCAGAAGTGTGATAGTGAGAGGGAGTTTAAGGTCAGGAATTAAATTACATGAGAGGAATGAAACACACCATATCTGAAGTGTACAACATATGGCATAGCAATAATAATATCATACAGTGTAATTACCAAGACACTGAGTTATGTATATGATTATAGAAAGGCCCAAACATGTTCCAGCATGACAATGCCACTGTGCACAAAGTGAGGTCCATGAACACAGGGTTCGCCAAGGTTGGTGTGGAAGAACTGGAGTGGCCTGCACAGAGCCCTGACCTCACCCCCACTAAACACCTTTGGGATGAACTGGAACACTGACTGTGTTCTGTGGAGGATATTATAACAGCAATGGGGACTAAATCTGCAATGGGATGTTGAATAAACACATATGGGTGTAAAATTTAATATCTCTCAATACCTAAATAATAATACTAAGTGGGAATGAGTATGTGCACAAGGTCTCATTAATGACATAATAGGAATGATGTGGGGCAAAATATTACACATACATACACACAAACACACACAATTAAAGATAGATAGACAGCTGCTTTCATGATTTCTCATTTTTTAAAATCTTTTAAGCTTGTAATGTTTCCTCTATACAATACAAAAGTTGTAAAAACAAACAAACAAAAAAAAACATTAAACTTTCAATTCTGTTGTGTGTCCTTCTATGTAATTTGCACTGTATCTTAGATTGGACAATCTGTGCTTAGTCTATCTACTTTTAGTTTCTAAAACCTCATCTGTGTTCATTACCCCTATGACTGTATTTCATATGCAACTTTTCAAAAAATAAATAAATAAATAAATAAAAGTTCCCTGATATTTTATAAAGACATGTTTTAGACTAATGTATGGTTAGCTATGGTTAAGAAATTACATTGGAAAAACATGACATACACATAAACACACAAACTGTTTTAAGACATGAAAAAAAAAAAACAGTACAGTACTACAGTAGTCCATAAAGTGAGGGGCTGACAATGAAGACAAAACCAGTCTTGTAAATGTTTAATTTTCTGGTGAACTTCAGTGTGAGCGAGCTGAGCTGGAGGTTTGTTTGCTGCCCTGCATAGGACTGTAAATGTTTTTAAACTTGATTCTGTCTGAAAGGTTTTAAATATTAAAAAGTGTCTGGCCTTGAGTTAGACTCTGTGCTGAACTCAATCTTGGAAGTCAACAAAGCTAACACTAATTCATAACAGATGTTACCCTAGCCACATCAAGATCACTAAAGCTTAAAGACACTTGCTGCTGCCACTGCTACAAATTAACCATAGAGAGAGCTCAGCCTTTGTACAACTGTCACATTTACACAACAGTATTTTCCATTTGGATGCAGCTGTGCAACTATAGTCACTTTCAATGTCTCCTCTTCTGAAAATGGCCAGGGTGTGATGCTAAAATGGTACACAAACCTATCAGTCTACTGCTTATTTGTCATGTGTACAGGATGTTTTGACAAGCCAAGACCTTGAAGGTCCATTAAGTAAAAAGCCAGCATGTAAGTGTTGTGGAGATTGGAAAGGAAGATATTCCTTGTTGACATGGTGGCATTTGTTGTTGATGTTTACTGTGTGGGTTTTGGATGTATTTTGCATTTTGCTCTGGGGTTTGGAAAAAGTGGAGTCACTGGCTGAAAATGCATCAACACAAAGTTTTGCTTCAGACTTTTATGAAACCACTACCAAGAAGTTGTATACTGGAAAAGAAACCTAATCATTTCCATGACAATGAGGATTGCTTTGAGAAAAATCGATAGATAGATAGATAGATAGATAGATAGATAGATAGATAGATAGATAGATAGAAACCATAAATATGTCTACATTCCTTGGCTTGTTTATCGGGTAAACCAACTATATAGATGACCTTGTTGCTATGCATTGTGTCAGTCAAACACCAACCCATGCATCAGTGGAAAGGGACCACCACTGAATCACCAGTGACCAGATATTATATGGGTTGTGGATCATTCTCATCGCAGCAGTGACACTGACATCCATGGCAGCCTGTGTGGCTCCAGTACAAGTGTATCAGATTCAGCAGTGTTGCTGCTTTTTTGTTTTGTTTTGTTTTTTTTAACTGTGTAACTTATATGCCACTTTATTATTCACATCTACATTTTCGGTCCACATTGTAGGTAATTAGAGTAGAGGTTCTTAAACTGTTTTTATCCAGGGACCCTTTTAACTGTAAAATATATTCCACAGACCCCCTCAGTACAGATTTATTTCATGAACTGTATTTAATTGTGCACAATTATTATTTTTTTATGTCTTAGAGCCATCAAGCTTGCTATTCCAGAACTTTCCGCAGGTCCATGTTTACATTATTTATAGGTCTACTTGTTTTTGGGTTATTGAGAGACCTATTCTCTCAATATCTCTGACAATGGCTACCCATCTCCTCCATTTTCAGACACTGTTGTGTACAGTTAATAGGAACATTTTAGTATATTTAAACCCATTTTTAAAAAAAAACTGTCCTGAGTTGTAATAAGTAATCAGTTACACGTGATAAGGTGTGTGTTGTCTGTATACAGTTGAAAAGGTGTGGTGTGTTTGATATTTGAGCAGAAGAAAGAAAGAAGACTTACTGGTACACCTTGTGTTCCATCTGTGCCAGGCTGTCCAACATCTCCCTTATCACCCTTTTAAAGAGAGACAAGGATATTAAAATGATATATTCTGAGTTTCAGGCATTTTAACCTTTAGTAAAGACCTTTACAAGCAGCACTAAAATGCATCACTATTAACCACTACACATCACTAATCAGCTAAATTCCTCATGTAGAAACAAAGACTTGACATCTTCATCTTTATGGATCTAAGAGTGGACTAGCCTACTTTAACCAGATTCTTCAAGTTATAAAGAATAAAGGAATAAAGAAGCACACAAGCAGTTAAACAAATCTCTGTTTTCACAATACAGTCAAGAGCAAGAGGCTATTTAAAGTACAGGCCGTTTGTTTCTTTGCAAGATGCCAAGTTTCAGTGGACACATAAAACCAAGTCTTTCATTGTGGGACATAGATACCATGAATTGGACCAGGATCTTTCTTTCTCCTCTGCATATCAGGACTAAATTATATTGTCACAATGTTTAGCTTTGTTAATCCACTTAGACCTACATTAACACTTTTGGTTTTGTGTACTGTTGAGTTTTTCATTCTCATTGCTAAAAATTCTTCCTTTCGTGTCATGTGTTTTGTTTTGATTTCTCCATGTACTTTAATTTACTATGCCACGTGCCTTTGTTTATGTTCAAGTCCTGTCTCTGCCCCTGTCTTTTTGGGTTGTTGCCTGATTGTGTTCACCTGTTCTGTGTTACCAAGACTTTGCCTCTGTGTACCCCTGTTTTAGTTCATCATTGCTTTTGACCATGCCCGTGTACTTGGTCTATGAATTTGGATATACCTCTGATTACCCTGTCTGCATATGCTCTGACCCCTGCTTTGAACATTAATTATGCTTTATCACGTTATACTAATTTCTGAAAGTATATCAAGGTTTGCATTTCCAGATTCAGCTAATTAGATGTCACTAGTAGGCAGTAGGCAATTTTAGCCACTAAAAATTGAGCTTTACTGAGCTTGATATAGAAAACTGCACATATTTCTTTAGACTATAATACATAGCACTTCTTTTCCTTACTAATAACTTGGTCATTTTGCTCTACCAAACCCAGGTCAATCACACAGGATTATAACATACAACCAGGTGTGTATTGGTGCAGATGCCCTGCTCTTCATGAAGGAAATTGCAGTTCTTTCAAGATCCTCGAGAACAATTCTCCACGGGCAACAGAGAACGTACCTAAGCATTTCAGCAAAGTTCAAGTGGATTTTGAAAGCATACACACTTTCCTAACAAACACTCAACATGTTTGAGTGCTGTGCTGGAAAGAAAACTGGTAATTAAGATATCCCATGGCGTTGTTTTCTCCAGAATTGTTCGGTTTCTCAAGGCACATAAAATGTGGCAAGCATTTGGAATCAGTGGCCGGTAAATAAATACACACACACGCACACACACACACACACACACACACACACACACACATACACACACAGAGTTACATACAGACATGCATGTATGTACTGAATAAACAGGCATGTCCTGTTGTAACTTGTTTAAAGCAGCAGTTTGTAAATTGTAGAGCCTCTGCTGCCTGTAAAGGGAACTGCAATAAAAATGTTTATTCTCCTCCAGTTTCCTCCCACTCTCCAAAAATATGCCAATTGGTGGGTTGGTTACTCTAAATTTCCCCTAAGTAGAAATAAGTGTGCCTTTTTACTCTGCAATAGACTGGTGTATTCTCCTCTCACACCCACATAGTGCATACAGACTATGTAATCTAATGCAAAAGTCGGGTAGTAACAGTATGTGTATTTTATCTGTGAAAATGTAATAGGATTGTTCTGCTGAAACAAAAGAGTCAGTGAAGTGCAGACATGACCTCTTACACTGTAATTTAAAAATACTTACTGTGCTTTCGATTCGTTTCTTTTCAATTCATTTTAATTTTATAAAAATAAGACAAAAGCAGATTTTTACAAGAATATTCAAGTTCAGCCAAACTTGGGGCTGGGGGCAACCAGTTTCCTTATTTATCTTCTATTATCAGTCTGTACAAGTATGGGCCATAAGTAAATGCTAGTATGGTGTAGTAAAAGTGCATTTACATCATGTGGGAGTAACCATTTTAGGAGTATAGTAAAGTTATTGATATATTTTGTTGAATCCATAGCAAGGAAGGGTGACTTTTCTAGTAAATGTTTAAGTTATCATCATCACTGACACTTTTTTGGACTTACTTTAAGTCCAAAAGTTTCAGTGTGTCAGTGTTTCTGTGGAGAAAGTTAGTTGTACTCAGAGACAGGTTATGCAGCAGCTTAAGTCAATTTTCAGGGTTCTCATGCAGATTATATAAATGACCTGTGTGTAGTCTCCAGGTCTCATGTCTCATGTCTCCAGGTTGACAATTTTTTTCTTAAGCAGAAGTGTAGAAGTAGAAGATGGGGATAAAGACCAATAGAGCCTTAAACTCAAGAACTTTCCTATAAGCCTAAAAAAATCAGGGAATAGACAATTCAGACTAAAGACTGCAGATAGCATGTTTTTTTCTTTGCTGTCAAATGTAATATGATGACAAATAAACACAAATGTAATATGATGTCAAATAAACACAAAGTCTTGAAGTCCTGCCAATGTCGCTTGCAGTGGCTTGAAAGTGACAAATGGTGTGGCATTCAGCTCCTGTGTATTTACAACCATTTTTGTGTCTTTCTATTACATAGGAACAAACATTGATTTTGGCAGGCAAACAGGGTTTTATAATTGCATCCAAGTTCCACTACATAATACAGCTTCATAAAGAAAGCTCAGTGAGGCTTGGCCTGAACCTTTAAGCAAACACTCTAAACCTGAGTTTCTCAGCCCAGCCCTCAGCGTCTGTAACCCAGAAAATGTTTGGTCTGGTCCAATATACCAGACATATTTACCAAGGGGTTTGTTTACATGGCACAGGTGTGCTGAGAGCTGAAACCAAATTAAAATGCAAGCTGTCTATAGAGAAGGTCTCAACCACTGGGCTGCAAATGATTTCCTATACAGATGAAGAGCCAACACCAACCTTTGCAATCCATACTACATTAACACTGAGCAGAAGGTCCTGATCAACAAGCAGCACCTGCTTAAAATAGTGCACTAAAAATGGTAAGAGCTCAGATTATCCACACGCCACAAGTGCTTCTGAAAGAAGTATTGTCCAATTAGATGATTACATGGCCTCAACTGTCTCTCTTAAAAAAATTCCTTTTTAAGTAATTTAGTTATTCATTTTGAATTATTATTGTTGTTATTTAGTATGTAATATTAGGTATGAGGCCAATATCATTGTACCTTTAATTAAATGGTTTGTGAGTAATGTTTTTAAAACTGTGTACTACTGTGTTTAATTGCTGCTCCATCTGTTCCTCCTGCAAATTGCTTCTGGTCATTTGGCAGATATTCTGTTTTACAGCACTTGTATCACTGTCTGCTCTTTAGTATGCACAGAAAAACTGACACAGATGCACAGAAAAAAACTGAATTTACTTAATGCAAACATACATAATTTCCAAGATAATAAAATATAGATTATTAACACAATTATTATTACCAAAGGTAAGTAAACTAAAACACAACATGTTCATGAAATTACTGTACGTAGACATTTGAATGAAGTAAATTCAGTGTATCACTTTTCACTTTGGATAACAGTATCTGGCAGATAACAATGTAAATGTCCATTAGTAAAATTTAGACACTCTACAGAGAATTATACTTTTTATAACATGCACTTGAAAGGTAGATAATCATCATGTGGCATGTTGTTAAGAATCAGCTAACAGGCTTTAATGTTTAGGACTGTCTATATATTTTGGAGTATTCAAATAAAGTGTTACTGTATGTTGTGTTATAATTTTTGTTAGTCACTGTTAGCTCTCCTATTTCATTCTCAAAATGAATCAATAAAATTGCAGGCAATGTTTATATAAAACACTTCATATGTAATGTTGTTAGAAGTCTAAAATTTGTTTTTCTGTACAGTATGTTCCTTCTGGAAGATCCCTGGAAGAAGGATTGTATGTAAAACCCCTTAACCACCCAAAACCAACCTTTGAAGAACATTTTGTCTTAGAGTGTAGTCTGGTCTACTAAACTCTTTAGGCTTGAAAATGTGTTGTGTATTTTGCAGACATAACTCAGAGAACTGAGAATGCACTCACACAATGTGGAATCTTATTCTATCTGTTAGGGTTAATAAGATTGTATGTTTTGTTCCTTCAAACCAAAGGTGAGAGACTGAATCTGTGAACACAACATATTAATCGAATGTAATAGAATTCAGTGGATAGTGTATAAGGCATCCAAATATTATTATAAATATACCTAGTTAACTGTGTGCTTAACTGTGCGCCTCAGCCTTCCAGGCCAGATTTACTAAGCAAAGCACCTTCTGCCATGTGGTTTCAATTCAAAGCTAACTACAATCAAATCCACACTTAGATACGTAACTATTATACTTGTGCCCTCTTCGATTGCATAGGAATGATAAGTATTTATGTGCTGTGGGTATTTTCTGGCAAAATTCAAGAAGATTGACATTCTCCAAATTATATGGAAATGATTAGAATCTTCTATACATGTCCATGTTAGGCATTGTTCATGCTGACTACAGAATTTGTATCGCTGTCTGAGCATTAGCAATAGTAATAGATCATATATAGTATAGGCATGTGGATGTGATTATGTATGCAATGGTTTAATATATGCAATCAGATTTAAAAACTGTCCAGCAAGAGCTGTCAATTGGAGATATGTGTGGACTGCAATTTACGGAATCAGAAAAATACCTGAATAATAAAAGCTATGTTACAACTAAGAAATAAAACCTGGTAGGGCTTGCTGTTATAGGAAAATAACCAATAGTGGGGTGCTATGATGCAGCCTGTTACTGTTACCACACCAAAGCTGATTATTTTCCAATAATAGCAGGTGTTTTTTTCTTCATATACTAAAACAATTTGCCAAGGATTGCAGTTGGGTTTTTTTTAGTTACATATGGAATGATTATAAAAGAAGTTCCTGTTATCACTTACATTACAGCAGCCAGTAATAGTCGTTCTCTCACTTTCTCTTGAAGTTAATAAGATAAAAAAATAATAACTGCTGCTCCTTACCAAAACTCGCAAGAAGTCAAACTCTGCTGTTTGACTTTCTTATAGCAGAAAGCTATGGCTGTTAGCTTACGTCGCCATATCAATGATTAAACATTTTCCTTTGTTAAATAAAAGCATGCTTTAATCTATTTATTATTAGGTTTAGATTATGTGGAGAGTATTATTATTATTAGAAAGAGCACATTAATATAAACCTGTGATGGTAGCTGCACTAATGTCAGAGCTGAGCTATTATAAAAATTAATCAACACCTACTAACCACTCAGAATTGAATACTGAGAACAGTGCTGTGATTAAAATTATTTTAATGCATTCAATTTAGGTTTAAAATCCTACGAGTCAAATGTGCATTTCTGTATCCAGCTGAAATACAAAGAACACATTATGTACAACACAAATGGTATTTGTTCTATTATAGGCATGCCGTGATGTGATAGCATGAGTATTGGGATGACACTGGCCTAAAACCCTGGAGTTTTACACAAAAGACCTGACATAACCTACTTTTGTCCATATAACTCCACATAACTCAGCAATAGACAATTGCGGCGAGTTGTTTATTTTGAGCATGCCAGTATCAGATCATTATCAGGAATTAGGAAAAAACTTTAGCATCCCTTTTCATGATTTAAAGCCATTTTGTGGCCAATTCATTTTGTGTCACATTAAAAAAAGACTTATACTATATAAAGGCATGAGATATGAGTGTTTGAAATCATCTGTGTGGTGCCACAGTGCTCTAAATTTCAAACCGTGCTGTTTTGTATGCTGATTTGGCAAGAGGAGAAAAAGAATTGTGCAGTCAATTTCCTTCTCTGCTTGGCTCCTTTAACATATTCAAAGGCAAGTAAGCTGATGTTTTACACCAGTAAAGTGGTTACAATTTTAGTTTTACAGGATTATTAACTCAGGTGCAAAATGACAAATGGATACAACTAAAATGCCTTATAGTGGTCTATTTGAGATTAAAGCAGAAAAAAAATGCTGAGCCAAGAGCATCCATAACAATGTAATTGTATCAGTGTGTGCAATTTCCCTGTTTTGACTGTCTTGTGTTTATAACAAGATTAATCTGAACTGTCCGAGGAATTTACTAGCCAGACACTTTGTGTACATTTGGTGTCTGACTTTGCACTTGATGTAAATTTATGTGACTTTAATGTGTTTCTAAAGGCGGAATTTTAAATAATTTGTGCAAGCGTGAAAAGGAAGGATGTGAAAATAAGATTTATGGATGCGTTTTATGTATGTTTATGCATTTCAGTCATTTACATGTTGTGAGTGTGGGGAAGATGATGAATGTTTTTACAGTCCTGTATTGCTTATGTGTGTGTGTGTGTGTGTATGTGTGTGTATGTGTGTGTGCTGGGCCTGCATTACTCCTTGGCTATAAAACCTCCACATGAAAGCAAAATAGTCTAAAATGGCCTGGTTATCTAACGCCTCTGTTTTACATGCAGATTCTGCGGTTTTATGGGCTTTTAATTGTCCCACAATTCCTAAAAAGGAAGGTGTCCACCCAGCATTCACAACTCGAGGTTATCTGATCTACTACTTTTATTTCTCTCTATTAGAAGCTCCAATGAAATAAACTATGCCACAGCACAATTTTGCAACAAAAGTGGGTTTTTTGTTGTGACTGCATTCTGAGATCAAGTCAAGGATACAGTGACTCAATGAAGTGAAAGAAAATCTCCACATAAAAAAGAAAAAGAAAAAACCCTAATACATGTGTTTTATGTTTACAATAGATGTATCAGATGTTAATCAGTAGTCTCGAGAGTGAGATTTCTTATTTCAGTACTGGGGAAGCCTCTCCTGATGACATAACATAAAGGTGCCAGTAACTCTGAAGAACTACGAGTGATTTGGGGGAAGACTGTATAATTATATTTTTTTACTAGCTGGTGCCATGGTGGTGTAGCACATAGTGTTTCCACCTCACAGCTCCTCGGTCCTGGGATCAATGGTTAGTATCTGCATGGAGGTTCACATGGTCACCCTGCAACTACGTTGGTTTCCACCAGGTTCTTAAGCTTCCTCCCACTTCCCAAAAAACATGCCAGTAGGTAGATTGGCTACACTAAATTGCCCCTAAGTGTGAAAGTATGTGTGTGCATAACATGCTACCCGTGATATGTTCAAGCCAAGTGTTCCCAGGATAGGCTCTGGATCCACCACAATCCTGACCAAGATAAAGAGGTTACTGAATAAATGAATGTATAAATGAATGAATGGCTCACTAGCATAAGCAGAAGAAAGGCATGACATGTATGACTTGTTTGCATAATGCATGCACTGTTCTGTAGTGAGAGAACATGGACATAAGCACAGCGATACAAAATCTTGAATTCTAACAAAAAAAAAAAAGAGATGGAATAGTGTGCTGCAGAATACTGCTGAAAACTAGATTTATGCCAGAGTGTTCTTTAACTTTAACTCCTTTAAACTGTCCCAGATTTTACACTAATAAAAAATACTTTAACAAAGATTATAACAAAGAAGGAAAGAAAAAAGGCTCATGGTTATCCCAAGGTGTAAAAAAGCACCTTCATGGTGTTAAGTGGTAATGATGAAAAAAGTAAATAAAGTTCTATTGATTTTTTTCTTTTAACTCATAACTGTGCAGCATGGTTTACATCCATGTCCATGTGAATTGGGGTCTAAACCTTACCCTCATAAATTTAATTTACACATTGCACATTCTGTCTTTTAATTAAAGGCAATTAAAACTTAGCTATAACTACATGAGGTTCTTCCACTGATGTGTAGACATTTTCATTTAAACCTCACTAATATCGATTTACATGTGTGTGTGCAGGTATTTATCTATTTATGTAAACGTGTCATATCCATGCATGCAACTAGTTGGAGTTGGAGACTAGTTGGCGACTACTACTCCAATAAGCCTCAGCTCCAGCCAAGTTCCAGCCAAGCTTCCAGCCAGGCCCCTATCCCCACTCACCTGATTACTGATGGAACCCACCTGTTTGCAATCAGACTACGCCCTTTAAATAACTAGGACTCTCGTTGTTACTTTGCAAAGTTTTGCTCCAGCAGTGTTATTCCAAGCTATTGTTATTTGTCTGTCTTAATTAGTGTTTTGGCCCATAGCCTGCTTTATGATTACTGATTTAGTCTTGATTGGTTTATGACTGTTTGCTGATTATGGAACTATTTTCTTACCTCATTACTATTTTCTCTGCTACATTATTATTATTATTATTATTATTATTATTATTATTATTATTATTATTATATAAAAGCAGACAACCTGGACTTGCATCATTCTGTCTCTTTCATAATAAAATGAAACAGACATATAATGTCCACTACATATAATAGCCAAGTTGGTACACTTAGCCAGTTAGAGGCTACACACATTTCACACATTTTGCGAGAAGGTAACTCCACTGAAAATAAGAATTAATACCTTAAAGCAACTGTGCAACTTTGGAAAAGAGAGATAGCGAAAAGTTGGAGAGAAGTTCAGCTTTAAAGAGATTAAAGCAAGGATTTAAAGCAAGGAAATGTAACAAAATATTCTTTCAATCTTTCTCTGTTTTACTAATGATGTGAAAAGAGAGACAGAAGGATAATGGAGATTAGGGAGAGTGAAACATACTAGGTAGGAAGAGGGCGGAAAGATATGAGATATAACGATAGCGGGGTATGAAATGAGGGTACAGGATAACGAGATAAAGAGAGGGACATGCAGATGGGGAAAGGCAGAGGTATGAAAACAGATATAAAGATTAAATATATGGTGCTCAAAGCAAGACTGTGTGAGTGAAGCATAAAAACTTCAGTTTTAAGAAACCTCATAAGAGTGCAGTTGGTATTCACAGTGCACTTACTGCTGTTATCACATAACAAGACTCTGAACAACTGACGCACAGTATAATGCCTCCCAAGGAAATAAAAGACACTTAATTGCGCACATACTGTATAGTAAGTGAGTTCTTTAACTGATTTCTTGTTAATATTGCACTCTGAAAGTTGCATCCTAATTATGTATATGGATATTATGTTGCACTCTAAAAGGTGCTTCCTAATTATGTATAGTGTTAAATTAAAATACCCGAATAGCAACTGCACAAACAGCTTCGGACCTGTCACAGACATAGCACTGAGCTGAAAACAATTTGTTAAAGATTGCATCTTTTCTCGTACCTGACACTATGTCACTAAGGATGAGGAGAACTTAACTTTTATCACTGTTTTATTTGTAAAATCTGGACATGAATTAAAGAAACTGGGTTGCATATGTAATGTTTCATCATGCTACAACTTTCAAAATCTGGACATGAATTAAAGAAACTGGGCTGCATATGTAATGTTTCATCATGCTACAACTTTCAAAATTTCATGTTAAAACACATACATCAACACCCACATCCACATACATTACATACCAAACCCACAGTACAATGTGCTTTAAGTTTAGCAGGAAACTGATCCAAATTTGAAGTGAGTACTGGATGGCAGCCATGTACCTTTCTGACAAATGCAATGAACCATCAATTCCCAAATTCCCTGTGGTAAATATAGGTCTCATTCAGCACCGTAATCCATATGTATTGCATGAGCAAACACATACACATTACATTAGTACTACTGTATGCATACAGCCAGATATACATCCCTTGTCTGGTCAGGAAAACCCATGCTTTTTGCATTAAAAAAATATTTTTTGTAGAAATGGAGCTTCTGTGGGTATAGGTAAATCATCAGTGCCAATCAAAGAACACACAAGAAATTTAAGTACAGTACTTAACTACATGGGTGTTAGTTACAGAGGCAGAAATGTCAGAAAAAGATGTTTATATAGGATTCCTGATTAAACATTTTCTAAAAATCATGTCATATAACCAAGTCATTATTTAATACACAGTTTCATCAAACAGTACTGTTGAATTCTTTAGTTCGATTGGTCAGAAGGTGTTGAATAATTTTCTATAACAGCAGCTCTGACCGTTGTGCCAACTCATTCTAATATGCCATCGATTCTATAGTAACAACTCATTCGCAGAGACTTGTATAGCAGACTTTCCACATAAACTAGGGTTAATAATAAATGAACTAAAAAATGTGTTATTTAACAAAGAAACTTAATATCACTGATATGGTGAAGCGACATTTATTTAACATTTATGGAATGAGTCTCCAGTGTCAGCACTAATGGCCTTCAGACATGCCTAATTTACAAGACTAATGGCCTTCTAGTTTCTCATGACAAGATGTGTTTTTTTGTTTGTTTGTTTTTGTTTTGTTTTTATTAATTTTAAGAGAGAGAAGAAAAGACTGTTGAGGAAAGTCTATAGCTGCTACACTATAAGTGATAACAGGAACAAACTTGTCTTATGGTTGTTCCGCAACATTAAATGTAACTATAAATGATTAAAAAGAACAGTGTCTAGTTTACTAATTAATATAAATTGTAATTTTTGGCAAATTGCTTTGGTACAATAGGAATAATCAACTTTATGGTGGTAACAGTAACTCTTTTAACCACATACTGAATTACTAACCATAATTACAGTTGATGGACAGTTGATGGACAGTTGATGTTTCCTGATGTAACTTATTCTCACACACTACACAGACTGCATTACTTGTGTCGATTCTGAGTCAGTAGCCAATGCACAGTGTTCGCAAGCTCATTAATCATGAAACTGTAAGTCTGCTGCATTTCCCATATTGCCAAATATAGTAGAGAACCTTATTTCGCATATTTCACATTAGTAGTTCCACTTAGTAGTTCCATTTGATGTTGCATCAAATTGAACAAAACAGTTTAGTTACTGCAACAGATCTATTACTCAACTATCATGTATTCCACAATGTACAATTCTACAGCATACAGGATGGTGTATATATCATCTTTCTGCATAATCATGGCTGCCCACCCACCAAATATTGGCAATGAAAAAGCAAACAAAAAAAAATGTACTAATTGTAATACTGTAATGCTCAAATTTGTAACAGTTCATATGACTCAAGACATACAGTATAAAAATATATAAAGGTTCACGTTGGGAGGGAGTGGGATTAGAGTTTGTATCTTTACCTTTTCTTGCTTGACCATGAAACCAAATGAAATCCAATCACACTGCCATATTTATCTAAATTTTCTTCAGTGTGCCTGACCATTTCCACCAATTTGCCTGATAGGATGTCATGTTCATTTTAATTTTCATACAAAATATCCATTCTCACCCTAACAGAAGCTTATGTTGGATAAATATTATAGCATGTTGTATTTAAAAGACCAGTTTAAATAGGGACAGAATTTGTTTAATTTTTAACTTTTTTTAAGGCAACAAATTTGCATCCTTCACCCAACTTCAAGAACTATAAGAAGTCCCTTTCAATATAAGAACTTTGATATATAAGATATTTGATTAACTGAGTTAATTAACTGACCTTTTTAACCGAGTATATAAATTAACAAATAAATAGGCTATTTATGATTTTTAAATTCCCCCAGACCAATGATTTTTCAGACCTTTTCAGTACATGCTCAGTGTTTTTATGTCACCTGTCATTACCAAGCCTTGCATTCTGTTAAAGTCTACCTGGTTTTTGATCTTGTTTCTTGTTTTCTGGTTTCATGATTATAGTTTTGCTTAGTCCAAGGTGTTTTCCTCATCGCTTAACCATAACCGTTTTCCTGTGTGTGATTTTGCCTATCGATTTGGTATTGCTGTTAAGCTTTTCTAATAAAGCTGTCTTACCCTGCACTTGCACCTGTATCTTCCACCATGACAATAACAATCATAGTAATAAAATAGTAATAAAAAAAACTTTAGTGAAAAGCTTTTTTAAATGACAATGGTAGTTTTACATTCTAAGACAATGTGGTTTTGAACTCTGACTTGAATCTGAATATTTATATGATTAAATTATCTAATCCAGGGGTGTCCAATCTTATCCAGAAAGGTTTTCATTCCAACCAAGCAGAAGCCACACCTGAGTCTACTGAAAGCCAAGGTCAACTGATTAAACAGGTGGAATCAGGTGTGTCTCCTGCTTGACTGGAATGAAAACCTGCACCCACACTGGCCCTTTGTGGATAAGATTGGACACCACTGATCTAATCTCACTTAAGAATCTACGGAGAAAACATCTTGACCTTTTCCAGTAAATAAAATCACTTTTTTGCCTTACCATTATCTTAATGGGGTTCATTCAAACATGTAAACAAGTAAAAAAAAAAAGGTTCTATTTTGGACAATCCACTTTGATCCTGCACTTCATTAGTGAGTGTAACGCTCTCTGAAACTATAACAAGGCAAATGCATTTTATTTATTGTTTTTGTGTATCCATGGAGTTTCACAAAAAAGACTGATGATTTGCAAGTTTAGAAAGCTGGGCTAATTGAGCTAGACTGGAGCGAGTGCATTGTATATAGTCCAGCCATATAACAGTTAATTGACCATAGATGTAGATGTAGAATACAAATAATAATAAAAGTTAAAAATAAAAGCTAGAAAAAGCATCCCGAGTGAGTATGTGGTAATATGCGCACTCTTCATTACAGTATGGTTATAAGACATTGTTTCGTAAGCAGACACGTCTGTGAACAATTTACCAGTTAATCTTTATGAATGGCTTAAGTTCGAGAAATTCTGTGGTCAGATGTATAATGTTTTCCTACCAGAGGTGAAAATATTGGTCTGCTGAGTATGATTACTTTCTAACAGCAGTGTCAAACATGTGCTTTTCATTATTAACTAATACAAAATGAGAGTTATTGCTGTTTCACCTGTCTACTCACACCCGGAGATGGTTTCTCCCTCAGGCTATATACCCCATCTCTCTATTGCTTTAATGACAGGAAGAGCACTTAAATAATTCAAGTAACACTTCTTAATGCACGACCAAATGACCAAGAAGTTATGAAATCAAATCAAGACCACAATGCATGCACTACAGATGGACCTAAAAGGTCCTGTGCACATTTTACACATGGATGCAACCCTCAGATGAGGCTAATTTTACAGCTGTAGTCATTTAGTAAGAAAAATACATCCTAAACTTGGGTAGACATTTTATTAGACCAGAACTGCACCCACACAGTAAATCTGTGTTAAACTGCAGTGAGCCTTGTTTGATGCTAATGACTGTGAAATTACTATCCCAGGAGTCCCAAACTGATTCATGTCAAATACGAGTCTCCACAAAATCTTGTCTACGATCATCATTCCCATATCACACTGACAAAGTTCACACTTTTATCAACATATGCTGTTCTGTCATTTTAATTTTAACTCCTTTTAAAATAAACTGACCTTTGATCCAACTGTGCCAGCTGGTCCTTCACTGCCAGGGAGGCCCGGTTGCCCCTGTGTGTGGGAAATCGAAAAAACTGAGATATGCAAATGCAATAGCAACTTACTCTTAAATGAGCCATATGAAGCACAATTGCATCGATTTTTCTCTTTGCCCTTAGGATACTAAGCTAGCCAGGAGGAAGGGGAGTAGGATGGGATTGGAATTCATCTACATTACTTTCTCCCATACATACACCTTGAGTCCAAATCAACACACAGACAGTCTAGATTATTCAGTTCTTTATTTTCCAAGAGTCTGGAAAGTGTGAAAACATTTGTGGGTATTGTGATGAGTAATAAACGCAGTGAAACATGTTAATGAACATAAGAAATGTGCTTTAAATATGCAGCTGACAGAGGCTTGCTTTAACTGGCACGATCTAGCCTGAGCCATGTGTAGACGTTTTTGGTTATACAGTGAACACACTGTTGTTTAGAGCAGCTGGTATATATACAATAGTACATGTGTAATGACAGCAGAACCCTGCAGACATCACTAACACACTATATATTTTTGTCACTATTTCAAGTATATATTTGTAATTTTTACAAAGTTTGAAAGTGTTTGAAAATGTATTTTATACAAAGCTCATCCTAATTTCTGTAATTCTAAACAAAGTAGTTTAAAATTCTGTATTTTATGTGTTTAGAATGATCACTGTGCAAAATTATAAATTATAAAACACAGTTTTGATTCTTCATGATGTACATATCCTAGTTTATGTCCTTTACAAACATAAGAATATTATTACAAGTTTTTAAGGAAGATACAGTTGTGCTGTTACAGAATTTACATATGTGTATTTTAGTATGGTTTTTCAAGAATCTATATTTCTTTTCAATTATTCTTTCTATTGACTTTTACTCACTACATTTCAAAACTCTATGATCTACATGTGGTGTTGTTATATAGCTTGTGATCTGTATTTTGTACATGTAAATCCCATTTGTATTGTGACTGCTTATTACTAGTCAGAATTATTATCAGGCTAGCTAACTCTTGAGAGATTACTCATACAGCGTTTTTGTCAGTTTCTTTAGTTACTGTTCTCCAAAATCAATGTTTAATTTAAGGCAAACACTTCCTTCTCATTTGTGATTCTTTATTTGCTTTCTTTATTCTTGTACTTCAAATAAATTTAAGCAATTATTTTTATTCTTTAACTTGAGAATTTTTTTTTTTTCACAAGACTTAGCACTTTTTCTCAGGTAAAAAAAACTGGTCTACTTCTACCACTTCAGGTCACATGTCTGCCACAGAATGAGAACAAGTCAGTTGTGCTATAATTGTACATTTGTGAATAATACATCCATGCTTACCTTTGGCCCAGGCTCACCAGGGGGTCCTTGTTCACCTTTGTCACCCTGAGGTCGCTGTTGACAAGATGTGTTTTTTTTTCAGTACATTGTGTTTGAAGATTTTTTTTTTTGTGGAGTGGGGGTGGTTTTGTTAAAATTGAGAATTGAGAGACAGTACATTGCTGCAGAATTATTTCCACGCCCTTCTGGCAATGACTTGGTTAGAATAAAGAGCAACTGTAACTTGCATATAGCATATAAAGTGTGCCAAAGTGTTCTTTTTTTTGCCATCACTCTCACTACCCAATTTTTTTTTTGGAATATACCACACATGAAAGCAAAACACACATTTCCTCTCCATGTTTTTTGGAAGGGGACAGAAGTTCTGCTCTTTCCTGCCGTTCTGGTCTGAACTTAAGGGAAACATTCTGATTCCACAGAACATTTCCCTTAGGTTCAGACCAGAATGGCAATAAAGATGGCAAAAGGACCATGTTTCAAGGTTCTGAACAAGAGCTCACCTTGGGTCCTGGTGGTCCTTGTTTTCCAGGCAGCCCCTGCTGTCCTTTCTCACCCTGTATAAAAAAAAGTGAAGTGTCACACACTGGAAGCAGGAAAATAGCATTCACACAGAGTGTACTTGCTTTTTAAGCCCTTGCTTTCTATAACATTGATTTATCACACTAACATATGGCTCTTTTCTCTTGATTCTACTTACTTTGGAGCCCTTTACTCCTGAGTCACCTTTGGGCCCATGTAAACCAGCTACACCCTACCAGGTGAGAAGTAACAAAGAGATAGTTTAGCACACAACATAAACTCTTCTTCAGTCCCATTTTCTTCCAATTTGGTCATTTGCCAATTCCTGCCCGCTATCTACCTATCCTCTACCACACAATGGCTACCAAACAGGCAGAGTGAAGGCTAGCACGTGCTTCCTCCATTAAATGTGAAGCCGGCCACCACATCTTTTCAACCTGCTGAACTTGGAGGAAAATGCTATCTGCCCTCTTCTGCATACGAGTTCACAGATGACTACGATTATCCAGTGTTGCATTGATTAGCAGGGGGGAAAATAATGCCATCCCTCCCAAAGAGGGCACAGCCAATTTTGCTCTCTTGGACTCCCAGTCATTGATGACTATGGAAAGAACATGGCATACTTTACCACATACTGTAAAAAAAGTTAGAAAGATGTTACATAGCATTGAAATCTTACCTTTTGCCCCAATTTACCTGGCTCTCCAGGCATTCCTCGCTCACCTTTGATGCCCTTTGGAACAATATTTTCAAAGTCAAATAGATATTGCTGTAGTTTGGTGATACAATATATTTTTGTTGTTCTTACTGAATGGAATAAAACCAACAGAGAGTACTCACAGGCTTACCATCACGACCAGGAAGTCCATTTTCTCCTTTTTCACCCTGCAGAGGAATTATTAAGCATTACATATCCTGTTTACACACATTAGTGTTCATAATGTATTTATGTTTGTTTACTAAAACTAGAGCTAGGCAATGCTGACCTTTGGCCCAGGAGGTCCGGGTGGTCCAGGGTTCCCCTGACTGCAGTCACACTCCTCCTTTTCTTCAGGTGCCTCTCGATTTGTGGGACACTGAGGGGAGAAGGGAAAACTGCAGCTAGGTACTAATCCATTCACAAAAATTGTTCACATGCGACACTAATAGAAAAAAAAAAATCTTACCCTGTCATCATCCTACAGATGTGGAAAATGAAGAAAAGAAAACAATTTAGGCAACAATTGTCAACAAATGTCCAAATGTGACCAAATTATCACTTTAAATATCACGTACCACAGAATAAATCTCACAGGCAGTTTCTCTTTCACTTTGCATTGGATCACAATATAGCCTCAGTTTTTGGATTCCCAACTGTGAAAATTTAGAAAAAGACATTATAAATGTTGTTTTGCTTGTCAACTTGTAAATATGTATTCACAATGGACATTCTGCAGTGTAATAATTTCACTAAAACCTTCTGGCATGTTTAGTATAACTAGATTTACAAACATTATTGTCATCTTGCAGACTGAATATTTACATAGGCTCTGAATCTATAGTACTACTGGGTCTTCATACAATTGAACTATTATAACCCAAAGTCAGACCTCTGCAGTACCTGCTCTGTTTCTTGCTACTCACAGGAATCGTAGCTTCAGCATTGTAGTATTTGGCAATCTGAGTTTTCCCATTGATGAAAATGGGCACAACTGGCTCCAGATCCACTTCCTGGATCACCTGGTCATCCAGAAAACAGACGACATGCCGTTGCCTGACGAGAATCTTCAGCTGGTGCCAGCGTCGATCAAAGAGTCTCTGTAATGGAGAGGGAAGAGATCAAGACTCTGACTGGCACTGGTTGATTTATACATAGGTCATAGTGGAGCTAAAGTATATGAAGTGTAGAAAAACAAGAATGGCAGGTGTGATACAACTTAATAACGAATTGCTCTAGTACCGTGTGTCCCAAAAGTCTCCATACAGAGGGGAAATTAATACTTTTTAAAAAATGTTTTCCAAAAATTTTCCTACTTAGTTTATATATATATATATATATATATATATATATATATATATATATATATATATATATATATATAAAAAAATAAATTATATTATAAAATATATAATT
>CM075003.1:6833242-6855767 GCA_037576675.1 Pangasius sanitwongsei | reverse complement strand
TCCGATCTTATATATATATATATATATATATATATATATATATATATATATATACATAAACATTTTATCAGATAGCCTTTAAGAATAGATAAAAGAAGAACGTATTGAAATCATTCGCATGGCTGGATCGGGAAGCCGTCGCAAGGTTGCGATGGACAAGCGATTATATGCATAACACTGGATGTGTTAACACGAGTTCATCATGAGTGGGACAGACTATTCCGTGTGTGTGTTTACAAAGAAATAACTCATGTAGACGATGTTTTGTAAATAAAGTTACATTTTGCTAAAAAGTGTTAATGTATGGAGACTTTAGGGACAAACCCATTTGTAATAATCTAAAAAAAAAAGCAAAATTGACAGCATGTGAGCACTCTTTCTCTTTATCTACTATGATGTACTGTGTATGTTGGGCCACAATCAGTTGGTGGAATGAGACAATATGACAACTGTATACAGCATTCCAGATTAATTAAAGACTTTAAGTGTTCAAAGTCAAGATATACGCAAGACAGCACCCACACTATTAGTATTTGTAAAGAGGTAGGTACTATATACCGCTGGCTGCGTCAGCTAGCTCCTTACCATGAATAGAAAGTGAGGGTATAATATTCCTGTCTTATTCAATCTATTCAATAGCTAGCTATTAAGTTTCACTCTGACTACAAACTCCTGCTTATGACGTCTAAGGGTAGGTACCACACCCTCTTTTTCCCTTTTTACTTATATACAGAATGAACCCTGTTAAAATATACATCCATGCAAGTTTTTTTGTATTTCTTTTAAAAATGTATTAAACATGTGCTCACCTGTAATAAAGATAATGTCATCAAGAAGTTATAAAAGCATTTGTAATCCATAGTTCAATATCTACTATTATCATTTATAAAGACTTGCAGTGCATTTCTGTATACACAGTAGCAAGGTCTGTGTTCATTGAATGAACTATAACTGAATTATCAATGAACTGAAATTCATCCGAAAGAGAGGGCTTTTGTGCACTCAGCAGACATTTGATGGAAGCCCCGCTTACTCAACTTGAAATTTATTTTATAAAAGACACGTTGATGACGTTCATGAATAAACAATATACTGCTCATATGGTTGCAGCTAAAATCCAGAGTCACACTACTGTCTCTGTTCAAATTGATTGGATTGAACTCTTTTCCTAAAACAACCAGGAACTACTGCACATCCTGTTCCTTAAATACATAGCCAAGATGGCAATTATGAAAGGCTTGCAGTGCCATGAGGAAAAGTATCCAACTTTTTTCCCTTTTGCTGTGTGAACACTGTGAGGAAGGGAGGTGGAAACTCTGCTTCTTCATTAGTCTTGGCTGTACTTGGTGTAAATCAGAGAAGGAACATTCACAAATATTACAAAAGTGCATTGAGAAAGGAAAAAAAAAAAAGGAACAGAACCAAGAGGACTGTCACGTGTAATAATGACAGCGACCAAATAAAATGTATTTACAAAAAAGGAGACATTAAAGGCTAACAGAACTTGAGTTAAAAAAAAAAAAAGTTCCATAAGACTTGGAAATGGAAAACCACACCAAGCATGTAAACATGGATGGTTTAGAGACTACAGTTTCACCTGCTGTCATATTCTAAACCTGTGTGCTTTAGGTAGGGAGTAAAACACAAATTTTATTCCTTTTATACCACAGCAATTGGGGAATGATTACAATTTTTTATTAATTAAAGAATAACCTGCTATAAGTTTTATCAATTTACATATGGTTACATCCAATGTTGTGGAACATCCACGAAAACAAGTTAGTTCCTATAAATAGTTATAAATAGTTGTTCCATCACCAGCCTCTATTTTTCTCTCTCTTTAACTCAGTAAGGCAAAAAAAATGCAGTTTGTCATGTTACAGAGAAACTGCAAAGCCTTCTGTCATGAAAACTTTCTGGTGGTGGAAAACTTAAGGGAATATTTCTACCACTGGCCAAGTAGAATTGAGTATTCAACAGCATTGTGGAATAAAAAATAAGTTAATTCATTAAACCGGATAGTGAATTTATGCAGCTTGAAACAAGTCACGGCAACAGTTGTATGCAGCATGTATACTGAAGAGTAAAGGGGGTTATAGCAGTATTTTACAAACCTGAAGGCCTTGTGCATCAAAAGTGACTGCCTGTACCCCACTTTCCATGTTTGTGGTGGTAAAGGTGACAGAATTCTCCTGTCCGTGTAGCGTCACAGCCACTTGGACTTCTTGATCTTTAGAAAGTACCCTCCACAGGTCAAACTTCTCCCTGCTTGCAGTGCCTTTCAGCTGCAGGGTGGCCACAAAGACATAGGATGGAGGAAGACCCTCTGGAAAGATCTCCCTGGTAAACAATGTAAACAAATATTCATTAGAATGAAAACATAATTAAAGATAGCATTACTATATGTGGATAAAACTGATGGTTTTATCTGCAAGAGTTTGTATATGTACGCTGCCAGTCAAAAGGTTGGACACACCTGTTCATATAAAGGTTTTCTTTATGTTTACTATTTTGCAATAATAATGAAGACATGAATGAATCAAAGCTATTTCATATTTGAATTTCTTAACAGAGGGTGGCATGGTGGTGAAGTGCATAGCTTTTCTGTCTCATACATCTAGGGTCCAGGGTTCGATCTTGAGCTTGGGTGGAGGTTCTGTGCATGTTCTCCCTGTGCGTACATGGGTTTCCTCCAGGTTCCTCTCACTGTCCAGAAACATGCAGGTAGGTGGATTGGCTACTATAAGATTGCCCCTAGATTTGAATGTGTGTGTGAATGGTGCCCTGCAATGGACTGGCATCCCATCCATGGTGATTCTCTTGCCTTGTGCCTACAGTGAATGGGATAAGCAGTTACTGAAGATTTTCTGTTTTCCTGATTAAGCTTTACACACTTCTCACTTCTTACACATCTTCTCAACCAGTTTCATAAGGGACCCACCCAGGATAAATTTACTAAAATGGCCAGGTACGTCTTGGCTTCGACTACTAAGTCTTAAATAAAAACTGCTTGTTTGGGGAAACAATATTTTAAAATCAAAACTACTATTAAAATGCAAATATTTGTCTTTCAAATTTCTACCATAGGCCTTTATTAAAATGTCTTTAAGACAATGGAAATTTTTTGACTGGTAGTGTACATATACATATAAGTATTTACATGTATTTATATGTAATGTGCTTTGCTATTCATATACGTGAGAATAACATGCATAATAAAGATGTATTGCATATTATATATTGCAAGTTGCATTGTAATTATAATGTATTATGATGTCTTGAATACTTAAAGTCCATCTGTTGCTTATTAGTCACAAGCCAGAAGATTTAGGATGCACAATTGTATACTTTACTGCTCTTCTCCAAGTTTATTCAGCCATCCAGCAATGCTGCATGAACAGGTTGATAAGATGTGCCAACCAATTCACCTGATTTGACTCCTGTGTAAGTAATCACCCCCCCAAGTGTGTAGATATTGACAGAGGAGACCTATCAGTTGAGACTTGGCACTATTACAATATAACTACCCCATCTTACTTTGTCTCCTCAGTAATGTCCACTCCTTTGTCCAGGAAGTAAGCTGTCTCTGACAGCAAAGAGCCCTGTATCTTCTTGGCTTTCTGATGGATTTTCATCCCAAGCATCAGCTCAAAGCCCTTCTCATCCCGAGAGGCCACAGGGATACGTGTGGGACAAACAGATTCTGCAGAACACCATAGAGAAGCGTGTTTTATAATACTCCTTATGGCAGCCTTCCTCTGAATACCTTCTTAGTACCTGGTGATCAAACCATTATCTCTTATAGCACAGAACTATTGAATTCTTGAATCTGATAGGTCAGAAGGTGGTAAGTAATTTTTTATAACAGCATAGCTTGAACAGTAGTTCAGCTGCAACTATAGTAACAACTTATATAAGGTAAGGAGACACAAGGAGATGTTTATTGAGCATTTATGGAAGGAGTAGCAGTCAGAGGTAAAGCTGTTCCTGTTCCGATTTTAGACATGGGAAGGTCTTCAGAATGGAGGCTTTGCAGTTTCTCTGTAACATAACAAGCTGCATTTTTTTTGTGTGTGTTCTTAACTTCAACAGAGAAACAACAAGGCTGAGAAGGGAACATTATTATAGCTATTATAACGTAACATAAATGATAACAGGACCATTTTTGTGTGTTTGTTACACCACATTAAACATAACTATAATGTGTCATTCTTTAATAAATAAAAAGTGTTGATATTGGCAAATTGCTGTGGTATAAGAGCTAAATTCAGAAAGAGAGTTAAAAGGTCCCTTCTACATGGTGCTTCTAGTAAGTCTCATTTTTTATATTCATCCCAGAGCAGACTTGGAATTAAAAAATTCCTAGCAAGCAGAAAAGGGGTTTAGTTTGTTCATCATTGGGAACCCTTAAAGGTTTTTTGTAGAACTTAGGTTTTCAATTTCAGAGAGGGTTTCAAGTACAACCCCTACAGGAAGCTAAGAACTCTTAAGGGACTCAATTTTCTAAGAGCGTGCTCTAAGGCATTAAGACACCTTAAAGATATAGCTGGGGATTTTTGAGGAAATGTGTTGAAGGTAGCGATTTTAAAACTCAAAATACAAATATAGTCCCTACCTTCAGTGTGCCCTCCAAAGCCATGTCCTATAAACACATGCATGTATGCTGCCTAGGCTTGAATGTCTGAATGCTAGTGGATAACACTAAGACTGTTAGCTTTCTGAATTGAAAAGCAACAGGCAAGTAGAGAGGCATTTACATATGGTCAGACTGGTTGGAATTTATGGTCCTGAGGTTTTATGTTTTCTCCTGTTCAAGAGAAACGAGATGTTCTTCCCTGAGCTGTTATACAGATAGTTTACTGGCAGATGCTGAATTGGGCAGAGAACCTCACCAAATATTACTAAAAGTTTTCTGACCCATGTTTAAGGTGAAAGACCTGAACACACTGTCACACCTTCCATGCAAGCCTCATATAACATTTTACCAGCTTCCTATCTTTACCAGGCCTCACCTTCACAAAGCTTTTGTTCCATGGAGTCTCGGATGCGATCAATGGTGGTGTAGTCCTGTGCATATAGCACATAGAAGCTGGATGGCGTGTTAGCAATGGCAACCAGCTCTGAGGTGGTGATCTCCGAGCCCACTCCCACTGCAAATACAGTGATTCCCTGTGCTCGAGCCTCTATGCTAGCATCCATCACATCATCCTGAGATTTCCCATCAGTCACCACTACAGCAATACGATTCCTACTGGTGTCGCTGCGCTCTGACGAAGCAAACACGTGATCAACTGCAAACTTGATGGCACGACCTGTCTGTGTGTTTCCTCCCATGTAACGGATGGCCTGGATAGCTTTGATGAGCTCTAGGGCACTTTGATGAGCACCAACTGGGATCTCTAGCCGAGGAGTGTCACTGTACTGCACTACAGCCACCTGGGAGTAATGGGGGCCTACATCAAAGCCACTGGTGATGTTGACAAGCCAGCGCTTGGCAGTATCAAAGTCCTTGTAGCCCACGCTCCAGGAACCATCAATGATGTACACAAGATCATTCGCAGCTGTACTGCAACCTACACAAAATCAGATTTGAGGAGGATGAGTTTTCTGCACCCTAACTGGTACATTTAGAAGGGCAGTGGGTAACTGGTACTGAGTCTTTTCAGATCTTTTAAGATTCCTAATGAACATGTACCTAGAACTAAGGGGGGGGGGTCAATAAACACATGATAAAAGACTCAGGACCACTTATGTATTCATATTGAACATACTTTATTTACAGATACACATTTATATTACAGACAGAGTTGATGCATACCTGCTCGAATATCATCCTTTTCTGTGGAATATATGTAGGTAAAGAGCATCAGCACTGACAGCAGCCTTAATATTAACATCTTTAAAAGTGCGTTCCACCACTTTTGGATTTCACTTTCCTGCAAAAACAAAATTAATGGAAAACATTAAAATACTGACATCCTGGCAAAAACTACAATGCAAACTATGTTTAAGTGACCCAGTAGCAGTGGATCAAGAAGACAAGGACTAAGCGTTTCCATTGGATAGCCCACAGGACACCAGACAACTCCAAATATACAATATGTAAATCTGTAAATGCACCTTTTGAAAACAAACTATTGCATGTATCCATACAGTACAAGTAAGTCAAATCAAACAGAGCCACCAGGTTAGTCACATACATTTATTCTAACCTCAGTGTGGTGGCTCAGTAATGGATAATCATGTATATGAGTATGTATACTATATAGCCAAATGTTTGTGGACACCTGACCATCACACGCTTATGTGCTTGTTGAACATCCCATTCCAGATTTAGTCCCCCTTGGCTTTTATAATAACCTCCACTCTCCTAGGAAGGCTTTCCACTAGATTTTGGAGCCTGGCTGTGGGGATTTATGCTCATTCAGCCACAAGAGCATTAGTGAGGTCAGGCACTGATGTTGGGTGTTGAGGCTTGGTGTGCAGTCAGCGTTCCAGTTCAGCCCAAAGGTGTTCAGTGGGGTTGAGGTCAGGGCTCTGTGCAGGACACGAGTTCTTCCACACCAACCTTGGCACACTATGTCTTCATGGATTTTGCTTTGTGCACAGGGGGGATTGTCATGCTGGAACAGGTGGAACAGGTTTGGGCCTTTTAGTTCCAGTGAATGGAAATCTTAATGCTAAAGCATACAAAGCCATTCAATACAATTTCATGCTTCAAACAGTTTGGGGAAGAGCCACATATGCGTGTCCACATACTTTTGGCCATATAGTGTACATATATACTCAAAGGTTCAGACCTCTTCTGCTTGATTTAGGTACAATTATCTAATTTAAAGTTTTTTATACTTGCTAACAAGCATTATCCATTCCTCTTCAGTAACTCTTTTATCCTGGTCAGGGTTAAGGTGGTTCCGGAGCCTATCCTGGGAACTCTGGGTGCAAGACAGGAACACACCCTAGATAAGACTCCAGCAAGCTTTATTTAGATCAAGATACACTCTTAAATGTATCAAAATGCCAGCACTAATTTTATTCCTTTAAATATATTCTGAGCATAATTTGTCAGTCAGACACAGCAACTTAAAAAAAAAATCCACAAAATTTGACAAGCTTTAAAAATAACTTTACAACTCTGTATTGTCATCATGGAAAGAAGCCTGTGTCAGTAGAGAGCATTTCTTGCTGTGAACATGCCATACTTCAGACTGAGTTTCACCACTCCATATACCTTTCTCATACATTTGAAGTTAAATCTAGATCCCTTGTAGGTTCTTTGGGTTGTCGCTCTGGAGGATTTTTTTTTTTTTTCTAAGAGTGAAGCAGTAAATAGTTGGTCGACCAAAAACTCTGGCATGTCATTCACCTACTGCTTTTCTAGTTTTACAGTTACAACCCCAAACACAGACAAGTAACATCCTTTATTTACACAAGCACTTTATGAGGGCCATTTGAGATGAATTACAGTTGAGCACAGAAAGCTGGTCAGAAGCAATACATTCTCTCATGTAGCCATCATTCCTCCAGAACACAGTGTAGAACAAAGTAAAACAGCAATGCAGGTGTTAACAACATGACCTGAAAGGACACTCATGACAGCATGGCACTTCATGCAACAGTTTATTGCCACATAAAATGTGACAACTGTTAAAATACCCTACAATTCTGCTCTGACTCCAAGGAATGAAGCCTGTGTTAGTAGAGAGCATGACCTTATCAACAACAAACTGAGAACTTTTAAACTGTTTAACTCTTCTCTATAGACCCCCTACTAAAGACTGTGCTCCAGACCTGCACTTGAATTTGTCATTCCCATAAACATCTGCACAGTACAGAATCAAACTTTAGTCTTCACATCTTGCCTCTCTCGCATTAGCATGACAATTTAAAATCAAATCTGCTCCACGAATCCATGAAGCTCATTCAATCTAACATGGCATGTAATGGACACAGTGGCTCTTATTTATCAACATTTTCATAGCAACAGGTGTACCTTTGGTATGATGCACAAGCAAACCTGCATGTGCTTCTTGAAATTTGACATCAAAACAAGAAGTGATTCGTGCACAATTGAGGAACCAGTTTCAGCTGTGCACACGGAAGCTCCTTCCCACTAATCCCTTAAACACATTGCGTATGCACATGAAACACCCCAATCTAAACCTTATACACATCTAATTTACATGAAACACACCCTAATATACTGTATCGATGTTGCCAAGGTGTGATTTGTTTAAAAATAAACAGAGGGGGGACCACCTAAGAGTTTGAACATCTGAGCGAATGGGACACTCTACTGATCCATCCTCACTGCCATTCGCATCCATCTTTCCATTTTGTGAAGCACTCTGTGTCAACACAACCTCCGGTCGTGCACGGGCAGGGCGGCTGAATAGGCAGCTGGGATAATACCTTAGGTTGGGCCTTCATCAGACTTGTGACTCTAGGTGGTGACTGGATATTTGTAAAATATGCTGAAATGCTTTGTTGCATTCGTTTCATTTCAACGTTACTTAGCCAGAAATTGTTAATGTTTACAATTTAAATGCCTCCTTGGCTGTTAAAAAAATGACGGACTGGATTAATCTTGTTATTCAAAGTGCAAGTCGCTTTCATTGAACTGTCAATGTAACGTACAGTATATGCACAGGCCCAGTCATTCATTTCACTCAGGAGAATCTGTAGAAATACTTATAATAATGTAGAAATACTGTTAGTCTTACTAGATTTTACACTATACTGTCAGGCCTATACCTACTGGCAATGAACATGAATGCCTGGGGAGGGATGGGGGTATCAAAAGCAGAGGCATAGTGAATAGTGAATCAAAAAACATTCAGCAGGAAAACAGTCCACAGATTCAGCCACAGTTATCCAAGATCCAAGGAAAAAAGTAAACCAAGAGGCAAAAGAATGAATTTCAGTTAAGCTGAGTGAGAGTCAGATAATGCCAAGCCTAATACAATTATCTACATCCGGCTCTGCAGGGACGGGAAGACAGGCTCCTCACTCGGCTGTGCTTACATCAACTTTCACCATTGAGTCGACGGTAATACAAACCATACAGAACACAGGAGAATGCTGTGCCTGCTTAAGGCTAAATGTGTAATTTTATTTTATTTTTTTTTGCTTTATTACAAGGATAAGGTCAAGTTCCTTATGTGCCTTATATGGTTTTGTTGAAAAATATATTTTTCTGAGTTATTTATTTATTTTCTTGGAATAATTACTTCAGTTAATGGTTTGATTTCTCTCATAGGCTTTTTCTGTTTGTGATTAAGCTAAATAACCAGTAAGACACTAAGCATTTATTGAAATTAATGAGCTTTAATTTAATTTTTTTTTCCCCCTCAGCTGAGCGAGCATTGGAAATGCTCAATTTTGAACTCCTTATAGTGTGACCCATGTGCATCACGTGGTCTCAGAGGGATTCATCCCTGAGGAAGACCAGCATTGGAAACCTGTTCATTAAGAACCTGGACAAGTCAGTTGAAAGCATGGCCCTTTATGACACCTTCTCCATCTTAGGAAAGATCCTGTTGTGCAGGTTTCAGACTTTGAACTATTTAGATGTGAATACCTGTGTAGCATGATGTAGCATTGTTTTAAATACTTTTAAATGTCCTGTATTAGCTCAGTTTGACATAAATTCTGTGTTAACATGACATGTCTTTCCTGAAGGTTGTAGGTTATGAGAAGGGGTCGAAAGGGTACGGCTTTGTCCACTTTGAGTCTGCGGAGGCAGCAGATTTGGCGATGAAGAGGCTCAACATCAAACTGCTGAACAACCACAAAGCGTAAGCCACATTTAATTTACTATGTTTTACCAACCTGGGCTCAAATGTCAGGGTTCTTTTTTACATTTATTCTTTTGCTTCACTAATTCCACTTGATATTTAGTTCTATTTGGTCTTATGAGTCAACATTTGGTCTTTCAGTCAACATTAAGGTATAATTTTGGTGGTGTAGGCATAAGGACTAACAGCAGTGTTTAGATAAAGACCCCAAGAGCAGTGCCTCTGTCGTGTTACAGGTTTATTGAGCACAAGGCTGGGGCTTATGCATCAAAAATCTTGGGTGAAGACGTGGACGACACAAAGACATCTTCAGCAAGTTCAGTAATCCCTAACAGAGAGTGTTCTGAGTTCTGAGTGTTCTACATATTCACATAATGAGTTATACACTTGAACATGAAATAAACATGAACAAAGCTTGCTAGAACATATTCTATAGTTCAGACTGAGCCTTAAAATTGTTGCTCTGTGTGTATGTGTGTGTGTGTGGTGTTTGTGTTTGTGTGTTCCAGGTCCTCTACCGAGTGTCCATATCATGACAGACGGGAACAGGAAGTCAAAAGGTTTTGGCTTCATAAGATTTGAGAGGCACGAGGACACGCAGAGGGAGATTGTATACTGCAGCCAAGTGACCACTTGTGCAAACTTTCCTTACAGCAAGGAAAACCTCTGGGTAATGGTGTGTGTGTGTGTGTGTGTGTTTATGTGCAGGCTGTGGCTGAAATGAATGGAAAGGAGCTGAACGGGGCCGAGCACAGGCTAAAGTAGAGAGACAGACTGAACTCAATCAAGTTTGAGCAGGTAAACACACATACTCACACACACACACACACACAAGGGATGCTGACTCTGTCTTCTCTGCTGTAGGGTCTGAACTTCTACGTGAAGAACCTTCATGACGTAGTAGATGACAAGTGTCTGCGCATGAAGTTCTCACAATTTGGAACCATCGCCAGCACAAAGGTCACCTAAAACTAATAATCCCTACATTTTATTTCTTTCTCAATAACCTGTGTCCACTTCTCCTTACTGACTCTGGAGAGTATCTAGAATGAAAAGCTTCCTCAGTGCTAATTTTTCCTCATGGTCTTGCTGTCTCCTACAGGTGATGATGGAGAATGGCCGCTCTAGAGGATTTGGCTTCGTGCGCTTCTTGTCTTCCCAGAAAGCCATGAAGGCCAGGAGAGAGATAAACAGCAGGTTGTGGGGCAGGAAGCTGGTGTATGTGAGTGTGGGTCAGCACAAACAAGAATGCCAGGAGTGCCTTGCCCATCACAACATGCAGAGGATGGTGAGCATGCAGGTTAACACCGTAGAGAACATCTACCAGCCTATATCGCCTCCCTGCTACATTGTGAACACCATTATTCAATTATTACAATTATTCAATATTGTAGTTAAAAGTGCCTGACTGCAAAAAGTTTGAGCACCCCCCCTCTAGCTACCCCAAGTTACCACAAGAAGCTGCTGCTAGATGGATAGCATAACTGCCACCTGTGATTCCGATCTGAGAGAAACATGAAATAAGGTGTGTTAACTGCTGTGTGTATGTGTGTTACATGCTCAGAACCTGGCTGCCTATTACACACCCAGCCAAACAGTCGGACAGCGTGGACCATCCAGCCACAAATGTGTCACAGCTGTCTAAGTGTATATCAGTGTTGTATTTGTTACACAGTGTGCGTTCCGGTCTCTCCATGGCTGCGTCACAAACAGCACACTAGTGTACTAAATAGTGTCTTAGCTTGCTAGATCAGGGTTTAGCAGCCAGGTCATTCTGACTGAACCCTGCCTGTTTGGCTACAACCTAAATTGAATGCTAGCATACATAAAGTGTGTCAAAACAGATGACAGAAACTAGGTAAATACCCTTTAGCAATCAATGTTAGCTTACATCTTAGATATGTATTTATCTGACTCCATTGGCTGTGTAACAAACTACATGCTTCTGTACTAAATAGGCTGCAAAAAGGGAGTTTGGCACCTACTCATAAGCTATGGTGCTATACTATTTAGAACGGTTGGGCATGCTTTGAGATGTAGCCACAGAAAGGGCTTTTGTGTAGCGGTTGAACATTCTAGCCACCTAGCAGTTTTTTGCTGAATAGCTTTCAACACAAATGTACTTGCATAGCAGGATATGGTTTAGGACACAGCCTGTAACTATGGTGCCTGTTTTCTGTAAGCAGATGTCCAGAATATGCCTGATGTGGTTCAACCTGCACCAGTGCATCAGCAGAACAAGTGGTACCATCATCCCATCAAGCAGTCAGGTGCCATGTAAGACTGAAGAGTGTACAAATATGACAACACTAACATCTTGTCCAGTGGTTCCATCAGTAGAAAGTGTCCCAGCTGCAGACACTGTTCCATCAGTAGAAAGTGTCCCGGCTGCAGACACTGTTCCATCAGTAGAAAGTGTCCCGGCTGTAGACACTGTTCCAGCTGTAGAAAGTGTCTCAGCTGGAAACACTGTTCCATCAGTAGAAAGTGTCCCAGCTGCAGACACTGTTCCATCAGTAGAAAGTGTCCCGGCTGTAGACACTGTTCCAGCTGTAGAAAGTGTCCCAGCTGCAGACCAAGCTGCAGATGAGGTTCCAGCTCCAACTCAAGCTCCAGGTGCAGATGAAGCACCTTCTACAACTATGGCATCTGTGAGTGGTGTCCAGGCAGGACAAGGACACAACAGTAAGAACAAAACATACAGCAGCACCCACACACAAAACAATAACAATGTTCTGCATGCTTAATATTACAATATATCATATAAGTGAGCAATGACACTAATCTAATAGTGTGATTAGAATTCGAATAATAATAATAATAATAATAATAATAATAATAATATCCTGTGTTCCCAGGATGTACCCATGTATCCACCAGATGGGAAACATCTGACTGTCTACATGTTGAAGTCCGGTCAGGTAGACAACCAGATGGCGCGGGAGATTCACACTCATATGCACACAAACGCACACATCCGTATGGCTCATATACACTCCTGCTGTGCATCTCAGCATTTTAATTCACTTTTTTTTGCTTTCCCATTGCGGTTTGGGAAGTGTTTCCTTGTGTAGACAGAAAACGTCTACAAACACCTACTTTCAACTCCTCTTGCATTTGTTACTCAATAAGAGTGTATAGACAGGGTTTAGCACCTGAGCCCATGTTACATGATTGGGTGGCTGGGACCATTCACTCAATCTATTGTCTCTCCCTCTCTCACACACCTCTCTCTCTCTATCTCTCTGCAGATGATTACATGCTGCCTCTGGTCGAGAAAATCCACCCAACTCTGGCTAATAAGATCACCTGAATGCATAGAACAACTATGAAGAAGTCATGAACATGATCGGAGATTCTGAGCTCCTGAGTGCCAGGGTGAGTACACACAAACACACACACACACACTATTATTATTATTATTATTATTATTATTATTATTATTATTAATGTTTTATTTTTATTTAATATTTTATTTTCATTTTTATATATTTTATTATTTTATTAATTTTGTAGGTATTATCTGTCATATGTATATTCAATCATTATACCAAGTGTTTCATATCTGATTCTTTAAAACCTGTGACATTGAAGTGATGGATTAGCGTTGGCCATGTGGAAGCAAAACCCCACCCACCAATCCCTCATCCCTCATGTGTGTTTGTTTGTAGGTGCATAAAATGGACGCTCTTCTAAAGGCGAGGAGAGCTGGTCACAAGCCGGTGAGGATTTAATTAAAACTTGACATATGGTGATCATCGGTTATGTGACACACAACAATATTTAGTATTTGATTCAAATCACAGTTCACAAATCATGATTGCTGAGGCTTTGTCAGGAAAAAGGGGAATATTCTTGAATATATAATGAGAATAACTTCTCCAACAGATCATGAGCACCTTCGTTATCTCAGAAATCTGAAATGATCTCAAATCTAAATGTACAAAAAATAGGATCATCAATAACGACTACCTACACGGGCTTTTATCACAGACCCGGCACCGGTTGCTACACGACGCCCTCGTGTGGGTAATCAGCCTAAACTCGCTGCACCTGGCCACGCCTCTTTATAAGCCCTCTGAATGCCTCACTCCATGTGCAGACATAGATCTGTGCCAGGTAACAGAGAAGCACCACGCTACTCTGATCTGCAATTTAAAGAAAGAAAGAAAGAAAGAAAAAGCATTAAGGAATAAAAAGAAAATGAACTCAGAATTAAAGCGAAAGAATTAAGGAAAAGAAAGAAAAGGAACTCAGAATTAAGGGGAAGACAGATTTAAGAAAGGGAAGAAGGGGAACTCAGAAGTACAGAAAAAGTAGATTAAGGAAAAGAAGGAAAACAAACGTTAGACTAATGTGGAGGCTAGAAAGATAAAACCTGATTTCGAGATAAATATTAGTGTCCTTTAAGTTAAGAACCATTTGTTCCATTATCAATTTGGCCAAGGAGAAGGCCATTTTGAGTTGTCATTTCCCGCCTCATCACCGTACTCTTTGTGTTGAGCCTAATGTTCTGAAGCTCCCACATTTCTGATCCCACATCGTACCACATAAGCCTCACTACCTCATGTGCATTGCTCCCGTAATCAGCTTGGCGGCTAGCGCTATGGAGCGGTGTTCCAAAGCTACTTGGTTCGCACTTCTGCTACGGCGATCGGTTTTGGTTGAGTTGTTGGGTGGCCAGTGTGCATGTCCTCATCCACACCGCTCTCACACTTGGTTACCTTAATGCTGTATCTTCCTTTTGGGGACAAACTGGCTCTATACTGCGCCTCTGCCCACACCACGCAAGGAACCAGCTAATGTAAATGTCCATTTACAGAACCCTGGTTTCTGTGGTGCAACTGGTGCTGGGATTCCCTTGGCTTCAGAAATATAACCCACATATCGACAGGTCTACAAGGTCCATTTCTGTCTGGGGCTCCCAATGCTCCCAGAACTGCCTCAAAGGCATACTCACTCTGGCTCAGACTACACTGGACCCAGTAGACTTGTCCCAAGTGCCCAAAGACTACTGGGACCTTAAAGAGGTTTTTTCCAAACAAAAGGCCCAGATGCTGCCTCCCCATAGGCCCTTAGAGATTGTACGATAAACCTGCTCCCGGGGGCAGGTTGTTCTCCCTTTCCTTTTTGTTAAGAAGAAAGAGGGGGGACCTGTGGCCTGCCATTGATTACCATGGCTTAACGCAGTCACCCAGAAGGACAGACACCCCCCTGCCATTGATGAATGGCATCTGAGTATCTGCAGTGAGTGAACATTTTTTTCAAAATCAGATATACGCAGTGGAAGACCAAGTTCATCATGCCATCAGGGCACTATGAACATTTGATGATGCCCTTTGGCCTGATGAATGTTCCCGCGGTCTTCCAGTAGTTCATCTTCGAGGTCCTCTGGGAGATCCTGAACCGTTATACCTTCATCTATTTGGATGACATCTTGATTTTTAACAGCTCACTGGAGGAACATATTGTTCATGTGCATCGTGTCCTTCAGCTCCTCATGCAGAACCATCCCTATGCCAAGCTTGAGAAATCGCAATTACATGTCACCACAATCTCTTTCTTGGGCTTTGTTGTGTCCCAAGCAAGCCTTAGTATGGACCTGGCCAAGATAAAGGTGGATACAGAGTGGCCACAGCCCACATCAGTCCGACTGGTACAGAACTTTCTTCGGTTTTCAACTTTTTTCCAGCGCTTCATTCAGAACTTTAGCACCCTGGCGGCTCCCGTCAATGCACTGACCAAAAAGACCCTAGCTGGGTTTAAGCAGACAAGGGAAGCACTGCAGGCCTTTGAAACCTTGAAAGGCTATAGGAGTTGGTGCCGTCCTCTCCCAGCATTCAGGGCCTGACCAGAAATTGCACCCATGTGCATACTTTTCCCACCATCTGACCCCGCTTGAGAGGAACTATAATGTTGGGAACCACGAACTCCTAGCTGTAAAGTTGGCCTTGCAGGAATGGAGGCACTGGGAGCAGCGTTCCAAAGCTATTTGTTTCACGCTTCGGCTAAGGCACTTGGTTTTGGCTGGGCTTTTTGGCAGCCAGCATTCATTTCCTCATCCACCCTGCTCTCACATTTGGTTCCCCTAATGCTATATCGTCCTTTTGGGGACAAACGGGCTCTATACTTCACTAATAACAATATTAAGCTGATAGAGATGTCTGTAGACCACATACTGACAAATTATGTCACAACATGTGTTTCTTAGATATTGTGCGTGTGTAATATCCCTGCTGATATATTTTAAAAAATAAATAAAATAAATAAATAAATAAAAACAATAATAATAATTACAAACTGACTGGAAGTAGCTGATGTAATGTTATAATTTTATACTTAATTTTTAAATTGTAAAATGTTAAGTTTTTACAGATTTGTATTTATTTCTTTTTCAGTGTTAAATGTTTCAAAAATGTTTTTTTTAAATATGCCAAATAACAATACATTGCTTATAAATTTGTTGATTAATAATAAACAAGTTAATTGTTATTTATAACAATTTTTTAATGCAACACTACTGTATTGCTGGCTGTTTGTGAACAAACCTACTGTACATATCGTGATACATATAGAAATGTCTTTGAGAATCGTGATATGATTTTTTTTTTTGTCTTATCACCCACACCTAATTGCTACTCCCCTTAAATGAGTTAAAGTCCTAAAGAATATTTGCGTCTTCAGTACTTACAAGTCATAAACATTACACTAATTAGATCATGCTAATTATTCATGACTATCTACCGTTCCCTATTATATATTTAACAATTTTGTGTGAAGTACTCTTTAAACACATGCATCTGGCTGAAATTAGACTCACTACAGCAACATTCAGCAAATAACAAATAAACTAAGCTAAACTACTCGCTTTGTCCTTTTCTTGTGATCGTGAGTGAATGAGAGGCACTTTTGTCTACAGCTGGTGCACATGTGGAGTGTGCCATGCCTTGCCCCTTTCTTTTTTTGCTCCTGGTCACGCCCGCTGATGGGCTTCTCCACAGAGGCTGATATTTCTCTACACCAGATGTGATGTGGTATGGCAAAGGCTCCTATAGAATGTGCATGGGTGTTTTGTTTTGGTTTTTTTTTCCTTTGGTTAGGAATTTTTTTTTTTTTTTAACAATTGAAAATAGTCTAAGCATTTCTGATTAAAATGAAAACAAAACTCTTGTGCTTTTCCTAATGAATGAAAATAATATTGCAAATCATCAAAGGAAAAAATAAATAAATAAAGTAGGGCTATAGAAATTGACATGCATTGAGATATATAGACAATTGCTTTATAATTGAAATCAGTCAAAATTGAATCAAATTGTAAGATGCCTAGAAATTCACACACGCATTGTTTCTAATTCATTTTCAGCTATTCACATCAAACACACTTGAAGAACATGGGTCATTATCTTACTAAAGAGGCCACTCCAACCCATTTCAATCCTAGTGAAGAATTTGTATTACAGGCCACTGAGCATAACATGTATGCTACTCTCCTTCAACAACATACAAGCTGTCTTCAGTAGAAGCTCATTTAGACACTAGATTGCATACATACGGTGAACAGGTTCACCTCTACCCTTGTTTGAACATGTAGGAGCAGCTCTGTTTGATTCTCAAATGCGAGTGAAATTACACAGATATTTAGCCGTTAGTTGGCTGCAACTTTGAACTTTATCTCCTTCTGCTCAGATAGAAAGCAGGGAGAAAGGAGATCAGTCATGCTACAGCTCAGATCAGATATGTCTCACCTATTACACCAGCCAAGGCTTTTTCTTTTATTATTAAATAAAATAAACCTTTGTGAATTACAGCCAGTAAACAAATAATGAACAGGATGCGGTTTTAGAAACAATTCTAGTGAATCGAGTTACAAAACACAAACTGTATGGGTAAAAATGTGTTATTCAAAAATGTACATAATGGTAAATACACTAAACCATAAACCAGAAGCAGTGTTATAGGCAAAGCAATAACACAGGTATATATAAATAAAGGCCAGATTTCAAATACCAGTTCATTCTGAAACACACTCCCTGAAACATACTATCAGGAATTTTTTTGTCAGAATACACAGAATCTTATCTGAACATGTTTATTCCATCCAGTGTATTATAGTGTAGTTAACTTTTAAAGCACTCTTTCAACTTGACCTTTATATGAACACTGAATGTGGATGGCAAACTGTATTTATCTTTAAAAATTTCAGGCCAAAACCCTTTCCATGTAAGCAATAAGGCACATATTTCCCACACAGTTCGCACTGAAAAACACAGGCTACTATTTTAGTGTTGCTCCTCTGAATGGGAGAAAATCTAAATTCAGTATGAGAGGAGTCACTGAAGGTTAAATGTATTTGTCAGAGAAATGATAATGCTTGAAACTATATTAAAACGAACTACTAACTACTAACATGCTGTATTCAACAGTACAGTCAAATGTCTCAGTTCATACCAGTGCAGATGGAAAGAAACAAAAACAGAAATAGAGATGAAGTTGCTAAGAGCAATCCTGAGTTACCTTGTTGCACAGGTTCCCAAACCTGGTCATGGAGAACCTCCTGTAGTGCACGTTTTAGTCTCGTCCTTGCTCTAACATACATACTTCCACTCAGGAAGGGCTGTTAATTAGTTGATTAGTTGATAGATGTGTTAGAGCAGGGAAAACGCTAAAATGTGCAGGACAGGGGCTACTCCAGGATTTCAGGACTTCTTGTATGATAAGCAGTGAATCACCTATCTGCCCACAGAGGGTGTTACTAGTCAATATCTACCCAATATTCCCCACCATCTACTTGTATGAGCACAAAAATAGTCGTTATAATCTCTAGGAATATATTATATTATAATATAATATAATATAATATAATCCTTTAGATTAGAATGACTATGTTTTGTGCTCATACAAGTAGATGGTATTATATATAATATATTATATTACATTACATTACATTACATTGTGTAAGGCTTTCAAAAAAAAAACCAAAATAAGTGTCAATATAATAATAATAATAATAATAATAATAATAATAATAATAATAATAATAATAATTACCTTAAATTAGAAAGCTTGCATTTGTTGCAATTACATTTTTAAAAAATCTTATTAGGGGACCTTTTTATAATCTATAAAACCCTGCTGTAAACTCTAATAAAAATCTACTAAAGAAAGCCATTAGTAATGGGAAGGTCAATCAATTAGTTACCTATAATACAAGCTCCAGTCCCACACTTAACCCAGAAAAACCGTATGCAAGATTCATGCAAACTTTTACCACACTTACCTTCTCGCATTAACAAGCCTCAAGAAATTGCTGGAGGGATGAATTTCAAACCAGAAGACTCTGGTCCAGAGTAGTAGCACAGAGTGTTGCTGCTCTACACGGTGCAGTTCCGCGAGCTGTCACTGGAGGAGGCCATGTCTCCGCTGCGCGCGCGCTCTTATCCTGCCGCGGAGTGCTACGTCATCAGCATGCTCCAGGTTGCACATGTGTGAGTGTGTGTGTGAGATGCACATGCGTCTCTCAGCTCTGCAGTGCTGTAGTGTTTGACATCTTCAGTAATAAAATTACCCTGAGGCAATTATTATTATTATTATTATTATTATTATTATTATGGAGAAGAATAAGAAGAATAAGAAGTAGACCAGTGGTCCAAGTAATTTTGTCCTTTGTGTGCAATATAAAATATTAATATTAATATTAATATTACTGCTACTACTGCTAACATATATTAATAATACGTAACAGTAGTAGCAATGGTAGTAGTGGTGGTGATGGTGGTAGTGGTATTAGCATCTGTTTGGTGCTGTAGCCCAATAGTCCAAGTAATAGCCTAGTGAAATTCATTCATTCAACTTCAGGAACCACTTCATCCTGCTCAGGGTTGCAGTGGACCTACTTTTGGAACCCAGGAACACTGTGAAAGAGGTGGGAATACACCTTGGATCGGATGCCAGCACACACGTTCACACACTCATTCACACCCGGGGCAATGTACAGTGGTCAGTCCACCTTCTTTGTCATCATTAAATCTGCAGCAGCACTCCAAAAAAAAAAAAAAAAAATCACATCATGTTCAGATCTTAAAAAAAGGTTATTCCCACACTGAGAGTCTTCTTTAAGTCTTTGTTTACAGATTTTGTGAACAGTGGCATGGCTTCTCAATCATGCAGAAATGAAGATGTCTAACAGGTCTTCTTTCTTTCTAAACATGTGCACATGTGGATATAATGTAGAAATGTTACTGGTGTCCAAAAATTGATTAACCCTTTAACATCCTCACTAAGAAAAAAAAAAACAATGGAAATTGTTTTCTTTGCATTTTTTTAATTTCCTTAGGGCAATGATAGCAACAATCTTTTTTTTTTTTTTTTTTAACAGGCCCAACAATTTTTTTTTTTAGTATAGGCCTCTACCAAATGGCTGAGAAGTCACTTCATGGTAAAAGTATAAATACATTGATAAATACCAAAAACTTTTAGAAAAAGTCAAATAAAATGCTATCTTTTTGAATAACTAAATCAGACTTGCTCAGTGGTGCAACAGCACAAATGTTTTTGGCCATTAGATCCACTTTATTTCTGGTGGTATGCCACAAAGCATTGCTGGTTTGCATTCAAACACAGGAAAGCATAGCATTTCTGACATTTCCATCTCAACACACCCTTTGGGCAGAGGCTGCACCCTGCTTGTCACAGTGAAGTGGCAAATGTCTGCAGTTATCATAACATACATCTGGTTGTAGTTGTGAGGGTCTTGAGGTGTAGTGTTTCTTCTGAGATGACATCTGTGGTGGAGAGGAGGAGGAGGATCCCACAGGCATTGCTCAGAAGTTTGACACATTTGTTGTCAAACCATTTTACTGTGATCACCTCTTCAGCAGACCTGTAATCAAAAGCTCCATGTCCTTTCTTCATCAGCTTTTTGTCTGTCATCAAGAGAGCTTCACCGATCCAGTTTGTTCGGACAGTGCCAATGCACTACACACCCAGGTTCTGGACCAAGATGAAACTGGTGAAGTAGTAGTCACAGAAGATGACTGAAAGCCATGTCTGTGTCATGGTTGTGCATAACGTTGTCACCAGTTTGGCCCCTAGAGGTAGCACCTGCTCCTGCTCACTTAGGGCAACACTGAAAAATGTAGATGCACCTTTGTAGAGCAGTAGGTCATGGATGATGCCAGATGAACTGGCCTGGCAGAACAATTTAAAGCACCACTTGTCTGGCTTGTTGGCAGTATATTGGCGGAGAGTGCCAGCCCTTGTGCTCTAATATGCCACCATGACCTCATCCACACTGTGCTTGTAAGTGGATGGGATGAGGAGCATATATGAGGAACTCACAAAGCATCTGGAAAAGGGTTTTGGGTCAGAAATTTTGTAAAATTGGTCTGGACTGTCATTGCACTCCTGATTATCATTAAAATGAAAGAACCAGCATAACAGCTTGAATCTTTTCTTTGGCATGATATCAGCTATCATGTTGAAACGTGAATCGTGGTGCCAGTAGTCCTGTAAGGATGGGAAGCTGAAAACACTCATGAAGAGTAGTATTGCCAGGGAATCTTCTGTCTCTTCAGCTATAGTCTTGATTGGATCCCCCAGCTCCTGAGAATGAATACATTCTAGACATTTTGGAAATTCTTGTCATACTTTTTTATTTAATTTCATATGAACTAAAATGCCTTAACTGCATAGATTCAATGGGCAACTCCAGTAAACACAGCCCCTAAAGACTAATCCTTCATACTTTTATATAGCATGGTGTTAAATATAATTTAATTTTAAAACTAGTGCTGACTACAGATAAAATTCTATAGGTCTTAGGTATCTACAGTAAAGGTTATAGTGACTTTATACTGCCCCCTACAGGTACATGTACATTCTCAATCAACTGAGAACTAACTTTTATTTCAAAAGCAACTGGCTTCTCTCCAGTGTGCAATCACATTTGACTCCTTAGTCCAGGTTCTGAAGTAAGAGGTTTACTACAGATTGTGCTGCTTACTATTTTTAGGAGCAGGCATCAATCTGGTGTCTGCATTCTGTGGGAATTCTACATTGGTGTGTCTGACATGTGGGATTTTTTCTGCTTTAACAATGGGTGCACTGTTGTTTGGTTCTGAATTTGAACCTGGAATTTAATAATCCCTGCCTCAATCTTATTAGGACACATAGCGTTGGAGGTTTGATTCCCGCCTCCACCTGCATGCCCAGAGTTTGCATATTTTCCCTATGCTTCGGGGGTTTCCGGTTTCCTCCCCCAGTACAAAGACATGCACTGTAAGCTGATTGGCATCTCTAAATTGTCCGTAGTGTGTGAGTGTGTGAGTGTGTGTGCGATTGTGCCCTGTGATGGGTTGGCACCCCGTCCAGGGTGTCCCCCACCTTGTGCCTGGGAGTCGCCTGGGATAGACTCCATGTTCCCTGCGACCTTGGATGGATATATACAGTGTACATATATATATATATATATATATATGTGTGTGTGTGTGTGTATTAGCAAAATATAACTTCCAAACATTCCTTACAAAACATCCTCTTGATAGTGTCATGTGTGATGTGCTTGCCACGTTCCCTGTTAAAGTCCGTCGCAACCTTGCTACAGGCTCTCAATCCAGCCATGATAATGATTTCAATTTGTTCTTCTTTTGTCTTATTTGTTAAGGCTTAAAAAAATATCTGCTCAAAGATCTGAAAAAAAAAAAAAAAATATATATATATATATATATATA
>CM075003.1:6808604-6826466 GCA_037576675.1 Pangasius sanitwongsei | reverse complement strand
GCACTTGGATGGGTTAAATGCAGAGCACAAATTCCGAGTATGGGTCACCATACTTGGCCACAAGTCACTTCACTTACTTTTCCACCATTTTCATGAGTTTTTCCTGCTTTGAAATACATTCAAAATCAAACAAAGTATTCCATCAATTCACCACATTTGCTATCATGTTCTTTAGTTAGCCTTTTGTGGATTTCCTAATAACAGTGCCTGCATGACAAAGCAGGCTCAAACTCTGTTACTTTGATTCATGAACACAACTGATGATGAAGATAAACACTTTGTTTTGATAGTAAGCATTTAACTGTGATCAATCTTCATTCTTTTTGTGCAAATGTCAGCCTGTTGCTCCTGATGAATAACAAGAATAGCATTCTTAGCTAAATAACTTTGTAAAAGTCTTAAATCTACTTCATAAATACAAACCCCCAAAATTAAAGGCTAAACACTGAATGAATAACATCATGATGGCCTCAAACAAATGTTTGAGAACAAAGATTAGGAATAGCTGTTAAGGGACATACAGTACACATGCATCACTCTTTTGTGGTAAATCAGATAACAGCTACCTTTTAGTGTGTACATGTCTTTCACAGCATAATTATGGTATGGTACGATTACATTGATGTGATTTGATAGATTCAGAGGTGCCAATATCTGCAGTTTAGATGTAGCATCTATGGCCAAAGAGACCACAGTCCCACCTTGTGAAGTATTTTGAATTTACAGGTCAGGGTTCACCTAGAAGTCAGTACGAAACAAAAGTAACCACTACCATACTGTAAATAAATGCGCATTTTTAATGTCACATGTCATTTCCCCTTCAGTAATTAGCCTTTTCTGCCAGGCATATTTTATTTGCCTTTGGTCTGACTGCTGTTTTATCTGAAAAAGGAGAAAAGCATAGTTTTCAGGTGCTTCCATGTTGCCATAGCAAGGGGTAAAAAAAATACTAAATTCTATTAGCTAAACTGTAGCTGTTACCACCTCTGAATCTACTGTATACTATTATCATATCAATATAATCACTGGCACATTCACACCATAACTACTGTATTGAATAGGCTAGCATGGCTGCCCAAATCATACAACACCTGGCTATGTAGAACTAAAATACAGTGTACTGAAAAGTTCCATAAATAGGTGAGATTTGCACCTAAGCAGATCACTGTACTTCCATAGAAACTGGCATTTAAAGTAGTTACAGTAGGGGGATGAGGGGTATGCAGTGGTTAGTACCTACCAAAAGTGGTTCAAGGAAAGACAACCTGGCATTCCTGTGGATGTTACTTTGACATGTACCACCTACCTAAACACTGTTGCAGACCAAGTACACCCCTTCATGGCAACAGTAATCCCTAATGGCAGTGCCCTCTTTCAGCAGGAAAGTGTACCCAGCAAAAAATGTTCAGGAATGGTTTGAGGAACATGACAAAGAGTTCAAGGTGTTGACCTGGCCTCCAAATTCCCCAGATCTCAATCTGATAGAGTATCTGTGAGATGTGCTGGACAAAAAAGTCTGCTCCATGGAGGCCCCACCTCACAACTTACAGGACTTAAAGGATCTGCTGCTAACATCTTGGTGCCAGATACCACAGCACACCTTCAGAGGTCTTGTGGAGTCCAGGCCTCGACAGGTCAGAGCTGTTTTGGTGGCACAAAAGGGACCTACCCAATATTAGGCAGGTGGTTTTAATGTTATGGCTGATTGGTGTATAAGCATATAACTTGCTGTAACTTATAAGCTATAACTGCAAAATGCATTATTGTAGTTACTGTAAATGTTCAGTATCTTACTGTAATACATTGCAATCAATCATATTTTTATTACAACTAAAATATAATAAAAATAGTCCTTTTGTTTTAATGGCAAACAATAAAATCCAGGACAAAACTGGAAGAAATAAATAAATAAAATTCATATAGTATATTAATGAAAAATGGACATAGCATTTTTTCCATTTTGTTTACTTCGATATTATTACATAAAACAACTGAACATTGGCCTGTACATTAGTTCTTCAGTAACATGTGTAGTACACCATTGTAAAGTTGTTAATTTACCCTTTATTATGATATTTTACTGTAGCTCATACCAGCATTTGCAAAACTATGGGTGGCTTGTCATCAACAAGGCAAAAACAGCTGAAATAAAAAGAATTTCTTTAGGAAAGTTCTTTAGGAAAGCTGATCTTCAGGAACTTTCTGGAAATGTTTAAAACACTCCAGAATGCATTAAATACAACTGCAGCATATTACATATTCTAAATATGTGATGTTATTGTCATGCTTTCCTGTATAGTTTATAGTGGGTTTTTTTTAAATGCTTTTTTCTCTATTCAGTGTGACATTCAATGACATTCTGTTTACATATGGACAGTCCATAGCAGGTTTCCATACTCAGCAAATAGCAGGCGTCAGTCTGCAGGTCTATATATTGAACACTTCTGTCCACACTTCTGCATCGAGAATCACACACACACACACACACACACACACAAACACACTGTTAGCAACAAACACAAATTAGTAAAACACATACACCATGCTGTTACACATCACAAAACGTCAATGGCTTGAATATATCACAATACAATCTGGAAATTATTAAATTAAATCTGGAAAGTGATGACTGTATATCAATCATTACAAAACATCTGTACTAAGCTAGTTAGGTAGGCAACTTAGCTAATGGAACAAAATTCTGGATGTTATTTGAATAAGTTTGGCTACAATTAAATAGATCACTAATAATGTAACTTAAAACATAGAGAAATCCCATCCACGTCTACAAGTGATGAACGCAAACTAGTTTATTACCAGTTAGCTAGCTAGCTCAATATGTGCTAATGTTACCTGCAGTGCATTTTAGTTGTAGAGTACCTGGAAGAATGTCAGTAAACACTGTAATAAAAGTTGACCAATACAACCATATATACTATTCTGATAAATCAATAATGTCCATATTTTGATGAATAAATTCTGCCTACTGGGACCAAGAATTTGTTTAAGTTTAAAACAATTCACACACACACACCCTGTTCCCCTTTTAATATAGTGGCATTTAGCAGTGCAATATAAGAAACAGTTGAGCATTAACAAGGTAACGGGATAGTTGGAGGCGTTGGAATTAGAGAAGGACACGGGGCATATACAATTTAAATATTAATGCATATTCACATATATTCCATATATTCTCTATAAGGATAAAATATCTAGCATATTCTAGATATTTTTAGTTGCCTCTTTTTAGCGGGCTTTAAATAAAAGCACATAATTAAATATTTTCTTATTTACATATTATTTTAATTGTTTAAAATGAAACCTACAGTGGTACTTTAGGTACTATTAATATGGTCAAAACCTTATTTCACATTTGAAAAAAAAAAAAGCAAATATCATACTTGAAATACTTGACTGGCATCATGCATATTACTGCAGAGCAGACTGCATTGTATAGCAGTATTTATCATACAGTACCAAAGTTGTTAACCTTCCCTCTTTCAAATGAACATACTGTACATCAAATATTTATTGTGATGAGAAATTGTAGATTGTACCTAATAATAAGTAGGGGACCAATCTAACATGGGGCAGCAGAATGTAACGTGGTTTTTTTATGCTATTACACAAGGTCACGCAGCGTGTATTTCTTTTCACATTACCACTTTTGCGAGCAATCGTCTGTAGCCAAGTTTCAGAACCATTCACCTGTGTTTTGTGTCAAAGAGTGCTTTCAGGCCATATAAGTAATTTTTTTCATCACTTTTTTTTTTTTTTTGGTTACTGAGCTGTGTGAGCAAATTACAGAATCCAACCTTATATTACATTAATCACCATCTTCTTGCCTACAATGTAGCATTGTTTTAAAATATATGACCATATACTGTATATAGTTTTACAGAAACCTGCTGGCATTGTCAGTTTTACTGTACTTTTACTGTGCAAAGTTACAAAAAATTTTACCATCTTATTGTGTCCATCCTTTAATCCTTTAATGTTTTCATTACATTATGTTATGTTGTGTTTTTTATGTTATGTTCAATGAACAATTTTTCAGAGTTTTTATTTCATATATATAGAGCTATACTCACTTGCTCATTGCACAACAGATAACACTGATTTTATTTATTTATTTTTGCTTGTCTGGAGCAAAGTCAGAATGCTAAAAGAATTTGAACATGTATTGTGAAGCCTCTGTAAAGTACATTCAAAGAATTTCTTTATTTAAAAAAAAATGAAAAGATGAATCTGTTAGATGACTTAGTTTACTGCAATGGTTTTCTCAAGTGCAGATACCTATCACTCCCCCCCCTTCTCTTAAAGAAATTTTTGATAGTTTTGACCTTGAGGGGACGTTTGGCTAATCCCCATAAGGAATTTTTTTTTTTTCAAAAACTACAGCTTATATTTAAACATGAGTTAATCAGGTCAATACTGTATACTGTAGTTAAATACTGTAGTTATTTCTTCCAGTCAGCGTCAACATCCTTGAGAGATTTTATAATGTAATTGGATCGTGTTAATACTACGTGAATTGATCTCGCTCCCTCCACATAATTCAAACTAGCAATTAAAAACTTGTTTAAATTAAATTTAGTGTAAGGAATGAAATAGCCAGGCTAGCTCAGTTGTTAGAGCATGGGACTCTTGATCTCAGGATTGTGGGTTTGAGCCACATGTTGGATGCTAACCCCAGCTCTTGGGGGTGTGCAGGTTAGTGCACTCTCAGTGGTGGTCCCAAGCCTGGGTAAATAGAGAGGGTGGCATAAAACTTGTGCCAAATCAATATGCAGACAATGGAAGGTGGTGACCCCTAACGGGAGCAGCCAAAAGAACAACACCACAAGCAATGAAATCATGTTTTGATAAGACACTAAATATTTTTATGTAAACTATACATAACATGTTCTCTTAAATCTGACCACATTCCATTTTTCTGGTGTACCTTAATAATTATGTCAATGAAAGATCCTCACAAGATTATTTTGTATCTTGTATATTTACCAGTTTTAATTTGCCAGCTGGAATGGTCTACTCTGCATTTAACAATTTGACCTCCTGTTCATCTGCACATTGAAAATGGAGTCTAAATGCATAGGGATGTATATAGAAACTAAGCATAGCACTCTAGCTTTATGTTAATATAAACTCGGTGTCTGTGTATTTTGGGAGCCTGAACATGTCTGACACTGGATGCACACACAGCTCACTCCTGATTAACAAGTGAAGTTGATGCTGGCGCACATCTTCTCCCTTCCATTCACCCTTCCATCCGATTGCCATGACAACCAGAATATCACTCTGCCTTTGATTGTCAGTTTTTATGCAGTCTCAGAAAAACTCCTGATGAAACTTGCACAGAAATACCCAAAAATGCCAAGTGTTGAATTTGACTCTAACTCTGTGTGTGTGTGTGTGTGTGTGTGTGTGTGTGTGTGTGTGTGTCTCTTATGCCCATGAAGACTTTTGTCAAGAGTAGAAAATAAGCTAAAAACTGAATCTGTAGCCCCCAAACTGTGATGCAATAGAGAAGATTTCATCACCTACTATAATCAGTCTCAAATGTAAACTCCTGCACTCCTCCATCACAATATTAAAGTTACAGAGAATACTGCACTGTTATTCATAAGTACTATATTTTGAAAGGTAAGTGTAAAATATACTTAAACAATACAATTTATCTACATTAAAAGAGAATGCAGTTGCCTTAGAGAATAAGAAGAAATTACCACCTGAAATCATAAAGCAACTGAGTAAATATATTTTTTAAATGAGTTACTGTTATAAATGTTATATATATTTACGCTAAACATATTTGAGAAATTTTTATTTTAAATTTTATAAAAATTTGACAAATATTTTGCCAATTCCCATTCACTAGATGCTACTACATCTTTTCAAACTGCTGCTCATGCTAGCTGCTCATATGATGGCTGAACATACTCAACAGGAAAACGCTAACTGACCTCTTCACACTGATAGACAGGCAACAGAGTAATGCCATCCTTTGCATGTAGAGAACAGGGCCAGGTTTGCTCTCTTGGACTTCCAGCCACAGATGTCTGTGGCATGGTCAGGATTTGGCTACAGGTATTCCACTGTAAAAGGAACAGTGGTTCCATGTAGCACTGGGCACCTTGTCAGATTCTCCTCACATCCCCTATGCAGTTAATCCTACCTGTGATACTTTCACTGCACATATACCAGCTCAGGTCAGTAAAACCCAAATAAAGATTGTGTGTGCTGAATATACTGTAGATCCTGCCATTGTGGCTGGCTGTAAATCTCTGTAAACAGTAGAACAGTAGGCCATTGATCACAATGTAGGGCATATAAGCAATTTGCCATTCTCTGTATTCTCCTTCTTATAATGTCACTTGTCCTCTTCATTTTCTTCAGTATTGTCTACAGTGAATTACTTGAGGTCTTCTTTGGCCATGTCAATAGCAGCAAAAAATCCTCAGCTCCTTTGTGATGATGTGGCCCATTTTGCAATTAGCAATATGATGCGCATCTTTGTAAGATACTAGAATTGCCTGCTCATATCCTGCTGTTTTCACTGAAAGAATTCAGCAGACTTGTCCTTTTAGCGTTAGTGTCTCTAAATGTCTAATTTTGAGCACTTATATTTTTATCATCACTTAACTCAATTTGTCTGACCTCAGGATGGAATAAATAAGCATCTACACTTTTGACCAATGTGCTGAATTCAAAAAGAAAAAAAGGGCTTATTTACTGTTATTAATTTTTTTTTTTAAAGTGGACAACCACACAGATGAAATTAACAAGTATAAGAAATGTGTCTCAAAGGTAAAACGTTTCATTTTTGGCATCTACATGAGATTATTCGCTGTCTAAAGGCAGACTGTTTTGGATTTTTGTGGAACCAAGTGTATCAGTACCACCAATAGCCAGAATAAAAATACACAGAACATGAAGAACATGAACATGAAGCATGAAGAAGCTAGGCTGAGACTGATTTTTTTCTAGCCCAGACTGTAGATTCATGCCTACCAGTGCCAGTTGTGTCAGGTGATTACATAGACTGAAACACCCCTTAGATTTGATCTTCATTTGGGCTGATATTTTTGATCCCATGTCACTGTAATAATGCATTGATTGAGAAGGCAAGGTCAGTTGTATGAAAAGTTACCATGATTAACGTTAGGGTCCGGTAAGTTTAACGTCCAATGTTTTTCTTATGACTTATATATGAAAATTGAACAAAATCCAATGGCATTGCCTTTGCCCATTTGAATTTGTATGAATTTCTCTCGAGACCATGTTGATTTTTTTTTTTTATCCTGTTCAGATATCAATAACCATGGGTTAAACCATTGACTGTTTATGGGCTTGCCCCTTTTCCCCTCATAGCGAGATCTGAGATTGGATTTCCATTTCCTCTAATAGGATATTTAGTCACAGTTCACTTTCCACACAATCAGTGAATCGTCAGCTCAAGGGAGTTTCAATATCCTGCCTCACAGTACAGACTCGCCGACTCGGCATAAAGAGGAATGGCTTCTATAAGGGCCGGCACTTTGTCTCTACAGAGAGAAAGAAGAATTATATAAGACAGAGATTTCAAAACTTTTGACAAATGCTGGTGGTGGTAAATATCACAGCAAGAAAAGAATGATTGTTACATTATTTGATGACAGTCTGTGGGCCCTGAGAAGATGATTTTATATCCACATATGCCTCAGTAGTATTGAAATTCTCAGTCATAACTAATCTAGTGTGGAATCTCCAGCACTCTTAGGTCATAAGTAAATTACAATTCATTTGTACAGTGGCCATGGCAAGCTTTTATTGTTCCTTTTTTCCCTAAATCCTGTCTTACCTCTGTTCTATCCATTCCCCTGGCCATTGTTAGTGCAGTTTGTTCTCACATGTGTCCTATTTGGTCATCCCAGTGAATGTATACATAGTATACCCCTCAGTTTGTAAAGTGTGGTCTTGTATCCATACTGCAATTCTGAGACATGTTTGTTGTTTAGTGTGTCTGGCTTTGTAAGCTAGTTCCTAGTCCATTTGACCCTGCTGCCTGTTTCTGATGTTAATAAAAAGAACATCTCTGTGGCTACAACTACTTCTAACACAACCACTTTATTACACCCATTCACATATAAAAAGAATGAGAAAGAACCTCTGTATATGTGTGTGGTGTATAAATCTCTGTATATTTCTAGACAAAATCCAATCTCCTTCATGTTTATTAGAAACTACAACAAAATTTGATTACAAATAAGAATTATTCAGTATAAAATCTGACCAGTTTCCCAGTCCCTGCTGATGAAAAGCATCCCCACAACATGATGATACCGCCACCAACCATGCCTCACTGTGCTTCACACATTCAGTGGTGCTCTGAGGGTGAAGAGCAGTGTTGGGATTCTGCCAAACAGCCAATAATTTACATTTTTGTAAACCAGTTTCACGAGGGAGCTTCACTCAGGACGCTTTTCTTAAAGTTCTCATATAGGCTGAGCACTTGCTGGCTGCTTCTCATTTATTAATTCATTCATCTTCAGTAACCACTGTATCCTGGTCAAGATTGCAGTGGATCCGAAGCCTAAGTCGGGAACGCTGGGCATGAGACGGGAACATAACCTGAATGGGATGCCAGTCCATCGCAGAGCACCATGCATACACACATTCACACACTCATTCACACCTAAATAAAGACAATATAATGTAGCCAATCTGCTTAATGTGGAGGTAGGAGGAAACCAGAGAACCCAGAGGATCATGAAGACAGGGGAGAACATGCAAAACTCCAAACACCAAACTCCAAACAGTATGACTCAGGATCAAACTAGGGACCCGGAAAAGTATGTGATTGCGAGAGTGAGAAATGTAGGTCTGGTTATTCTAGGAAATCCATATTGTCTTTTTTAAATTATTGTAGTTTGTTTTCTTTTAGATTGCCATTAATGATCAGTTTAATTCATACACAGTATTGTTGGTTTTTTTGTTTGTTTGTTTGTTTGTTTTGTTAATTGCTTGGAAGTTATTATGTAAACATTTTTTTTTAAATGAAAGTTTATGAGAACTATATAGAAAATGACACCCCTGGACTTCCCTGCACTGAACTTTACATCACATCTCTCACAATACAAACAAATTAAACTGATTTACAGTAAAGAGATACCATGGGAGCCAGCTCCAACAGCTTTGTCTCAGACTACATATTCCTGCTCTGAAGAACAACAGACTAATCATGTTAATAACTCACTGGGCATTAATTTTAAATCCAGGGATGTTCACAGGTCAGTCTTTGCAAGTCCAAGTCAAGTCTCAATCTTTAGTTGTGCATCCTTTTATTAAATATCAGAAGCTATTCCACTGTATGTAACCAAATAAGGCATATTTGCACAAATGCATTGGACACATATAAACAAACATATCATATCAATAAAGCTAGCTATCAGGCTGGAAAGATAACACCCTGGCTATCCAAACTACCCAACCTTTCTGTGTGTTTTTAATGGGTCTTATAAAACCTAAAATTACTCATGAAAGTGCTGGTGCCCTTTATTTTCATGCTGCACTTATTGCATATAGCACTTTAATCATACCCGTCTCACTGAAGGTTCTTATAACTAACCCTATAATAAAGGCTCATTAATTGAAGCAGAAGCATTTCTACAGCTAAAACATCCAGGGCTTTTAGGGGGGTTAGTTTTACATTTTAACATTTACAGCAACCATTTCCCAGCATTTGAAATCACCACCCAGAACCTAAATGAACCCAGGACCTAAATTGCTTAGGACAAACCTATGTTTTTAGCCAATATCTTTTAGTTCCACTGAATCCAAGCCTGAGACAAAGCAGTGGTCGCTTACCCAAAACCCCTTGCAATTGATAGCAAGGGTTAACCACAGCAGTGGAGAAGCAAGGCAGAGAGAAAAATATTTTCAAGTCCTACCACATCTTTAGTAATTTAACTTGTCTTTAACACTTCCTTGCAGAGGCCAAAAATGGAATTTCCACCTGTTTTGGGGGTGACCTTGTTCAGCATTGAATTTATTTGAGTTGTCACACTCCACAGTAGTGGTTAATGGCTCATATAAAAGTAAACAGTCAGGGCTTAAAGAATTTGCAGTTTTTCCTAAGTATTTCTTATTTTACCTAGCTTACTAGGTTTAAATGTTATAATTTTATTGTGACAGTTGTAAATGGTGTTTTACTATCAAAAAAGCTTTAGTTGTGCTGTCTGTTTTTATCTCTGTACCAATGTTACTGTGGAGAGGTGTGAATTGTTTGCCCAGCAGGGGGCTCACACCCCTCCCCTTTCCCATCACCAGCAGCTAAACACAGTCGCAGATAGAGTCACGATACTCTACACACAGAAACCCAACAGTGTCCTGACTAACCTTATAACAGACTTGCGGCCATAAAATAATTCATTTGTTTATACTGATTGAAAATGTCCGATAAGTCGATTTCCATTCCTCAGGAGGAATAGAACACCAGTGTACTGTGAGAAACAGTTAAGCAGCATTAGGGTTACAACTTATCTGAAACAAATCCTGTAAAAGTAGATTTCACCACTGTACTTCATTTGAATTTGTCATTGTGATCTGCGAACATCATTTGAATTTGTCAACGTGAAGGAATTGGCAGAAGGATTATGAATGTCATTCTTCTCCGAGTGGAATATGAAGTTTAGGTTTTTGCTGGTCATGTCATTGCAGCCAATTATTTCTAAGTATTTCTAATTATTTTTGCCTTAGAGCTTGTAGAAACAATCAAAGCATTAGAATGAATAATTACACTGTGGGTTTCTAACTCTTTGACCAGTATTGCTGAATAGTGAGTCATCGCGAAAGCACTGCACTGAACACAACAATGCATCAGGAGCATCCAAGAATTTGATGACATCGTTAGGACTGTTCCAAACGCTCACTTTAACACCCACAACCCTTGACCAGTTGTGCGCCATAGGTCAACATCAACAACATCAACAACATCAACAAAATGTGGAGTTGTAGGGGGCCCACAGGGTGTAGGGCAGAAAAGAATGTTTTTATTCATTTACTGTATTAAGGTTGTTAATGCTAGTTTATTAAGTTTTCTTTTTCTAATTTTCATGCAGGTTGAAAGTCTTCTGTCTAGAGTCCAAGTCAATTAGCAAATCAGTCAAGTTCAAGTCTGAGTCAAATCATGAGTCAGTCAACAAGCAACTCAAGAGCAACTCGACTCCCATTTCCTAATGTGAATCTCCATCTTAACTGCATTTTCAAACCCTGTAGCAGTTTATGCATGCTGCTTTAATTCTCCAAGAGTTGAACCAGAATAAGAAATTTGAAGTTTCCAGGATGAAAATGTTTCACTTAGTGTACTGCATGTGTTTGGCTGATGTATTTTTAGATATGCTCACTGGAGATGAACTAAGCAAGTTATTACCAGCCTTGTTACTGGGGATTGACTGAATTTGTACAGAATTTAATTCTATCCCAAATCCAATAAATATGATCTGTTTAATCAAGTAGATGATTATCTAGAACTGTCTGTCTAGATATCTGGTATCTAGTTATCTGTTAGATTAGGGGTGGAACTCAATCCTATAGAAAATTTCCAAGGAACATGGCTGGTGACTACTGTAGGTACAATGTTAACTGAACTGCTTAGTTGTGTACTTGGTTTGAATTCTGTCCCATTTGTCAGTTGCTTTGGATAAAAGCTACCTGCCAAACCAAAAATATGTTATCTGGTATGCTTTACATAAGGGTACATTTTCAGACAAGTGTGGGAAGGACTCAGTGTGAGAAGGATGAGGTAAATGCCATCTAATAGCAAAATTATATTCACATTGACTACCCAGGCTGTTTTTCCTGCTGGTGCTAATCAAAATGTGTGTGCCTCCAAAGCAAGAACATACATTAGGCATCACTCATTGTAATGCCATGTTTTAGATGAACCAAGTAGTGAAATGCAAGTCGTAAATACAGTTGGTTGTATATCATTTATTTTCCAAGCCTATAGATTTTGAGTTAAATAATCACTGTGATATAAGAAAAGATGACCCGATATGGTCCAAAGTTAATCATCTTGGATCTTTTGTTGTCTGAGCCGTTTAAGATTTTAGATGCAGGATAAGGTAAGTTCCCTTTCGATACTACACTCATACCATGTCTCACAGATCCCTCCTCCTCAGCCATTTAGAGTGTCTAGGACAGTTTTCGACTCAGCCCTCATGAGGGCAGCAGTCGCGCCAGAACATGCGTTAGATATTCAGCAGCTCGTGGCTTCCTTCAAAATTGGAGCCATTCACCCTCTCAAAACATTTCAAAGGATGCTAGGCCTCATGGCCTCTACATCACCAGTACTACGGTTGGTCCTGCTTCGTATGAGACCCCTCCAGTACTGGCTGAAACCACAAGTGCCGCCCAGTGCGTGGCGTCACGGGTGCCTTCGTATCAGGGTGACCCAGGCCTGCGTAGCGGCTCTGGCCCCCTGGAGGGACCCCCAATGGTTCAAACAGGGCGTACCCATGGGCATTGTCCACAGGAGGAAGGTTGTCTCGACGGACGCTTCCAACACGGGTTGGGGAGCTCTGTGCGAGGGCAAACGGGCCTTCGGCTCATGGTCGGTCGCGGAAGGTCGGCTACACATCAACTGCCTCGAAATGACGGCAGTATGTCGAGCTCTTCAGACCTTTTTGCCGGACCTGAAGGGCCACCACGTGCTAGTCCACTCGGACAGCATGACAGTGGTCGCCTACATAAATCGCCAAGGCGGGCTCTCCTCGAAACGCCTTTTCTATATCACAGGCTAGAGCCCCGTCCACGAGACGCCTCTATGCCCTTAAATGGTCGGTCCTCTCTGCCTGGCGCGCAACCCGTGGCGAAGACCCTATTTCCTGCGACATATCACTGATATTGTCCTTCTTACAAGAGCTGTTGGACAAGGGCCGCTCCCCTTCCATGCTCAAGGTCTATGTGGCAGCTATAGCAGCTTCTCATACTCCTATAGCAGGGCAGTCTGTGGGTTGGAACAACCTAGTTGTTCATTTCCTGAGGGGTTCCAGGAGGCTTATATCTCTCGGTGAGTCCTGCCTGCCTCATGTTTGGGCCTAACGACTCCAAGGTCGTCCTGAAGCCGAGGCATGGTTATGTTCCTAAGATGCTCTACACCCCGTTTAGAGCACAGATCATCTCTCTCTCTGCGCTTCCTCCATCAGAAGAAGATCCGGAGTTGAGCCTTCTCTGCCCTGTCAGGGCACTGAGAATTTACATCGAGTGAACTCTTTTTTTTTTTTTACAATTAATAAAGGATTTCAATCGATTCAGATATTTTTGACTGTAATAGAATATCACAATTCTAGCAGGAAAAAATAAACTTTCTAGACTGAACTTTAAATCTTAATTACTCCAATCAATGAAGAAGCACAACACTTCAACTCAACAGCCATCACATTGGATGAGTCATATTCTGGATGCAGAAACGGGATATGTCAGTCTGAGCTTCATGGCTAGTCACATGTTGAAGCCATAACACGGAACTAATTGGATTCCCCCAGACGGTCTTCAAAGGCTTATGGCAAAGAAAATGGAGTGTGGGAGTCCCATCAAATTATCAACGAATTCACTAAATAATACCTCTTTATGGCCTTATTATTACTGAAGGATGGCAGTTAATTAAAATTCCAGAGTCACACACAGGTAAACACTTAGTAAATACAAAACCCTAGAAAAACTCTGTAAAAACATAAACCTACATTTTTAAAGCCTTTTAGGCTTATTTCCTATTATTCTTTCTTTTGTTGCTGACAGGTTTTTACAGTGTTTCCTGTGATTTCCATTATAGGAGACAGCTGTGTAATTGGCTTAAAGCAGCAACTGCACACAAGAACCCTTGCAGACTAAATACCTGTCATGGAGGCAGACAGACTGATACAGGTGCATGTTTATAATTTTTAGTAAAACCACTCAGGCACAAACAAACAAAAGGGCTAGAGAATACTCCAAAAAGAGAGTCAAGCTAAGGGTCAAGACATCAGCAAATACTTATAAACTAGACAAGGCTAATGGGATAATTACAAGCAGACAAAGGTCAAAACAAACAGGCGAATGGGCAGAGAACTAAGGACTGAAATTGTCACAGGTGCAATACTTGAGCAAGATTTTGAAAAGTCTGTTAGTTTGTCCAAGTTATTTATGGGAATGTGGGTGATTGTGTACAGGTGAGTCCAATCAGTAATCTGGAGAGTGCAAACAGAGATAGGTGTTTGGTCTTGTGTCTGTGGATAACAGGGATTGTAGTTTGCAACTCCAGGAGTTTATTGGGGTTCTTTCCTGGGTTGGCTCCTGGGATGCAGGGCTGGTCAGCCAGGACACGGCCATCTGGGGTCCAGGATATCTAATGAGGGGACCCAGCAGCGTTTCTCAGAGCCGTAGCCCACCCATTCAATGAGGTACTGGAGTTGCCCTTGTTAGTGGTGAGAGTCAAGAATGAAACTTACAGGGTCTGCCAGTGCTCCCTCAATATCCACTGGTGGTGGGGAGCTTTCATTCGGATTTGATTCATCCAGCAGACCCTGGAATGATAGGCTGAATGATAGGATATAAGTGGTATTGACATGGCTGTAGCAGTTTATACAATACTTCACTGATTCATTGGATGACCATACATAGTGTTCTGGTTCATGGACAGAAGTCTTCAAATGTTGATTGGCAGGAAATTCCTTTTATCAATTGTATGCCTCCTCCCATGCTCCATCACACATTTGGAACCACATTTGGAGCATCTGTGGGACTAGCGTTCCAGGCAAAAAGGGATTTCTGGTATCTGAGAGTACGTTTTGGGCATATCTGTCAGGAAACAGTCAATGTCCTGTAGCCTGGTTTCCCATCAGTATTTGTTGGAAAGTAGTTGGTCAGTCTTTGTGACATCTGGGTGACTGGCAGCTAGGGAGGTAATCAATTAGTTGATTAAGGCATCATGAAGATTGGGAGAAACTTTTTTTTCTGCATGGTGATCTTGAAGTGCCTGGGAGATTTGTTAGTCAGTGTCCCAGATAATGGGAGTGGTGAAACATGGCTCTGGCAAAATTATTCTCCTTTAGGAGTGACATGACAGGTGTTGGAAAGGTGCTGAAGTTGTGGATGAACTTTGCAGGTCATATACACTTTGAAGTGCGGGCCAATCTGCTACTGCTTGGACTTTGGCAGTGTCCATGACAACACCATTTGACTCATAATACACCCAGGAAATGTTGTTCTAGATGAGTCTCTGTAACACCTTTTTAAAAATGATGCCAGAGAGTTTAGTAGATGATGATGATGATGTCAGTGTAGGTGATCACAAATTTTACCAGCATATCTTTAAGGACATAATTGATTCATTTGAAAAACTGGGTGGGCACAGAGCTGTCAATATGGCATTACCAAGTATTCATACTGTCCTGTGTCCTGTGGTTGTTCCACATGCCATGTTCCACTCCTCCTCTGACCCCAATTAGGCTATATGCACTGCACTGAATTTGACAAAGATGGTGGCTGTTTTCAGCTGTTCAAGGTCAAGACTTCACAAAGTCTTTTAGTTTGTCCAGGTTATTTATGGGAGTGTGAGTGATTGTGAACAAGTGAGTCCAAACACTACTCTGGTGATTACAAATGGGGCTAGGTGTTTGTTTGGTCTTGTTGCTAATGATTATGTGGCAAGACCTGTGGGCTGTGGATCATACGAATGTAGTCTGTATGTAATGTCCTACTTTTAACAGTTTATTCAGGCAAAGTCCACTTTATAACAAGAATAATGTTTTCTTTATGGTGCATAGTCAGGACTATGGCCCATATAAGTGCCTGGCCCATATATGGCCAATTGCCTGACTGCAGAAATCATACAGGAGATCATTTAAATAAACAGGAACAAAGTCTTGGACATGAGCTGATGTCTTTAATTATGCTCACATGATGCAAATATATAGCTGCTCATTCAAGCTCTTTTTAGCATATAAAGCAGGTCATTGTGGTCATTTTGATCCATAGGGACAGTAATTTCCTACACTCATTATATAGTATGTGCATACAGTTTTTCTTACTCATACATTAAAGTGGGTATTGTGCGCAGTATATAAGGTACACAGTGAAGGCAAAACTAATTACTTAAATAGATTGACATAAGAAATGCATCAAAATAATCCAAGCCAAAATTACACAATGCATACTTGGTGCAAACAGAGAGTGCAAACTTTATGCAGAACAGCAGTAACAGTAACCTTCAGTAACCATTGGTCTAAGTTTTCTTTTACCTGTTTGAATGTAAATATATTGAGTTTATTAATAAAGGCTGCTGTCAACTCCATAATAGTTGATTGTTTAGTTGATTCTTAGGTCTGGCAACTTTTAAACTCAGCTGCTTAAACTCACCTCCATAACAACATATTGTTTGAAAGGGTTGCAAGAAAAAAGGCCTTCCTGAGAGCAACCCACAAAATGTATCTCCTGAACCATCAATGGAGCTGCAAGTGAAATCATGTTGTTTTTCAGGTGCATCCAAATAAAAGAAACTATACCCACTATAACATATAGTTGTGGTTCATTAATACTTTGGGGCTCGTGACTGCTGGTCCATGAGCTCTTGTGAACATTGATGACACTGATAATGACCCAACCCACACACAAATGGTTGCTCAAACATCAGCAGCTAATTTGAAGTGGCCATTTAGGTCTACAGATTTAAACATTATTGACAACGAGTGGTCTGAATGGACGAAGGACGTCCACACATGCTGATTTAACAACAAGGGATCTTGAAATATTTTTGTATGGAGGAGTGGTCCAAGATCATACTACAAGTGTTTTCTACCTTATTAGGTTAATAGTGGTGGTAGTTAATAATTTTAAAACCAGGGTTTTGCAGGAAAAAATGGATGTTAAAAAGGCCTTATTATGTTAAAACTATATAGTGTCTCTATATCAGATTTTGCAACCCAACTATTCTAACTATTAAAGATAATGACGAACGAATATATTCACTTTTTTCTCCACATGCTTAAAGGGTGCCAGTAATTGAGGGAGTTGACTGTATACCACTCTCTTGAAAGAAGATAAAGATAAGTAGGCCTACACTGATTTCTTGATCATTCAGTACAGTGACACTGGGAAGCTATTTGCACTTCAGCGCACTCTGGAGTGTGTGTGCACTGGTTTAAGAGGCGTGGGATTGCAGAGGCTGATCATAGCGACCTTGTGGTCAACACCAAAGTCAAACTGCGCCTGGAAAATAAGTATATTGCGATCTTTGCGTTCATGTGTGGTGTTCTTTGTTTGGGTATCGGTTCCGGTCTCCTGTGGGAGACTTCAGTGTGAAAGCGTGGCGCTGTAAGCGTGCGTGTGTATGTGTGTGTGTGTGTGTCCCGCATTGACAGCAGGCGCTACGGATACACACCGAGCCTCGACTAGCGCTTTGTGCTGCAGCCAAAAGCCACCATGGAGTGAGAGGATCTTTCTTTACGCGCTGACCATGAGCACAGATCTGCTATGAAAGCTTCGTGGTGACCGGAAATTCTCTCTGTTTTTGCGCCCGGGTGCCAAAATTAAAGCTAAAGCGAGGAAAGATGAAGCAGCATGGAGTGGGTGTTTTACTGACGCTGTGGCTCTTTATGGAGGTGAGTCGCTTGAGAAGATGTCTTTACAGATATATATGTATGTGTGTGTGTATATATATATCAGTCCGGTCTCTAGAAATTTCTACAAATGTGAGCTGGATAGATGTTTGAGACACTTTTCTGGTTTGAAAATCCTGAATGTAAATGTATCACATTTCGGAAATCCTTTGTGTTTCCGCTTAGTGCCATAAGTCATGACAAACACACAAACACAACTACTCGCAATTTATATATATATATA
>CM075003.1:6781259-6798142 GCA_037576675.1 Pangasius sanitwongsei | reverse complement strand
GTAGTCTATATTGCACACTAATCTAAGTATTAATAAATAGGCAGTAATAATAATAAATTTGTATTGCACATTAAAGTTCCCACCACCTAACTTATAATACAAAGCTGGTTTCCTATAAGCCTTTCGTTGTGCTGGATCAGTGCAACAAGAATGTAGAGGAATCTAAATACAGGCACTTGTAACTCAAGGCCATCATTAAAATACCAAAGGCTCTTGGTTCAAAAGCTGATATTACCAGTGTAGGCTGTGTAGGTACATTTTTATAGTGACGCAATGTGCTTTTTCTGGATGTTACATAGAATATATGGATTTGTTACAGTTAAAAGCCATTTGCACCCCTGACACATAATTTGAATGTGCCTTTTTTCAGTATACTTGGTAGAACTATGGGAGTTAAATGAACTGAAGTAAAAAGTCATCTGATATTTATTCAGCTCTTCTAAATTCCAGCAGTTTAAACTACATGGCACACACTTGTGCATCTGTAGCACTCAGAGAGAAATTCCAGAGTCCTGCAATCAAACTCTCTGAATTTGTAACAGCTGCTTTTGATTAACACTTAAACACGGGCTCACAAAATTGAAAAGTGACCCATCTTTGCTGTTTGTTTATTCTCATCTCTAATCTTCTAGTTTTAAAATCTTTTCCCCAGCTGCTGAAAGTGTTCCTTCCAGATTCAAATGGTAGTGGATTCTCCTAACACGCAGACCTAATTGTTTTCATCTTTTAATTAGCAAAGCCCGATACGCGACTCAGTACTTCCTTATCTGTACCACTGCATTTATTAAATAAGAACAAACTTGGTTATTTACTTATTACTTACGGTATATTTGGAAAAGGTTAGAAAATCATGTATGGGAAATATAAGGAGTTCTTCGGAGGAAGTTCAGCTTTTTAGACTGTACAGTAATTGGTGAAAGGTCAGACACAGATGCAGTAATAAATTGCTTTAACAAAAGGTTTAGCCAATAAGGCTAATCCAGACATTGGTTCTGTGATAGTTTACCATGTATTTATATTAAATTATTTAAGTATCTCAATAAACATTAAACCTTTTGTTGTCATGCATGATATATAAGGAATAAAACCCTCACTTTTTTATCTCTATCTTGAAGTTGTCTTGCAGAAGACAAAAAATTGAAAAAATAATAATAATAATAAATAAAAAGCAAAGTTACCAAGAAACTGCCAACCGCAACGCCATCTGTCCTGAAAGCTTACAGCTTAACTCTAAATGTTGCAAAGAGCTGACACTGGAGACTCCTTCCCTAAATGCTAAATATCATGCTAAATGCTAAATATAGTGCTAAATATAAATATCTCCTCACAAAAAAAACTTCACCACATCAACAATTACATGTTTTTAATCCATTTATGTGGAGCGTCCACCATACAAGTCCCTGTGTAAGCTGTTACTATAGAAACGTTATATCTTAGAATGAGCACATTAGTATAAATTTTCCTACTGTTATAGAAAATTAAAAAACACCTACTAATTAATCAGAGAATCCAACAGCGCTGCGGTATAAAGAACAATACTATATGTGTTTACCATTACTTTTTCTCACTGGGGCCATTTTAAATGTAAAAATCCAAAATAAAGATGTGTACAACACAGCTGTTCATATTATTTTTTCCAAATCAGTTGTGATGAGTGTAGTGCTATATTGTAAGTTTTATGGATAATTTGTGATAAATAGTACACTGTAAGGGGCTGTTGACGACTGTAGGGTTTGGTTCTCAGAACTGAATAGATGACTGAATAACATGGACTGATGTCTTCTCTGGAGGAACTGGACTAATGATCCAGACAAACATATGGCAATAAGTGCTGGCACTGCATTTGCTGTAAACACAAAAAAGAAGTCATTAGAATAATAATAAGAAGAAGAAGAACAAAACAACAACTGCAACAATAATAATAATAGCATTGCCACCTTACAGCTCCAGGGTCCTTGGTTCAATCCTGTCTGTGTTTTTCTCGGGGTTCTCCAGTTTCCTCCCACCCCTTAAAGCATGTTGGTAGGTGTTTGGCTTTGCTAAATTGCCACTGGGTGTGAATATGTGTGCGTGAGTGTGCGTGAGTGTGCATGTGTGTGTGTGTGTGTGTCTGTCTGTCTGTCTGTGTGCATGGTACCTTATGATGGACTGGCCCATCCAGGGTGAATTCCTGTCTTATGCCCAGTGTTCCTGAGACAGGATGATGAGGATGATAATAATAATAATAATAATAATAATAATAATATTATTATTATTAATATTATTATTATTATTATTAGTATTATTAATACAGCATTGTGTGTTCTTTTTGTTCATCCTTTCTTGTGTATCTGGCTCTCTGCCTCATTTACTGTGCTTGCACCCAAAATAAAAGGGTTCACAAAGAAAATATGACGGCTCATTTCTCTTTCTGGGAGTTTATATTGCTGTCATATTGTCTGTAAAGTGTTTGCTTTTGCCCCATTAAAAACGTCCACCCAGCACACCAAGGTTGAAGGCCAGATTCTCATGAGCGCTTCTCAGAGTGATGCGCTGTGACAGATGGTTCAACTCCACAGACACAGACTTCAGTGCATACAGTACACGCTCAATTCTACTGCTGTCAGAATGAAAGAGTCGACTGCACGAGGGCAAATCACCTTCACATCGACTGCAGTCCACTACTGAGCTCATTTGTGCCTGCGTGGGCATTTGAAGCTTGAATTTGTCAGACTTTTGTCCAGTGTGATTGTTAGTAGTGTATTGCATATAGGGACAAGGTTGCTATTTTCTTTTACCTCTAATTAGGACCCTAATAAATAAATATGCCTTGTTTAAGGACAGTCATACTCATCATAATGATTTCTTGTGTCAAAGAGGCAGTGTTATTTTTGACAATAAAACACATGCAATTTCAATGAACTGCACTTACCGAGGATCATTTTAGCTCGTTAATATACTCTAAACATTACAAAATTTTTGTCTTTTTTGACTGAATCCATTTTATTTATTTTTTTTCAGTGTATAGAAGCAAAGAAATATTGCTGGTATTTTCAGGAAGGATACCCCACCTACTTCATGTAAGTATATTTTCACCTTATCAAAACAATCCCCTTGATAACTTTAAGTCCATTTGTTGTTGTCAGGTCAACTCCCGCATCCACTGAGAACTACGTTTCCCAGAACACACAACTGCCTACAAACATAGCCACCCAGGATTACACTCCCAACAACCACAGACTTTGTCATGTTCACAGTCACTTGATTACTAATCTCACACACCTGAACACAATCACCACCACACTATATAAAGGACTCACAAACAGTCGCTCATTGTGAAGTAACGCTCAGCGTGTCTCTACCTGACCTCACCAAGCCGATTTCTTACGTGGTGGTTCTCTGGTTTTTGGATTTGCCCCCTTACTGTCGTTTGCACATCGCCTGAATTTGCGATCGGGTTTTTGCTTTATGACTTGGACTTGTCTGCCTGTCTCTTCAAAACAAACTCTCTCTGCAACTGCACCTATTTCCTCCTCCATTACCTGACAATTGTATTGAACTTCTTTCTTTTTTCTACCAGCAAACTTGTTAGCCTAACTAGCCAGGCCATATACTATTCTTACAGTAACCTCATTATTCCTTGCTGTCCAGGAGTTGGATGGAAATCTGATGCTAGCTTTAATAAAGAGGCCAGTGCACACCCCCTTTGTTTAAGCCTGCTATTTATTCTCACTAGCTCCGACTGCTAGCTCCGGTGTCGGAGTGTGTTCATTAGGAAACAAACAGACCCACGCATGAAAAAGGATCACAGAGGTAATGAGATAACACCAGATCTCGCTGGCTACAGGAGGTAGACCTGGCTCAACTCCAGTTATAGCTCCATCTGCCCCTGTACAGGAAGAGGAGATTAGATTGTAATTACACAGAACAGTAGTAATCTCCCTTTTGCACCACACACACACACAGTTTATGCACCGTAGAGCCAGATGATTTCAGTTTAATCGAGCCGTCTATGAAAGGACTGTTCTCAAATAACTTGCCATACATTTTATAACTGCTTTTGACATCCTTAGTATGTCAGCAAGATATAAAACACAATAAACTCACAGGAGTCAGGAATGTCATTCTTTATGGACAATTAGTTGAAATTCAGTTTTAAGTTGAGATTACAATGCAGATGATGACATGAACCAGTGCTGGTGAATATCCTCTGCACGCTTGTTTGAATATATTACAGTAAGCTCAAACAGGATTGGAGGTAGGCTTGTACAGATTTCCATTTTAAAATTAAGTGATTTAATTGTCCACAAACATTAGACTAAAAAGTATTGGAAACGAGTATTTCCACCAGAAAAGTGGGAGGGGCGAGCATAATAATATTATCACTTGTGTAGTCACAGAAAACCCAGTTGGATGGTGGATTTTTAAGTGATACTGCATTTAAATTTCGATATAATCCTTGTACAAATTGGTTGTCTAATGTACACATGGCCATCATTTTCACTGCTGATGCTGCTCACAGTGTTGAGCAGGAGAGCACAGGAGAGGGACGATAAAAAAAAAAAAATAGCGTATTTAATCACTTTCTGATTATCACCACCATTAAAATTATTTGTAACGTGTTAGATTTGACTCTTCTTCTTGTAGGACTGTTTAATCTTTTTGCTTCAAAATCTTTGCCCTTTTTTTTTTTACAGCCAAAATATGAAAAAGCCATTTTGATTATTTCCAGCCAAAGTTTTTCAATTTCGGTGGCTAATAAAATGTAGTAGACTGATATTAAATGAATACTTGTCTAATGTTAGCTAGGTCGAACATACAGTGATTGATTTATTTAACATAAATAAACTCAAAACCTTGAGAGAGGGAGAGAAAGAGAGGGAGCCTAGTCAAGAGCTTGTGAGATGAGGGAAGGGGGTGGAAATACCTGCACAAAGCATTCCAGACTGACATGTCAGTCGGCTCATCTCCTGTTTTATGGAGGAGAAAAATATTGCTCTTTTGGCATATTTTTAAGTGATATCTCATACAAGCATACTCCAATGTTTGTGCGGAGCTCCAGGCAAAATGTGTAACGGTTAGCAGGTCTGATAATGTCATTTGTAATATATTGCGTGTAATACTGTGGCAACGTATTGTCAGTGTAAGGAAGGTAATATTATACAAGCCTAGTAGGAAGTCTGCTTTTAGAAATCTCTTTGGTTTCCTCATGTGAATTCTTGAGAATTGTTTTTTTTATTTTAAGAAAATTATAAATTATGAATTCTTGAGAATTTTCATAATCTGTTATGTGGAATTGTTCAAATGTGTGAGGCAGTGTGGGGATGAGTATGTTGCTGCGGGTGAATTCTGGCACAAACAGGTAAAAATGATGAAAAATCGAGTTTACTTTGACACTTCAATAAAACTTTTCTTTTAATTCATTATTATTTATTAATTGTCTAAACATACCTAGGCTTTCTGTAGGTAGATCTACATTAGGTAAAAAAAATTTTTTTTTTAAAAATTGTCCAAGGTTTCTTCCTCTTGTTGCCTCAGGGAGTTATTCCTTGCCACCATCACCACTTTATATCTTTGTGAATTCTGTAAAGCTGCAATATGATATTAGAAGGTTTTCCAACTGTTAAAACCGCTACACAAATAAAATTGAATTGAACTATACAAACATGCCTGCAAAAATGCCTGTAAATCAAGGTGTGTGTAAAGGTAGACATAGTTTCGTGGTTATATTTATTATTTTTATGTTTTATTTATGATATGTTAAATGCAAATTAAATATTTGAAAGTAGCTTTTAGACAATCAGTGTGTCAGCGTCTTTCAGTCGATTTAGAATGGAAACTTTTCTCCCTTTTCACTTTTGGAGGTAACCAGATTTTAAAATGCGAGAACTTTACTCTTGATTGCGAAACATGCATAAGAGAAACATATTTCAGTTCAGTATAACTTGTAGCTTTCAGAACTATATGCTGCATTATTGTAGTGAACAAAAAATTTCTGGATCATATAATATTTATAAAACTTGCTTCTGTTAATTACTTGACTGAGGAAAAAAAAAAAAGTCACTTGCAGAACCCTAAAGCCTTCTTCAGATTGTCCCATTAGGGGAACTCTTGCAGGTTTTATATCAATTGTATGATTACATATTTTGTTTCCTTAACAGATGTTTACAGGTAAAACTATAAAGGAAGCTAAAAACCCGTAACTTTTTTCCTAAATGTGTACATTGTACAGGTACTTGGTTTCATTATAATTTTTTTGACGAATGGCGCCTTCCCCATGCCTTGTCTGCCTGTGAGTTGTGTATTTTATTTTATTTTTGCAGCTGATATTATTTTAACTTGTAATAAACGAAACACCAAAACCGATCTCCAATCAGGTAAACTTCTACCAACACACTCATTTTAAGGAAGCTAGAGATGATCCGAAATGATGATCTGTTTAACAAAGGAAAACAAAGTAAATTTAAATTAACTCTGGATCTAACCCTCCTCGTAGGGTCCGTGTATCTTGACAGATGTTTACGGTCCACAGTTTAGCAATCAGCATAGCAAAATGAAGCACTCATTTCCAACTCTAGTCACAAATTTGATACTGAAATTACAAGCCTGATAATGAGTAGAGAATAGCGGATGTCATAATTCCAGAGTTCTCAGAGTAAGACCTCTAGGAGAGGTGTAGGGTATTTAGTCCTTGTTACAATAACGGTAATATAATCACAGAGGCTAGCAGTTTGCATTTGAATGATGGAAAAACATTTAGTTCTGAATATCTAATGGTAACCTTTAAGTTTCCAGGAGCCATCAATTGGTCCAGGCTTACAGAACTAATTTCCAATTCATTGTACTGTACATTGTTAATGAATAATTCCTAGTAGTTGTAGGGACTTGTTCAATACTGCATTGACATACTATGCTAGCACCAGTCACAAATTAGCTATCAAGAAACAGCAGTGTCATGGCAAAAGATAATGGTTAATTGAAATGTAATTGATTTTATAATGCCTATTTCTCTGATCATATTTAAACCTCCGCTATACTGAGTCCAGCACTGACAACATACTGTAGATGCCATGGCAACAATGTAAGTCGGGGGTATTTGACTAAAATTTGTGAAGGTCCAGTTTACAAATGTCCAGATAAGCAACTGACACGACAAAAAGACGAAAACAGTTATCTTTTAATGCTTATCCATTAGTGCTTCATTTATGGCTTTAAGTAAGACACAATAATTTAAAGTGGTTATGTTTTGTTTCATAATGGCGCTTCCTGTTACGAACAGATGACACCTTGTGCTTGGACTCTAAGTGGAAAATACACATCCCTGTCTAATCGTCTGTCAACATTCTGTTTTTGTCATCGACTTTTTTTGAACAAGTCTTGTCACTTCACTAATCAGACCAGAGAGGGTAATTGAAATAAAAGAAAAATCTAGCCTGTGAAAACTCCTTCCTTTTTCTGTGAGCTGTCTTTGTTTAAATAATTTACATAAATGCATGTTATTGGCCTCAGCAGAGGATCTGCTACAGCAGCTGCTCTGGTTCATGTTAAAAAAACTAAAGTTGCATGTTTTTTTTGTTCTTTTTATGTTGATCAGCTGTGCTACAGTGCTTTTCAAGTGCTCAGGTCAATCCGCTGAAATACTTTCCACCAGTGGACAATCCGTGCTATAGGCTAACATTATGGTAAAAACTGAAATCAAGTTCTTTCGTTTAAAACCATGAACTTGACATTTGTTTTCTCTACCCACCTTTTTGAAATGGGATTGAGCTTTTTTGCTATGCTCCTTTCCGAATTGTGCATGGTAAATAGTCTGCTGAGATTGACCAGACTCTTAGGGCTACTCAATCAGAAGCAAGGTTTTTTTTTTCTACATTTCACAGGCAAAGCTTTTGTACATATTAAACCCTAGAGCTTGTGTGTATCCATGTACTACACCCACCATTTTTTAGCTTGGTAGCCTCAGTTACAGGCTGCTTCATAGTCTATGAAACATACAGTACATCAGTGATTTTAATCAAGCAGGTATACTGAAAAGTGCATTGAGGAAAGCTTTTTTTGTTGATGATTCAGCACTCTTCTTATATATTCTTCATAAGGATCCATGTTTCTAGAAGATTAAAGATTTGCATTAAGAGGTTAAAAACGGTCCTTGAAACCTCTCCAAGATGATGAAAGCTGACTGTGGTTACATCTGGTGTCAGACCATAGATCCCTATGTTGCAACGTTCCACATTCATGTATTCAGATCTGATAGACACACGGCAACACAGTTTGCTGATTTAACTCTTGTGGACAGGTGTGTGGGTGGAATCAGGGCCACAGCATTTGAGTCATAGCAGAAAATTACAGCGCTATTTATTACCTCTGCGGGTGTGTGTTCTCAAAGGCTCAGCTCATCACTTTATATTGCTGGAGTTCTGAAATATAGGGAATTGTTGAGTAAAAAGGGTTACTGCTTTATGATTCATCCATAACTGTTAATAGCAGACATTGTGTACTTTTAACCTTGTAGTTGGGTTTATTTAATATCATTATGCAGGCATACAGAGACAAATCAAGGAAAACAACAGCACTGTTCTATTCATTATGGACTTGTGTTGTGTATGTTTGGTAAGATATACTTTTAGTGGATGGAAAGCATTTTTTTCAAGGCCACACAGTCATTTTGTGTACTGCAGCTGGATTTGATGCTAATATAACAAGACAAGTGACATTCTACATACAAAACACGTGCGGCAGCCTGGGAAAACCCTTCATATGGTGAAACTTTGGCATTTTCTAGTAGTTATCTATAGGTTGTAAGCATGTATCCACCCCAAGTTCTTTTAAGTGTCTGGTTACCCTCAGAAGTGAAAAGGGAGAAACCTGTATTTTAAAGATTTCATTCTGACTACAGCACTGGAATATCACAGACATGGAAAATGATGTCCAGTATCTGATGACAAACTGAATTAATTAGGCTAATCTCAATTTCACTATGTCACATAGCTAGAGAAAAGAATTGATCAAAGACTGACATTCACTGTGTGAGAGAAGCAGACTTAGCTAGCAAGGCCTCAGACATCTTCAGGCATACTGACTGGTTTTATCACTGAGTTTGATAAACTGGCTCCTTACCCGTACAATGATCATTGTAGATTTTTGAAGACCTTGCCAAGGCAAGACTAAAGATAAAGTAAATAAATAAATAAATACATTTTCACATCATTTTGGTGAAATATTATGGTTTCTTGAAGTCGAGGTGTCAGAGTATATTATATGGCCAAAAGTTTGTGAACACTTGACCATAATACCCATATGTGGTTCTTCCCCAAACTGTTGCCACAAAGTTGGAAGCACACAATTGTCTAGAATGACTCTGTATGCTGTAGCATTACAATTGCCCTTCACTGGAACCACGGGGCTCAAACCTGTTCCAGCATGACAATCCCCCTGTGCACAAACTGAGCTTCACAGTTTAACAAGGTTGGAACGGAAGAACTCAAGTGACCTGCACAGTGCCCTGACCTCAACCCTACTGAACACCTTTGGGATGAAGTGGAACAGACCTCCTCACCCAACATCAGTGTCTGACCTCGCTAAGGTTCTTGTGGCTGAATAGACACAAATCCCCATAGCCACGCTCCAAATTCTAGTGGAAAGCCTTCCCAGAAGAGTGGATGTTGTTATAACAGCAAAGAGGGACTAAATCTGGAATGAGATGTTCAACAAGCACATATGGCTGTGATGGTCAGGTTTCCACATACCTTTGGCCATATAGTGTAATTTATAGGCAGAAAAAAAAACAGATTTTCACTGCGTGCTATGCAGCACCATTGTTGTCACCCAGAGCACACTGACCTCTGTCTTATCTTAGCTGCCAGAGCAGGCAAGCTGTCTTTGAGGTGATGCATGAGTCTCTGCATGATTTATTAGAGGTGAGGAAATGAAGTCCCACTCCAGGCACTTGATCTTCTCAACTGAGTTCCCATATCCAGGCAAGCCATACATAGTGTAGGAGTGTTGCTTTTATCCCGCCCTCTGTTACAGTCCACAGCTTGAGCTGAAATTGTAATCTGCATTATGTATTCAAAAACATGACTCTTTTAAATGGTTTAATCCAGAAATATAAATGTAGGTCATATTAATACTATAGCTCTTTCACATAAGGTAAGACTGATGCTTGCATCATAGTTAGATGTAAAAATAGTTCCTCAAAGGCTTGTGTTTGAAGCTTCCTGAAAGGGTTATTTGTAGAAACCTCTCTGATAAGGAGACACTGTTTAGGGTTCTGCATAGAATGGTTAATTGTTCCCCTGGATGGATAAGCCAAAGTAGCCTCTTAGGGTTCTAAATTCACCTCTTTACTAAGAGTGTACTCTAATCTATCTTTAAGAGTTCTGCAAGGATTCCTTGGAACTTAAGTTCTTAGCTTCTTTCTACTTGGAAACTTTTCTGATTAGAGAAACATTCAGTTGCAGGGTTCTACATACTTGAGGTTTCCACTAGACAGACAAATCACAGAACCCTTCAGGGTTCTAAAATGAACTTTTTTCCAAGGTCTTAGTCTCAAAAAATGGAAAATGTCAAGTGATATAAGAACCTACATCTCAAAATATGATTCTTATTTTGATGGATTGATGGATTCTTAGTTTCCTAAACGGGTTGTTCTTGGAACCTTCAGCTGGGAAACGCTCAGTTGTGAGGTTCTATATAGAACTTCCATGGCATTATGCAGAGGGACAAACCAAAGCCTTTCAACATTTAATCTTGTTTTCTTAGAAGAAATACTCCTTTGTTTGGATACATACATGTTCTTAGTTTCCCAAGATGCTTCTAGTGTGAACTGTTTCTTATAGGGAAACACTGAGTTGTAGGGTTCTCAAGTTAAACGTCTTAGAAATTTTTTTAATCTAATTTCATACAAATGTGTTATTTTAGGAAAATATAATTTCATACATTATACCTCATTCAAGCAAACCATAAAATACTTCATATTGCTTGTAATAACAACTATTAAGGATGGTATCCTGTTCCACTCTCACAGCTCAGAAGCAGGTGGTGTGTGTTTTTTGGACGCAATCTCGTGAATAACTGTAGGAGTGTAATTCTTCAGGCAGAGATCCATTACACCTGACTGAGCCAAGTAAATATCAGATTCTCTGAGCACGCCACCCTGCTCTTTAAAAAGGCAGCTATTGTCTCTGAAACGGTGCCAGTAATTGGACTCCTCAATTAGAGACATTTTATGGAAAGGTTATTATCAGTGGGTAATTATCCTCTTCAGTCTCCTCGGTGGAAGCGGAGATCCTCCAGAAAATTGCCATGGTGTCACGCACATAGGAAGCCATTCAAACATTTGTCTTTTTATAGCTGCAGATTTAACAGAGGACTTTTTAAAATATGTGAACTCGGAACAGAACAGAATAGTTCTAACAGTAATGTTTTTTTAAAAATTGCATTCTAACACGCTTCAACACTCTTTTGATTTATGGTCACAGTTGAAATATGTCAGTGTTAAATATTTCAAATTTTCCAGCCTTTCTTTTTTAGCCATTGTTACGATGTTTGATATGTGCCCTTAACAGCGAAATTAAACAACTGATTCAGTCTCAGATAGTTGGAGGGTTGGGTTCAGAATATCCATCAATTTCATTTCCAGACTCATGGGAACAAAGACAGCAGCATATTTCACTGTAATATAAGTACAGATCGTCTGCATCTTGGATTCGTGTTTTTTTAGAAGCAGTGAACAGCTGGTTCTGATATTAAATTGGAGGCTAAAATGTAATATCTATCAGATGCTTGACAATGAATCTTGATAATCTTGACTGTTGTTAATGAGCAGTGCAGTAACAAGATTTCATCCATGGATTAATAAGAATGATGTGGGCAGACTATTACAAACACATACACACTCACAGTCAGATACGCAGCTGCAGTTGCGATCTCTAATAGTTTCTAATGTTGATTAATGTTGTAAAAGTATAATCACTAGAGGTACTTTCTGATGGCACAGGGGTAATAATAGGTACATCAGTTTTAAGAGGCTCAAATGAAGTCTTTAACTAGGCACAGCTCACAACATTATTTTTCATTATATTTAGGTTCACATTTGTCATTTTGCTATCGAACATTGTGTATAAGAAATCTAAAAGAAGGCAAGCTAAGTTTGGTCATGTTACATACTTCTGTGTTCTGTTAAATCTTCACTCTTTAAAGCTGCTGAAACCTGTTTGGCAGTTTTCATGATTTTAAAATATGAGTCTCATCCGAGATACAGTAGATACAAAAGGTCTACATGCCCCTGTTAAAATTGCTGGGTTTCGTGATGTAAAAAAAAAACAAAAAAACAAGATGAATCCTGTCTGATCTTTTTCCACTTTTAATGTGATATAGCAACCAACAATATTTAAGTGAAAAACAGATTTGTTGGGGGGGTTGGGGGGGGGGGAGTGCTCAAGTATTAAATAATACTTTTTAAAGCACTTTTTGCTTCCTGTCAAAAGCAGATCTATCAAATGGTGAGGGGATTTCCTGTCTGAGCTCTTCCAAAACATTGATCATCGTCTTCTGAAGCCATTCCTTTGCTGACTTGGATTTGTGCTTTGGGTCATCATTGTGCTGGAAGGTGAAATTTTTCTTCACATCCGGCTGTCTAACAGAGGCCTGCAGGTTTGGTGACAAAATACATTGGGATTTGGAGCTATTCATGATTCCTTCTACCTTGAATAGAGCCCCAGTCCCAGATGAACAGAAGCAGCCCCTTCACAGGGTGCTGCCACCACCATGCTTCACCATGGGTAAGGTGTTCTTTGGGTGACAAGCTATCTTGCTTTTGTGACAAACATACAGTATCTTTTATAATTATGCCCAAAAATGTCCTAAGACCATACCACATTTTGCCACATGGTTTGAGGTGATGTAGGTGGGTTTAGATGTTTTTTTCTTTACAGCTTCCATCTAGCCACAATACCCAGAGCCCAGACATGAATAATAGGAGAGATTGTTGTCACATTCAGGGAGTGACCAGTACTTTCAAGATATTTCTGCGTCTCCTTTAATGTTGTCATAGGTCTCTTGGTAGCCTCCCTGATCATTTTTTTTGTCCTTTCGTCAATTTTGGAGGGACGTCCTGTTCTTGGTAACATCATTGTGGTGCCCACTTTTCTCCACTTTTTGATGATGGCCTACATGGTGTTCCATGGTACATCTTATGTTTTGGAAATTCTTTTGTACCCCTCTCTTGATCATGTACATGTACATCATAAGATCATGTACATGCTTTATAAGCTCTTTGTGGGCCATGGCTTCATCAATGCTGTGACAGATGGTGTGATCATCAGACATGAGTTTGAATGTGATTGGATAATTTTGAACACAGTCACATGCCCCATTGTAAAAGGGTGTACACACTTATGCAAGGAGGTTATTAAAAGTTTTTTATTTTTCGTTTTTTCCCCCTAAAACATTTGTATTGTCACTTGAATTCTGTTGGCTGCTTTATCACAATAATTGTGGAAAAAGATCTGACATGATGTATCTTTGTTTTCTTTTTTTTTTTTACCTCACTAAAACCTGCAATTTTAAAAATCTGTTTAGATTTTTTTATATCTACTTTATGTTCACTGGTAATTAGTCAGATTTAGCAAGACATAGGTCAAAGGCCAAGCTATTACACTAGTTAAATTTAATGATGACCCACATTTCCAACCATCTGCACCAACTTTCCCATGTTGCAAGATAACTGCTCTGAATTTTCAGTCATTTTATTAAAGTGAATCTCAAAACTAAGACAGCCATTAGATGTCCTTCAGGCCATTTCCTTCCAAAAGAGTTTCATATTACCAAAGACATTCCACATCATTACACTTCATTTCACTCCACAGAGAGCTGCTTCTGGGTATTTATTGCTGCTGGCTCAAGTTGATACAGCAAATGTTTCAGAGCTTTGAAATTCTAATTTATCAGATTTATCAGAATTTAATCAGAAATGAGTCCTTCTATATAAAACAGTAACATTTGCTCTAACATTTTCTGTTACAGATGTGTCAGCAAAACTTTAGCCCAAAGGGAGATTAAATCTGAAGGGTGTTTCTGTCTATGTAATCACCTTACATGACTGTCACTGATAGGCTGCATGAATCTACAGTCTGGGCTAGAAAGAAATCAGCCCCAGCCTCACTTCTTTATACTATTCTGTATTTTTTTTTTTTCTTCTAATGAGCACAAGTGGTGCTGTTGCACCTGGTACCAAAAAATAATCTACCTTAAAACAACAAAGGTAAACAAAGCAAATAATTTGATATGGATTCCAAAAATAAAACCTTTTATTGGTGTGTTTTTATTTTTGAAATACTTTATAATAATCCTGCAATTTAATGTGAAAGTAATCATTGTTATCACTACACAAGAAATGTTCCACCCTACTGGATTTATGAATTAATGAATGCAATCCAAACAGCAACTCTTAGGGAGATTTGAAGTGGGTTCAAGTGGCAATGAATATAAAACGTCTACACACCCCTGTTAAAATGGCAGGTTTTTGTGAAGAAACAATGAGCCCAAGATAAATCATGTCAGAACTTTTTCCACCCTTGGTGTGAAGTTACAACATCTAGAAATGAAGTGAAAAATTATCAGAAACATTTTAGGGAAAAATAAAAAAAATTACAATAACCTTGTTGCATAAGTGTTCACACCCTTTTATAATTGGGATGTGGCTGGGTTCAGAATGAACCAATCACATTCAATCTCATGTTCAAAAGTAATTATCATACAGCTGTCATCAATGAAATTATTCTGATTAACCCCAAATAAAGATCAGCTGTTTCTGTAGGATTTTCTTCACATCATCTTAGTTTTATCTGACCGCTCAAGCCATGGTCCACAAAGAGCTTACAAAGCATGTACGGTATCTCACTTGTCAAAAGTAATTGATCAGGAGAGGGGTATAAAGACAAAAACATACCAGTGAGGCTGCCAAGAGACCTACAGCAACAATAAAGGAGCTGCAGGAATATCTGACAAGTACTGATTACTTTCTGCATGTGACAACATTCTCTCATATTCCAATTCCAAAAGTTATAATAATTCCATAATTACATAAGCCATGTTTGATGCAAAAAAGTACATCTCTAAAAGAACACCATCCCCATGGTGAAGCATGTTAGGGCTGCTTTTCTTCAGCCAAAACTGAAACTTTTATCAAAGTGGAGGGAATCATGAATAGCTACAAATACCAGTCGATCTTACTGCAAAACCTTCAGGTGTCTGCTAGTAAGCTGAAGATGAAAAGGAGTTTCACATTTCAGTATGACAATGACCCAAAGCGTATATCCAAATCAATCAAAGGAATGGCCAAAAGAAGAGCAATGTTTTTGAATGGCCTAGCCAGAGCCCAGACCTGAATCCAGCTAAAAATCTGTGGGGTGACCTGAAGCGGGCTGTGCACAGGAGATGCCCTTACAATTTGACTAGAGTGTTTTTGCATGAAACAGGGGGAAAATATTGCCAAGTCAAGATGTGCCACACTGACAGACTCTTATCCAAAGTGTAAGAGTGGTGTAATAAAATCAAAAGGTCCTTCAACAATTTAGGGGTGTGCACACTTATGCAACTAGGTTATTGTAAGTTTTTTTATTTTTATTTTTTTTCCCTAAAAAAGTTTCTGATTATTTTCCACTTTATTTGTATACTTTGCAATTTTACATTAAAGGTGGGAAAAGATACGGCATGATTTATCTTAGCGTCATTCTTTTACTTCACGAAAACCTGCCATTTTAACAGGGGTATGTAGACTTTTCAAGTAGACTTTGTAAGTCTTCCGATATCAGGCCAGATTTGTTTCAAGCTAAATGTTCAGTCTGGAGTCTATCTCAGCTTGTTTTGCTGAAACAGAGTTCCACTAAGATAAAGAGACACTCCAGTTGCTCGCTCTCACAAAGCTAGTAGTGCTACATATTCCTCAAGCTTTCCCTCTTATATGGCCCATTAAGTGTGCGAATATTGTCAAGTATTACTAATGGGAGCCATTTGTTTTTCAAAACCTTCCTATTTATTTAGTTAGTTTTATGTGAAACTGCCTCTGCAGAGTGCAAAACAAAAGACACGGTTTTCGCTTACTTAAAGTGTGAATCATTAGAGTCTGTATCGTGTGAAAGATAAACATTTTCACACATAGAGGCCCACAGTATTCTGTGCCTGTTTCATTGTCAGTAAAACGTTTTCTTATTTCCTGTCGCCCTTGAAAATATATTTTGCTCTGTGGCTTTCTCTTTCGTGTTCCACTGTGTCTCAGTTGTGACTCAGCTGCCATCAAGGTAAAATAGCTTCACAAAATTATACAGTAGCTTTACTGTTATATTTTTAAGCCGAAGGGCTAACCTAATCAGCAGTGAATAAAAAGATGAATAAAAAGATTGGATCTCAGCATGTCTGGCAGACATCTCAACATGGATGGCAGCTCATCAGCTGAAACCTAATTTCCAGGAGATGCATCACCATGTCAGGATCTTGTGATCTCCGTGGACAACTCTCAGATCTCACCATCCGTCACTGCACACAACCTTGTGGTAACCACGGACAATCAACTGTCCTCCTCTCACATTGCTAAACTGACATGCTCATGCCAATTTCTCCTTTACAACATCAGAAGGATTCATCCTTTTCTATCCACGAAGCCACTCAGGTGCTTCTTCAGTCCCTTGTCATTTCAAGACTTGACTACTGCAACTATAAAGTATCCTAAATTTAAATCCTAAAGTACTTAAATTAGCACTTAAAAAAAACAAAAAAAAAACAACAACTTTGTATTGTCTGAGTGCTTGTTACTATATTACCTCCCCAACATTTACATTTACATTTACGGCATTTGGCAGACGCCCTTATCCAGAGCGACTTACAATAGTGCTTTGAAGTCTATC
>CM075003.1:6747910-6762952 GCA_037576675.1 Pangasius sanitwongsei | reverse complement strand
GATAGGGATAGGTGGAGAGTGATGATTCGCTGTGGCGACCCCTGAAGGGAAAAGCCGAAAGAAGAAGAAGAAGATTAGGAAACAGTACTAGCTCTGTCACTAATATGTTCCAACAGATATCCATGGAAAATCCATATATGTATAAATCCATAGATGTACATTTCTAGATTAAATATTAATTTTTTTTTTTTACATTTAAATCCTCCTATTGTTACCCTCCCAGGGGTCTGGGACAAGCAGATCAATAGTGTACAAGCTATTAGTTTATGATTCTGCGATCAATTAAGAAACCATGAAAATGAAAACGAAAACCAAGAGTTTTAATTTGCTATGTATATTTAAAACTAATTGCACTTCACTGGTTGCACCTAAGAACTTCACTTCACTGTAATGTACTGCATGTAGCCTGCGTTTCTGATTCCCACCACCTGCTGCACTACACACACCGCCAAGGTACAACTTGGGTCACGGTACGGCGGATTCATTTGTGTGAAGGGATGTCAGATGAACTTTTCAGAATCACAGACACACAGTTGTGTGAAACACTGATGAAACCGAGCAAAAGAAAGTTTTACAGTTAAACCTAAACGCATCGACACAAAATAAAGACATTAGGCACACTCGAATATATTTTATACACAGTGTGAAGAGAAAACACCACAGCTCAAAGCCAAACGCTTAACGGCGACTTGCTGACTTTTTCACGAGGGTGCTACGTCCCAAAACTAGCTCACCACGTGTTCTTACATTAGGCTAAAATGTGGTAGCTAAAGCATACAACGAGATTTTCTAAATCAACTGACAATGGGCTAGCTTATAAATTTATGATGTGTCCACCCCTGTTACCTACTCCTTTTTACCTTTCATTAAAAGTATGAAGTTAAACAAATAAGACCTGTACATAAAGATTGTGCTTAAATAAAAATAAACATCTGAATAATTGGTGCAATCAAACTGTTTGGACAAGGCGAGGTGATTTTTGTTTCACCTTTTCAGGAACATATGATCTGCTGCTCATTTGAGCGCTTTGCTTCAACCTGGAGTCGGAAAGTAAGCCAATGCTCTGATGAACGCTGGTGATTCATTTGTGCTGGAAAATGACTGCAGCTGTAAAAGGCTGCTGTGATGATGTGGGAACAGCAGAGTCCATTATGCTTTCATTACTTGGCACTTTGGGTAGACTGCAGTAATTATCAGTGTTCTAGCCGGAATGTGGCTTTCCACTAGAAGAGGACACACTGTATTCCCGTCTGTCCCTCCATAGTAAGAGAGATAGAGTCAGTGCGGAGAGCCGCTCTGCTCTGAGCGGCATCGTGCATAATGTTTTAGGGAACTATCTGCTCCTGGATGTAGCAGTACACTATATGTTGCTACAGTGTTGTGCTGAAAACCATAAAACAACCATTTTAAAAACACAGTGTACTGCACTGTAGTACAAAGCACTCATCAGGTAATGTGCTCCAAGTAAAAAAAAAAAAGAAAGATCGACAATACAGGGTTGACTGTAGATGAAGAAATCTAGTATATAAAAATATAAAAATACAGTGTGTAAAACAGTAGAAAGCTTGAAGTATGTGGAAAATCTATGGAGTTAATTTCCAAATAATTTGTTACCGTGATTAAGTCCAGCTCTAAAAGAATCTGCTTCAGTTATTCTTTCACATGAAACTGTTGACTTTTACCTGAAGAAGAAAACTACTTTCTACTCGCTACATTTTCAAACATGACAGTACATTTCTCTATAACCATGTATTTGTAAAGGCAGAAGGTAAATAGGTCATATTTAGCATCAGGTGCTTACCGCCTCTGTTAATTTCCTGTCTAAATTAATCTGGCAAGTGATAACATTCTTCATGTCATGTCCAGTTTGGGTGGGCCTGTGCTCATGATAGGCTCAGATTCTTGTTCTTGGCTGACTGGAGTGGAATCTGATGTGGTCTTCGGCTGTTGTAGCCCATCCACCTGAGTGTTCAATGTTTTGCGCATGCTGACATGCTTTTCTGCTCACCACGGTTGTATAGAGTGATTATATGAGTTACTAGATCCTTCCTAGCAGCCCGAACCGATCCGGCCATTTCCCTCTGACCTCTCTTATCAACAAGGCGTTTCCACCCACGGAACTGTCGCTCATGCAATGTTTTTGGTTTTTCACACCATTCTGTGTAAACTCTAGAGACTGTTCTGTGTGAAATTCCCAGGAGATCAGCAGTTTCTGAAATACTCAGACCAGCCCTTTTGATACCAACATCCATGCCACAATCAAAGCCACAGAGATCACACTTTTTCTTCATTCTTATGTTTGATGTGAACATTAACTGAAGCTCGACCTGTATGTGCCTGATTTTTTTTTTTTTTTTGCATTGCGCTACTGCCACATGATTGGCTGATTAGATAACTGCATGAATGTGCAGTTATACAGGTGTTCCTAAAGTGGAGTGAGTGCATACTGTAAAAGTTTTTAATGCTCAGTGTACAGTCTGACTCCAGTGTGTGCCTTGCTACTTCTTTTATGGAATAGGACTTTCCCCTTTTTTTCACCAAGAAGTCCTTTTCCCATTATAGTTGCATAAAAGCTGTAAGTACATACTCTTGTAATTCCTGGAAAATTAAGATTCAAAATGTTATGAAACCCAGGTTACGACCACTAAAATCAATTTTGCAAATCTGAATCTTATCACAGTTACATAGAATTACTATCGACAAGAAAATAATGCCACAAAAATGCCAGTTTTCCCCCACAGTTGGCAACCAGAGGAACCGAATAAGCTGCAAGTCAACGTGAGAGAAAGGAAGGAAAAAAAAAAAAAAAAAAAAAAAGTACTGCAGTGTGAAGGTGTGATTTGAATCTGGAGCTGGGGAGAGAATGACTGATCATATATCAGCTAAAATGTCACAGCTTTCCCAGAGCTGTGCTGCCTCCCTTCAGACCTCGGCAGTGGGCGGAGCAAAAAAAAAAAATGCAGATAAAATAATTACAGCATTGATCTATCTACATAAACATAAATCAAAGTTAACAGCATTTGCTGAGCAGAACACCCACGCAAACAATCTCTCCCACTGTGTATTGCTGTATACCTTGCAGGCACGGTACAGGTACTTCTGCTCCTGTGTGAGCTTGTACAGGGAGAGGAAAGCGTAGCCGTTGCCGGCGGTGCCGTGACAGATGCCATAGCCTTTGCGCAGTAAACCTCTCTGCCAAATCACCTCGCCGCACTCTGCTGCATCCTTCAGATACTTCTCGTCCTTAAACACCTGAGGACACACACAAACACACAATCAGCTGATCGTCAGCCACAAGCAATTATTTGTGTCGACTGCTCATAATTAAGCCCTAATTTCATTTCACACTTGGTTATTCTCTCACAAATAACACCATGCAAGCTGGGAGGCAGCATATGTTACATGCTAGCTAGCTAACTACTTTAGTCTGATCTCTCTGTCATGTGTATCCTATCTAAGATGAGAATATAGAGCAGGAGGTACAATGTATGATGGCTGCCCTGAATCCTACTGATCGTTTACAGTTTAACTAAAATAAAATAGATACTGTCGAAAAAGCAGAAAAATCCAGATGCAGATTTAGATCCTTGATAAGCAAGCCAGAGGTGACAGAGGCAATGAAAATCATCCAGAGAAAATCATCATGAGGAAGAAACCTTAACAGGATCAAAATGGAGTTATAAATCATTACTCTTTCTACAATGATCTCAAACAATCAAACAGTACCAAGTGTGCTGAAAGGTTTTCAATATAAGCATCATATTCATTATAACTGCAGCAGCATCTCAAACACTGTATGGCCAAAAGTATATGGACACCTGACCTATCGCACCCATATGTGCTTGTTGAACTTCCCATTCCAGATTTAGTCCCAACTTTGCTGTTATAATTGCTAGATATTGGAGCATGGCTGTGGGGATTGTTGGCCCATTCACCCACAAGAGCATTAGTGAAGCCAGGCACTGATGTTAGGTGAGGAGTTCATCCCAAAGGTGTTCAGTGGGGTTGAGTTCGGGGCTCTGTGCAGGACACTCGAGTTCTTCCACTCCAACCTTCACAAACCATGTGTTCATGGAGCTCGCTTTGTGCACAGGAACTTAGTTCCAGCGAAGGGAAATTGTAATGCTACAGCATACAAAGACATTCTATACAACTGTGTGCTTCCAAGTTTGTGGCAACAGTTTGGGGAAGAACCACATATGGGTGTGATGATCTGGTGTCCACAAACGTTTGGCCATATAGTGTAAATACAACCAGGTAGGGTTAGTAAACTTTTAAAACATTATACTGAGGAAACCATGATAAATTATAATTGAACAAAATTTGGCAGTTACCTTAAGATGAAAATTTAATGTAGGAATGTGCCTACATTTTAAGAAGCTTGTGACTGTGTTTGGGTGTAAACTTAAGTCTCATATGCCTCATATACATCTGACTTTCAAGTGAATTTATTAGAACTGCAGAGTTAAACATGCTACTGAGGAAATGCAGTTTCCAAATATAGCACGTGCTCGATTTCCCCTAACTGCCCTTAGGCATTATCAATTTTGTGAGAGGGAGAAAGAGCGAGGGAGAGAATGAACAAGCAAGCAAATAGCCCATCTGTTCATGAGAAGTGGGAAGGAAAGCCAGGGACGAGTTTTCTTTCTTTTATTTATTTATTTATTTATTTATTTATTTATTTATTTATTTTTACTGGAGCGTATTAGCTGTGATGAAGTCCATTTCAGTTCAAATTCTTCTGCATGCCAGATAAGAGAAATTGTTTTACTCAAGCAACATTAAGCTCACTATGACTGTGACAAATGAGTGTTATTAAAAGGGCATGTATGTATCATAGAGGCATTGATGCATAGTGCTGGATGCTGCTCACGTTAACCCATAACAAGCCACATATTATCAAGCTCATCTTCAGTTCGCATAGGAACACCTTGCCTTAAGATCTAACCATTGGTTTGTTGGTATAACTATAACTTAATAGTACATTTACGTTAAACCATACACTGCTGTTCATGTGAAACACTTAACCACTAGATGGCACTGTGGGATTCTTAGAGAAAGACAGGAGGTATTGAAATTCACTGAGAGGTATTTGGACTTCCTGACCTTGTTATTAAATCTACAGGTTTAATATCTCAGCTTTGGGAACTGATTTATGGAACTGTATTATTACATTATTGAGTCTGAATCCTCTTCACTGCTGATCACTCATCTTTGTAATAATCCTTTTTGCATTCATCAATCATTCTGATTAGCTCTCTGTGCCTATCACCGATATTCATCAGTATAGCCAAAAACATCGCTGCTAATCTCTTACAAAACCTCTGGGTGAAACAAAAAGTCAGTTATATGGACCTGTAAGTCCTGACAGGAAGTCTGAAAATGATTACTTTCACAGTTTATCCTTCAATTTATTTTTTACAAATATGAATACGAAATTCATTAAGTGACTCCATTTGAAAGAATTTCAAAACATTTCTAGAAGCTTCCTCTTGCATGCATGTGTCTCTCGAGCATGTGTGTGTGTGTGTGTGTGTGTGTATATGGACTGGGGATCTGCTTGTCACTCACCTTATGTGCCATGATGAGCATGTGAACCACGCCTGGCGCTCCGTGGCACCAGTGCACCAGTCTGTCTGTCTCATTGCTGAGGGATGATGGGTAGTTGCCCGAGCGGAACTTTTTGTGCCGCACATAATCTATACTCGGCCGGACCAACTCGGTCAGAATTTCAGGATTAATCTTAGCCATGGGCTAGAGAGAGACATAAAGAGAGAAAAAAGGGACAAATGATCTCACTTCTAATGAGAAATGGTCTGGAGTGATACAGCAGGGAGCCTTTCAGTGGAAGAGAAAAATCTGTACCATTATCTGCGATAAGAAAAAGTTCTTACAATCCAGTCTCATGAAGGAGGAGATGATATCAGCAGAAGAGAACCAGAACTAATTCCGTAACTATTTCCAGCATGTTGCTGTTGGAAACAACAACTCATTTCAAATGAATTATCCAGAGACGCAGCATAGTGTGCTGGAGCAATATACAAATATCTTTCTTCCCCTGAGTGAACAGAGTCTGATTTTGGAGTACATTTTGTTATTTACTGGATTAGGTATATGTAGAATTTATTAGGGCTGCATTTATAATGGCTCATATGTTTAATATTGTTTAATACTGAATAGCGATTCCTAAATTCATCTTCAGTAACCACTTTATCCTTGTCAGGGTTACAGTGGATCTGGAGCCTCTCCCAAAAGCACTGGATGCAGGACAATTCTCTCTGAATGGGACGCCAGTCCATCGCAGGGCAACGTTGTGTAGCCAATCTACCTATCTGCATGTTATTGTGGGAGGAAACCCAAGCTCAGGGACCCTGGAGAGACACTAGGATTAATAGGAACCAATAACCTGTCCAAAGTGACTTTGATCCAAAGCAACTCACAACTGAGACTAGACACAACTGAGCAGTTGAAAATTAAGGTTCTTGCTCGAGGCACATTCTCGGATTTGAACTCATAACCTTCCGATCAGAAGCCCAAGGCTGAGCCACCACTTCCACACCCAAAATGCAATTCATTGTGCAGTCCAGTACAAGTACACACAGACATCTGCTGACAGAAAAACAGCTCAGCTGGAACCAAAACCCCAGCTTTTGCCCTCACTCTCCACTCCTGCTGCTTTGCAGAGCTTTTACTGGTTTTGTTCTGCAGGGTTGGAGGGATGGATGTGGAAAAAGGAACACGCTTGGGTGTGATGCACTGCCTAAGGCTTCCTCTGAGTAAAATGGCATACTGCTGTGCGAGCAGTCCAAGGTGTGAGACGAGCGGTCAGTCTTGCTTGCATAGAGCAGCTGCGCGCAGTCTCTCAGCATTGGCAGCACTACCTCCACACAGACGGCATTGAAACCTGGGCTACCGATGCCGGCACAGCTGCTACAGGTACCACTGCTGACAGCGTTGCTGGTCACGACGCACACCAACTTCAACATTAGTGACACTAATTAGGAACAAATTAAGCACTGTCTACCAGGAATTGCAGTAAGCCTCTCAAAAGCATATCAGTGATGCTACAGTACCTAGCCACCATGAACATCTGTTTGTAACACTGCTAATACAGCCACTGCTGCAGTAACATACACAGATATATACAGTGCTCTAAAGGCTGACCGTTTCACCCTGACACTATATTGTGTTCTGCCATTTGTCATACATTTGAGCTATACAAGCAAAGGGGCTGAATTCAAGCAAATCTCATACAACACACACACACACACACCCTGTACCATCCTGTACCATTACAAAGACAGAACAATGCATTATTATGAGCAGTGGCGCATGTCCATCTGCGTCACCATTACGCACAGCCCTATCGCCTTAGCAACCATGCACGAGCTCCACCCAATCAGCTCACAGGCTCTGTGTGAGGTCCGTGTGTGTGTGTGTGTGTGTGAGTGAGTGAGTATGTGGGTGTTTGTGTGTGTATACCAGCCTTCCTGTACTTTAACTTAGATTTACGGGATGATGTCCAAGCATAACAATTTATGCCTCTTATTAATAATTCATTTCTTGGCTTGGACACCATCCTAAGATGATCCGCTGGGTGTTTCTGAGGTGTTATTTGTGAACAGGCATGCCCGGCTTGTGAACGCTACAAGTAGGCTGACTTTATTGATAGCAGCTGACAATTCACAAGCGACCGCAAACGCTGAAGAAGCTGAAATTGTCCCGTTAGGAGAGCAGATCGATAACTGGATGGAAGTGACCGGGTGGGGACGGAGAATAAGAGAGGACGTGGGAGTGGAGAAAAAGGAAAGCTGGTGATTGCACCTTGTCAGTGTGGTGCGCTACAGGAGGCAAAACAGCACAATAACACACACACACACACACACACACACACACACACACACACACAAAGCAGACTTCCCGACTCTCAACTGAATACAGCAGTTCACAGATCATTTAATCACCTCATTATGTTTTCACCTTCCCATGTGAGAACACACACACACACACACACACACACACACAGGCATTTCATCTGTCTGTAAGTACAAAAGTACATCTCCCAAATCAGCCTGCTGCCACACAGACACACACAGGTATTTCATCTGTCTATAAGTATACCTCCCAAACCAGCCAGCTGCCATGTGCACACACACGTGCACACACACACACACACACAGTCTCTTGCTGCATCACACTGATGGATTTTCATTATAGCCCTTGTTTGGCTTTGCAGTGGCAGCTCTGAAAGTGCCATTAGAAAAAACTACATTGCTCTAGGGTTGAAATCAGGGTCCTGGTAGGGTTTACATGACCAGTCACACACAGTGGAGGTCAGAGAGCTACACTTACGCATGCATGTCGGAAATCAGGCCACATAAGCAAAGACACCAGATATTTTTATTTTTATTCTAATGTCTCTATGCACACTTAATTAGAAGTCGTATATGACAGGAAAAGATGAAACCACACTTGTATGTTTTTGCACTTTCATGTGTCAAACAAAAAAAATTTGAACTAATTGCAGATAGGAACTAAAGTTTTCAGTGAGGAACGAAAAAAAAAAAAAAACAATCATTGGACTACATGCGCAACAGGAATGGCCAGAGGAATCATTCGAGGCAATACGTACATAGAAAATGAACAGTCACCCGTCCCTTTGTTGCTTGCTAGTGTGAATGTAGGGTTAGTTTAGGGGTGGCCAAATGATTAGAACAGGAAACTGAGACAAGCAAATCATATCTGGGCTATCAGTTTTTTTGGTTTTTTTTTGTTTTTAGAAGTAAATGTTTGATATAAGGAAAATTAACATAACATCTTGTATTAAAGTGTATGGGAAATGCACTGTGGGTCAGCAACTCCTGCATGTCCCTGACTGACCATCATCCATGAAAGCTAATTAATCCATCTAGTAAAAACAGTTCCTATTAACAGTCAGATCACATTCTCGGTCAGAGTGTGTTGCTGCAGGTCACAGCGTTCCAAAAAAAAAAAAAAAAAAGAGCAGCGTGTGCGAGTTGTGCTACCAATAAGAGCTTTATGTCTGAAAATGCATATCAAATTCATTTCTTATTTATAGTTATCTGATGGATATGAAGGTTCAGTAGGTTGCTGGTGTGGGGAAAAAATTCTACATTTGACATGCATGTAAACATAAAGCTCTCATTGTTGGCACAATTTGTGCCTGCTAGTCTTCTCTTATTACAAATAGTTTTCTTCTAGAAACAAAATTACACTATATGGCCAAATGTTTTTGGACACCTGACCATAACAGCCATATGTGCTTTCTGAACATCCCGTGTTATAACAGAAGAGTGGACTGTTATAATACTGTGCGCTCTTCTCAGAAGGCTTTTCCTTTCAATTTTGGAGCGTGGCTGTGGAGCTTTGATCATTCAGCCATAAGAATATTAGTGAAGTCGGGCGCCGATGTTGGGGGCGAAGAGGCCTGGGGTCCAGTCGGCGTTCTAATTCATCCCAAACGTGTTCAGTGGGGTTGAGATCAGGGCTCTGTGCAGGTCTCTCGAGTTATTCTACACCAGCCTTCCCAAACCCTGTCTTCATGGAGCTCGCTTTGTGCTGGAACAGGTTTGGGCCTCTTAGTTCCAGTAAAGGGAAAGTGTAATGCTACAGCATACAAAGGCATTCTAGACAACTGTATGCTTCCGACTTTGTGGCAACAGTTTGGAGAAGAACCACATATGGATGTGATGATCAGGTGTCCACAAACTGTACTCCTGGCCATATAATGTATGTGCTAACAAAACAACAACATTGCAAGCTTAAAACTAGTAGAATACACACCATCCAGGGTGTTTTCCCGTTTCACACTCAGTGTTCCCGGGATAGGCTCCGGATCCACCATGACCCTGACCACGACAGAGTGCTTACTGAATATGAGTGATGTCTTAAAAGTACATGAATTATTCACCAGGGTTTTCTAAATAACTGGACAGGTAAGCTAGGTTGAGATCATATTATTTGCAAGTAGTGATTTTAAATTAAAGGGAAAAAAAATAAAGGGAGTAGGAGTCTGCCCAAAATACTGAATTATGCATAGGATTCTTGATTAAATCTATATGTTTATCATCAACTTGAATAAAGTCTGAACAACGGACAGGCAAGACTGTGCTGGCTGCATCATTTAAACAACTTTTGCCCACGTAAATATGTACTTATGATTATTTATGCCAGAGTGATTATTTATTTATAGCACCTGAAGGACACGGAAATGAACTGGTGGTATATGAGCTCATAAGAAGCTTTTATTAGTTGTCTCTTTCCATATGCACATAGGATTGGATCATCTTGGGACATAAACCTTGAGGGATATTCCAGCATCCAGCCCAGGTCATGATGCTTGATGAAGAACAGAATACAGGACTCAACACAGGCCTTTAGCAGATAGTCTGCATTACATAGCACAATAAAGCACTAGCATTAGAGAGCTGCAGTATTCTCCTGAGAACAGTAATGCGTGTGTTATGGGCCCTGGTGCTGCTGCACTGTTTTCAAGGCACAGAGAAAGAGAGAGCGATAAAAAGACAAAGAAATAGAAATCACTAAATTTCACATTTGAAAAAGCCACGCAGCATCACCCGGGCTTGCTGCTGGAACATCCCTCAAGATTAATGTCCCAAGTTACACTGCATGATCCAATAACTTTAAAAAAAAAAGATGACTATGTGCATATGTAAAGAGACAGCTAATAAATGCTACCTTAACTTTTCATGCGCTCATATACTGCCATTTCATTTTAGTGGCCTTCAGGGAAGACTCCGGTGCTATAAATAAATAATCACTCTGGCATACATAATCATAAATACATATTTACATTGTTCGCAAAAGGTGGTTACATGGCATAGCCATCACAATCTTCTGTATGCTATATCTTGAACTTACACTGATCAGCCATACCATTAAACCCACTGAGAGTGGGTTAAAGTGAAATAACATTGATTATCTCGTTACAGTGGCACCTGTCAAGGGGTGGGATATATTAGGCAGCAAGTGAACAGTCAGTTCTCGAAGTTGTTGTGTTGGAAGCAGGAAAAATGAGCAAGATGACTGGGTCAGAGCTCCTCCAAAACGCCAGGTCTTGTGGGGTGTTCCAGGTATGCAGTGGTTAGTACCTACCAAAAGTGGTCCAAGGAAGGAAAAACGGTGAACTGGTGACAGGGTCATGGGCGTCCAAGGCTCACTGATGCACATGGGGAAATTGCTGAAAAAAGTTAACGCTGGCTATGATAGAAAGGTTTCAGAACACACAGTGCACCGCAGGTTGATGCGTATGCAGAGTACCCGTGCTGACCCCTGTCCACCGCTGAAAGTGCCTACAATGGACATGAGAACATCAGACCTGGACCATGGAGCAAGGTGGTCTATGTGGTCTAACAGGATGCACTATGGGAAAAAGGCAAGCCGGCAGAGGCAGTGTGATGCTCTGGGCAATGTTCTGCTGGGAAGCCTTGGGTCCTGGCATTCATGTGGATGTTACTTTGACACATACCACCTACCTAAACACTGTCGCAGACTAAGTACACCCCTTCATAGCAACAGTATTCCCTAATGGCATTGGCCTCTTTCAGCAAAATAAAGTTCCCTGCCACACTGCAAAAATTGTTCAGGAATGGTTTGAGGAACATGACAAGACAAGACTTCAAGGTGTTGACTTGGCCTCCAAATTCCCCAGAACTCAATCCCCAGAAATCAATCATCTGTGGCATGTGCTGGACAAATAAGTCCAATCCACGGAGGACCCACCTTGCAACTTACAGGACTTAAAGGATCTGCTGCTAACGTCTTGGTGCCAGATACCACAGCACACCTTCAGAGGTCCTGTGGAGTCCAGGCCTCGACAGGTCAGAGCTGTTTTGGTGGCACAAAAGGGTTAAAGGCCTCACAGCTCCAGGGTTCTATCCTGAGCTCAGGTTACTGTCTGCAGAGTTCTGCATGTTCTCCCTTTGTCCATGTGTGTTTCCTCCAGGTTCTCCTGTTTCCTCCCATCTTCCAAAAACATGTGGGAAGGTGGACTGATGACTCTAAAGTGTCCCTAGGTGTGAATAAGTATGTATGCGTGTGTGCCTGGTGCCTTGCGATGCACTAGTGTACCACTAGTGTTGGCTGAGCTGCATTACTGGAAGCTTCAGCACACGCGCTCAGGAGGCACTCTTTCACTGTTTAGTCATCATTTTGTCGTTTTCAGCTCGTTTTGTGGGTGTCACTTAATGTAAATCAGCTGTGGTTTGAAATAACACTTGACAATTTATGGTTGATTGGCATCTATCATCATGCGCATGTAAGTACAGCATTACCCAAACTTATAAATCTGGCAGGCATTTATTTTTGTTTGGTTTGGCCTATGAACCCATTCACACACAACTTTACTAAAAGATAAAAGATGCCCACTGTAAAATAAGCTGTTGCAACTTTTTATGTGGGAAGCTTCTGTCAGTATTTCTGCACTTCTGTCAATACTTCATGCTTGTGAACGCTGTGAGAATAACTGAGTGCAATACATGTTACTTCTGCTGCACTACAATGTGTATTACTGTCTTTCCTCTTCATTTAATTATCCTACTTTCCTGCAATTTTACAATCAATTACCAAATTAAAATTAGAAGTCAGAGTTTAGCACACGGACACACAAACACTCTTGATTATGCTCTGGAAACATTCTTGATTTCTTGATTACGAAAAAGCAGTGATACCTTCAAGGGTTCTTTACATCCATGTGTAAGTGTAGGCATTCCTCATTCTTAATAAGCTGCTAATTAAGAGCTGGATAAAAAGGCAGATGCTGTTTTATGACTGTCTCAGGCCTCTTCTCACCTGCATCAGCATGTAGTAGATGCCTGCCAGACCATGTGCTGCTCCAACGTACTGCTTCTTATGCCACTCATAGAGCAGCGGGCATCGTTCGGTCTTCTTCTCTTCCCTGGACAAGTTCTTCCCTGACTCCAAGATGGCTGTGACTACCTATGAGAGGCAGAGCAGCAAAAGGAAAGAACTCAGAACAAATGAAACAGTATGACAGTTACAGGTTTGCCCAGAAATTTAACAACCACGGTTACAGAGGGTTTCACTTAAGAACCCTGTATATTCCCTCTCATTCTGCAGAATCTTAAAATCAGACTTGCTTCAATGCTAAAATGGCAATTACACATCCATTATCATTCAGAAAACATCCCTTAGTACCACAAGCAATTATCCTTCAAAGCAAGACTTTGGCTGCTGTGTTTACTAAGCATAAATATGCATCATCATCACATTACGCTTTTCACCCCCAGGAACAAATCTAAAACCAGGACCCTAGTGGAAGCTTTTCAGTGAGTCAGCATTAACCTCAGGCCGTCTGTTCACAGTCAGAGCTTTCCTCCCAGTCAGCTCGCAGTTTATGCATGGATGATGGAAAAGAACATGACATTCTCCCACAACAGGCCTGTTTTCCAGTACTGTACAGAGCCAAATAATTACAACCATAAAACAGCTTTGTCATCCAAGAAGCACTGGACCACCAGAGAGTACGGAAGGAAGCAAGAGCAAGAAACGTGAGGACAGAAAAGTAAAATAAAGACAGAAAATTAAAAAGATGAATAGGTACACCAAGCAATAGTTCTAGAACTACATGGATTTTCAGAGAGGAACCAATTTGATACTGGGTATTGGTGCAAAATATAAAAATGGCATATTCTCATCTTTCCAACTGCGTCTTAAATGCGTCATAAGTAGTGGTATAATACTAGAAAGTATTCACATGTACTAAGTAAGGAATAAAACATGATAAGCAGTGCTGCTAAAGGAAAATAATCCTGGGGTAGTGTGATGCAGCCCTAAGCAGTGGATATACTGTACTTCCAATAACAGCTGAACGTGCTGAAAGATTTTATTCTTCTTATACCACAGCAATATGCCAATTACAATCCTTTGTGTATTAAAGAACGACATGTCAAAATTTTTATCTGTGTTTTCATTACAAATAATGTGGAACATCCGCAAAACAAGTTAGCTCCTGTTATCACTTACGTTATAGCAGCTATAAACGGTCATTCCCACCTCTCTTTTTCTCTTTCTTGAAGTTAATAAATTCCTCAGTCCCGAAGACTTCCCCGTGTCTAAAAACTTAAAGGTTACAGCTTTACCTCTGATCATGACAGAGTAGTGACACTGGAGACTCCTTCCATAAAAGTTATATAAATGTCTCCTCACAGAAAACCTCCACCATATTGACAATTACAAAGACAGTTTTAAAATACGCTTGTGTGGAAGTGTCCGTCATACAAGTCCCTCTGTAAGTTGTTACTATAGCAATGCTAAAATATTACAAAGAGTGTATTAATATAAACCTGTGATTTGCCTTGTAGCCAGCGCTATCATGGCTGCTGTTAGAGAAAATGAATCAACACCTTCTAAACAAACAGTTCGAACATTCAGCAGCACTGTGGTATAAATCACAAATATTAAATGGAAAATACTTAAGTTGGTTTGTATACAAAATATTTAAGTTTAAAATAAATGTGCAGTTAAGGCTAGTGAATAAAGTAAAAAATAGTGCACATTATGTTTTAAAAAAAAAAAAAAAAAAAAAAAAAAAAAGGGAGGGGCGGGTTTCAATGCTATCTGATGTTAGCCCGCTAATTTAAGTACACTTCTGGCTGTACTAGGTGTTTGTAATTTTTTTTTGTTGTAATATACAATTCATTAGCAGTTACAGTGTTGAGGTGGATACAGAAGCACCACTAACAACAAACTCTTTATTGCCATAATTGTTAGCCATGTCTGATTTGTTTATCTGCTACAAGCCCCGCCCCTTCTGTTTTCTGGTGGGATAGGCAAGTGGTCATCTGCAGCACACGTCACTTGTTCAGCAAATACTTAATATTTGTACACACTGTGTTCACAAAAGACATAGTATTTAGTTAAAAAAACAAAACAAAAAAAAAAAATACATACGACTAATACTATGCAAATACAGTCAGGTCCATAAATATTGGGACATCGACACAATTCTAACATTTTTGGCTCTATACACCACCACAATGG
>CM075003.1:6724558-6747810 GCA_037576675.1 Pangasius sanitwongsei | reverse complement strand
ATGTAAATACCCTCAAATTAAAGCTGACAGTCTGCAGTTAAAGCACATCTTGTTCGTTTCATTTGAAATCCATTGTGATGGTGTATAGAGCCAAAAATGTTAGAATTGTGTCGATGTCCCAATATTTATGGACCTGACTGTACATAAACTGAAGGGGGAAAAGTGTGATGTAATCCCTGCTCACACAACACAAGCTGCAAACTTTCTTGTTACTTGTAACACACATCCCCACACTGTTGTAGAACATTTCTGCAAAGCGCTGTACTCACATTCCCCTGGCACTTTTCTTTTTTTTAATATCTGAACAGCATTAAGGTCAGTGTCTGGCAAGTGTTCTTTCTAAGAGACTCACACAAAACATAATAAAGTTACCTACTGAGAGTTCTTACATCCCTTCCTGATGAAAAGAAGCAAGTCCGATCCAAGAGATTCAAGAGATTTTCTTGTTCCTGCACTTTAAAGTTCAGCCACATCATTAATATTAATGGTGGCATTCCAACTACATGTAATATCACTAAAGGGCATGGTGTTACAAATCAGGAAAAAGATTCTCCGGGTACACAGTTAAAGGTTATTTGAGTATCTTATCATAGTGTTGCGCCATCGTTTCTTCATCTTGCTCACTGACACGAAACCTCATCTCCACTTGAAATTAAAATCCATTGAGACTACCATCTTTCAGCACAGTTCAAAACAAGGATATTACAAAAAAAAAAAACGACAAGGTAAATACACTTTCCATTTTGAACAGCCGAAAGAGTTACTCAATTAAAGGTTGTCAAAATTAGCAGGTTTAATCATGTTTGTTTATGGATTTAGATTGGACTGTGATCAAAAAAAAAAAAAAGAAAAAAAAAAAGTGGGCGTGTTCCAGTTATCAGCAGTGTGATGCACACAATCCTAATACAGGCTTATCAAACATCTAAAAAGAGGCACATTTTAAATACACTATATGACCAAATGTTTGTGGACACCTGACCATCACACCTATATGTGGTTCTTCCTCAAACTGTTGGAACAAAGTTGGAAGAGTATAACTGTATAGAATGTCTTTGTGTGCTGTAGCATTACGATTTCCCCTTCACTGCAACGAAGAGGCCATGAAGACATTCAGGTTTATGAAGACTGGAGTGGAAGAAATCGCGTGTCCTGCACCAGAGCTTACAAATTACTTAGTAAGGTATAATAACTATACGAGGAATAAAACCCTTAGCATTAGGCCACATCACACCATCCTGTCGGTAAAGTATTTCCTACAACATATTTTTATTCCATGCTTAATGCATTGTAGGGCTGGGCGATATGGATAAAATCTTATCACAATATGGATAATTATATAATCAGTTCAAGATATGTAATCACGATATATATTATGTTTTCTCTAAAATTCATTTTTAAAAAAATGATCTATACAAAATAACTGCAGGCATTCATGACTGGTCTGTGGCATACCTTACAAATGACCATTTTCTAGTCAGTGCCTGATTTGTCATACCCAAACCACACCCAAGTCAGAAGTGCCTCCCTCTTTAGGTACGGGTTCCTCATCTTTTAGTTGGGCTGATGCCTGTTCAGTGTCGGAGTGTTGCGGGGAGTTTCGCTGTGTCACACTCCTCCGTGCTTGTTTTTGTTGCAGCACACCGCCAGTAGCTCCGAGCTCCGACCTTAGTGACGTAAATCGGCTGCCGAAAAATGGCTTTTGTGACATTGGAGATATAGATGATATAGGAAAATAGACATTTTTCTGTCATCCTACGATATATATCGTCATATCGCACAGTCCTAATGCACTGTATTAAGTACTGTGCAATGGGGGGAAAAAACCAACACATGCCCAAGTGACCATAGTTTTTGAAGCATGTTTAAGTTATTGTATAAAATGTGTGAATATTTGGTTTAATTTTTGCATTTTCTAGGCAACTAATATGCCGCTGACTAATACTTGATGCCATTTTAGTCAAAATAAAATTCATGACGAAATACTGACTAAATTTAAAGGATATTTTCATCAGAAGACAAAAAACTATGTTATTATCATGATATCAGTGACATAAAATGGTCTTAAAATGACAGTAATATTGTTTATTGCAATTATTTCTGGGACAATATATCGTCCAACAAAAGTAGTTATCGTGACAGGCCTCCACACACGCCGACTGCTGTGTGGAGATTCATTTGTAGAGTGCCATGAAAAACCTGAGAACACTTACGCCACATGCCTGCATTATACTGAAAAAAAAAATGCATTTCAAAGTGCGACAATATTGAATTTCCCGCAAACGTGAAAGCCACTTTGCTATGAATAAGCCGAAAAAGCAGTACCTGTGAGCAGTACCGCCGCGGTCTCGGGATTTTTAAACCTCGGCCACTCCAGCACTGTTTAAATAACCGTCAGTTAACCGCACCTTTTACATTCACACCCACACCACCACTTTTTTGCTCCTTTGTAGGTCAGCGCTTCCATATCGTCACATAGCAGGGAGGTGGATTACGTCTTGCCACAGAAATCTCCAACACAATTCCCAAACTATCTGTGCTTTTATCTAGACCAGTTCCCAATCCACTGAGCCAAATGTGTCGGTGCGCTATTAAGTGCCTCAGGTGTATAGGGAACTGGGACAGATCAAGCAAGATAAACTCCTTGAGAAGCGTTTTAAACATAATTATCTTTAGTTCTCACTTGTTTTACGTTATTGTATTTGGTTCAGTGAGGAGGAAAGCACAACACCAGCCCAGTGTAAAATGTAGTTACACTTCTTTATTTCCCTTTGCTCTCCTGCACAAAGAAACCTAAAAAGTGAACAACTCATTCTTTGTTACCAAACTGCATTGCCTGGCCTGTATCTAAATGACCTTGGCACTAATAATAATGGCTTTGGGCTGGTGGTTATAATTTGCCAATTACAATGTCACGTTGGTTTAGACTGAACTGCGCCGGGATCTTTTCCTTTTTTTTTTTTTTGGATGCAATAAATTAAAGGTTGCCAGATTGTATGCAGTATATATTTGGTGCCACATTATTTCTAGCAAGTTTAATATTTACACTTGGTAAACAATGCAGTTTTTTTTGCAGTGCTGTTCTTCCCCAATTATAATTGTTTCATTCAACTGCATAAGTTTATAAAAAAAAAAAAAAGAAAAAAAAAAGAAATACATTTTATTCCATTTTTCCCGGTGTGTTCTGACTTTTTCCATTTCAGCGCATTGCTATTTTCAATGTTAAACTAAAAAAACGCATACGGACATCTAAGAGTGAGCTGGATTGTGCAGGGTTTTGACATAAGGAAGGCTCTGAAAATATACTGGCTGATTTACTATCACACTGTCACTCTAGTGAATACTGTGAACCTGAAGTTCAGTCTTAAGGGAACACTTCGCTACCTACCTTTCTTTCCCGTCTTCCATGCTGTATGTGTGTATGTGGGTGTGTTCCATCTTTCAGGTCCTGCCCATCACCGTCTGCATTGCTCCTGCCTTTGGTTCCTCATTGGATGACCAACGATGGCAACATGTCTTGACTCCGCCTACTGGTTTGCCATTGACTGACGCGTATTGTCTCATATGTGTCATGTGTCACTCGACTGGTTGCACTGATTATCACCTGTTCTTAATCTCATTTGTGCTTTTCCCTTTTCGGATTTAGTTCGTTTTTACCATTACATTTTTGGATAGTTTAATAAGTCAGTGTATAGCTAGCTTGGGTCTGTTTATTATTTCGCTCTTGTCAGCTTCTGAAGTCAACATCCGCTCTTCATAAAATGAATAAATTCCGGGGCGGGGGGGGGGGGGGGGGGGGATAGTGCTCACCTTAGCGATGGTGTTCTCATCCACCGTTTCTGGGCCGATCTCTTTGTTGACGTACAGCAGGGCGTACAGGTATCCAGCGCGGCCGTACAGCAGCTCATCTGGAATCTCCGAGTCTGGACTGATGACTGAGCGCTGGAGCTGAAGCAGCCTGCAGGAACCCAGAATCAAAGGAAACATGGAGAGGATCAACTTATTAAACTTATTAACCAGATGTAAATACAACTGCCACAGTACCACATTCCCCTCTAAATGAGATTATTAGAGACGAAAAAGAATTAAGAAGTCATTTCAGTGAAATTGCTCATCTTAAGCAGATGGGCTCCTCAGCAAGAGGCCAGTAAAACTGCCAGCATACTGCAGAGTGGGCTACAGGCTGAGGAAAGAAAAAAAAAAAAAAAAAACATGCTGGAACAGCGATGCTGAGAGAAGACGATGATTTGGCAGTCATATACAGACAGGTGACACATTAAAAGAAGAAACAATGGCTCTGTTATGCTGTGGGAGCCATTTTGCTGGCATTATTTGGGCTCACTTGTCTCCTCAGATGGAAGAGTCACTGCAAATCAATACAAAGTTCTTCCGACTCATCAGATTTATCCCATGAAGACACATATCTATCCTGATGGGGGTGGTCTCTTCCAGGATGACTCCGTCCCCAACAACAAGGCATGAGGGCTCACTGAGTGGTTTCATGAGGATGAAAACAATGTAAATAAACCATAAGCACTGGCCTTCATAGCCACCAAATCTTAACCCAAGTGACGTGTTCGCGCTCTCCACCTCCAGCATCAAAACACCAAATATTTTTTGGAAGAACGGTGTTCGTCCCTTGTAGAATCTGCGCCAAGGTGCACTGAAGCTGTTCGGGTGGCTTGTGGCAGTCAAACGCATCATTTAGACACTTTATGTTGTTGTTTTCTTTAATTTATCACCTGTTTATGTGTATATTACTGAGCAAGATCCGAGTTAACATGATAAGTAATCAGTCTCATGCTGAGAGCTGCAGAGTTCAGACTGCCAGGGGAGTGCACTGAACACAGCAAGCAATCCTGCTCATTAATCTCATTAACTTCCAGCAAACACACACACACACACACACACTACAGTCAAGAGTGAGGGATGTAGCATGCCCTGAGACATTCAGCTTCAACTCAGACAGCTAATATGAAGAAACCAATAGTGCACGGTGTACAATGCCAAATGAAATCATGGTTCCGTTACACCACCGGAAACCTGCTGGTCTGGAAACAAGGAACCAGTCGTGTCGTGAGACAAAACAAAAGAGCAAATTATCCCACACACTCCTGTCAACCCCACCCCTTACCACCTCACACACTGCTTACACTATGCTTGTACCTGTGCAAAAAGGCAAAAGGCCACATTGGGGAAATGTCCCCTAACCCTAGACATGTCGTAGACATCATTACCAAATCCAGCCCTATGCTGACGTGAAAGGGCTTTCTCTTCCGTAAACTGGTTCACCTGTAGTCGCTTCGGATTTACCACCATGTTGAATTCTTGACAGTGACATTTGGATAAGGTGCCATTTCACTGCCTTTATAGTAATTCAAGTTCTTTTCTTAATCAGCATTATGAGTTCAGAGGTTTGGAAAATTATTGTTGAATAAAAATCTGCAACTGCAGCAACTGGAACTAAACAGAATATTGCTAATGTTAACAAAGCAGCTTTCAAGCAGCTTCACACTCAGAATAAATGAGTAACAGCAATAAAAATACATATCTAGCATTCTGCCTGTAATTGCTGTCTGCGGTAATGTCTGTGCAGTAATGTCTGCTGTTTATCTATCCATCCAATCTTCAGTAACCACTTTATCCGTGTCAGGGTTGTGGTGCATCTCGGGAACACTGAGTGTGAGGCAGGAATCCACCCTGGATGGGATGCCAGTCCATTACAGGACACCACACACATTCCCACCTATGGGAAGCCTAGGGGCAATTTAGCACCAATACACCTACTGGCATGTTTTTTTTGGAGGAAACCAGAGAAAACCCTCATGGACACAGGGAGAACATCTGAAACTCCACAGATAGAAACCCAAACTCAAGGTCAGATCGGGGACCCTGAAGCGGTGAAGAGGCAATGCTACCCTCTGCATCATTGTGCCACCCAGTTATATATTTTTCACATCTGATTCTGTAATGTTTCTGCTCTCAACCTGGTGAACTTCAACAAGCAGCAGACCCTGCACCAGTTCACAGTGCTTGTCAGTAGAAACTGGATATAAAACCTCCCAAACCTCTGATACAGGGCTGCTGTTTAAACCATAACTCAAGGTATTTTCAAAGCAGGAACATTTTGGTGTAAGACAGTGACAAACAGAGAGTTAGAAGAGCATGGTGTGAAGAAAGACAGAGAGGCATGGAGGAGAAAAGAAGTGAAATGAGTCTCGTACTTGGTGAGGCACTCCTTTGAGTCAGCCTGGTTCTTCAGTCGATGGTGGACGACGGCGGCAACGGCCAGCGGTCCAGCGTCGCCACACAGAAAGGTGACTTTCCGGCCGTTCAAGTTGCGCAGCGTACGCTTAACATAATCCAGAGAGCGCTGCAGGTGAGAGGAATCACCACTCACACGATGCAGCTGCAGGTACAGCAAGGCAATTCCTACAACACGTCAACAGCCACTTTAAAATAACATGCAACGTCAGTAAATTATTGCACTCACACTACAGTGACTGGAATTAAATGTCAGCAAATGATAAAGATCAGTTTCGTTTAATCAAAGGGATGCTGAAAATCGTTACCTGTCCAGCCAGTGTAGGTGGAGAAGTCATGCGGGTCTGCAGTCTTTAGTCCCTCTTCCATCTGCTGGAGAAGATCTTTGATCTTATTCTGTACTTTCTTCTGGAAGGCCTCTGTGATCTGTTTGTGAAGAGTGAAAAACAAGTTGTCAGAAACCCAGATGTCTTGTATTATTTCTTTTTTAGCGAAACCAGGACTGTATGTAATCTTTCTGAGCAGTTAGCACTGGCACTGCAAAATTTTGAACGTGCTGTAGCACAAATGAAACCAGTGGAACATTGAGATAAAATTATAATACTTATACTACAGAGCTGCTGAATTCATTTTCTCTAACAACAGCTCCGACAGTTCTGGCTTCAAGGCAAATGAGAATTTTATATTAATGCACTCATTCTAATATGCTATCGTGTCTGTACTAACCCCTTACACGCGGAAGTGTATGGCGGACGCTCCACATAACCTAAACTTAATAATAAATGTGCTATTATTTAGCAAAAATCTATAATCTTCCCTTAAGCAGACATTTATTTAACATTTATGAAAGTGTCTTGAGTGTCAGCACTTGCTAACGGTCAATACGTTGTATGGCGCTTTACTGTTTCGTCATTGTGGAGAATGGTTGTGAGGATTCTTGATCTAGACGTGACTGGTTGCTGGCTTTTCTTGTTGAGGCTTCACACCTTAACCGTGTATTACATAAACACTGACAGACATTGGATTGGATTTAGCAGCACTCCGGAAAGCAATAAAGGCAATACTCAAGACTGCATTAATGTGATAAGTAGAAGACCCAGCATTGAGCCGTGTGGGACCTCACAGTGCACTTCCAGAAAATAATAGAATTTGGGAGAAATAGTACCTTAAGGGCCTAATATATAAACCCTCACAATGTTGCAACACAGCAAAGCAACATAATACAGTGTAGTCTCTAGCTTTGCCTTAGACCACTGATTCTCAACCTTGGGGTTAAAGAAGATCTGTACAAACAGTTATTTATACTGCAGTTCTATGTATATAAACTTGATTTAGGGAATATTAAAAAGTAATTTAAACTGTCAGATTATTGTAATTTTAATGATAATTGTCTTCATTCAGTTTGGAGTTCCTCTTGAGCCCATTTTACACTACCTTTCCTGACATGCTCTCATGTTAGCCTAATCAAAGTAGTCTTCAGGCCAGACACTGTATGAAGAGCATATTTATGAGGCACGGTGGTGGGTTTCAGCTAGAAACACTACAAAATACAATATTGATGGTATATCTTGCACTGTATGCTCATAATCTAAATAGCACATAGCACCGCTGCTCTGCTGTTGAGTAAAATCACTGACCAAAATGGGCTGAGAACCCCTCCCTTAGACCTACAATGGTGCAGCTCTGACATTACGTACTCATAGTCAATAGACATTTTTCCTTATAAGGTCATTATATTGTAATTTATTACATTTCAATGGATCGAGGCACCTCTACCAAATTATCTTAACACACATCAACAAAAAAGTCTGATATCTTTGTGGTCAGTCCAACAGAAAGACGTGTTCCTGGCTGACAGTGGTACAGATCTGGGTGCTGGGTGTTGGCTCCTGGCTCAGACACAAAGAAAGCCTTTAGTTTCAGAGGCTCAGAGGATTTTGATCATAATCACTGAGGGATGTTCAGAGCTAGTGCAGCCTACCCATCAACTCCTCTCACGCACATGGCAGGCGGTAAATTATTAGAACCTGCCGGCAGGTTCGGTATCTCAGACTCAGAGACAGAAGAGAACAGAGTCTGCTGGCAGTTCATTTGCAGCAGGGCTGTCTGTGAGATGAATGCTGATAATAGATGAGAGGCTCAGCTCAGACCTGCAGTACACTACACTAACAAAGCAGCACCGTGGCAGCCTGCTGGCCGAGACAGTGAAAAGTAGTAGTGCCTGACTTCCCAATATGTGGTGCAAGTTAAAAAGTAAAAAAATAAGTGCAGACACTTCCTTAGACCACTTTTGCTAGGTACTAACCACTGCATACATGGAACACCCCACAAGACCTGCCATTTTGGAGATGCTCTGACTCAGTCGTCTAGCCATCCCAATTTGGCCCTTGTCAAAGTCGCTCAGATCCTTACGCTTGCCCATTTTTCCTGCTTCCAACACATCAACTTCGAGAACTGACTGTTCACTTGCTGCCTAATATATCCCACCCCTTGACAGGTGCCAATGTAATGAGATAATCAATGTTATTCACGTCACCTGTCAGTGGGTTTAATGTTATGGCTGATCGGTGTATGTCTCGTATCGCGGCATCAGTGTATCGTCTCATGCCTACTTACGTATTCTATTAGTCACTGGTTGTTGTGCTAGTTTTTTATGCCCAAGTATTAAAATCCTAGCCACACAAAGTCAGAGAAGTCAGGAAAATTAATCAGTATGTTGGAAGTAGGAAAACAGGATCTGGCTAACTGGAACACTTTCAGCAGCCGAGCCAACTCTGTTCCTCCTGACTTGGCAGCAGACATTTGCGGAGGCGTGATGGCAGCGTGCTTTAAGATAACTTGTGTCCTGTTCACTAGAGATATGAAATGGGATCATTACCTGGTTTCTCGAGTGCTGATCTCACTTCAGTTTTTATACGGCCTACACAGGAGCACGTTTTTATCTGATGTGCTACACAGCTAGAGTATTCATTTTTTGCTTGACACGTAGAACACTGAAAAAGTAGACCAGAAAAACAGAACAGCGGTGCATCTAAAATGCTCCAATGTTAATCACGTTGCATTTAATACCAGTGGCTTTGCAGTGGTCACATGCAAAAAGCGAAGTCCAAACATCCCTAACTGCATCCACATGCATCCAAACTAAAGCAGCCTGTGTACAACTGATACAGTAATGATTCCCTTATGCAGACGGGCTTCGTGATGAGTGTTAAGCTGCAGAGCGCACGCTCACACACAGAGGATAAAGATGGCGAGCAGACACTTCCACACCTCTACAGACTGACAGAGAAAACAAACAGTGAAAAAATGAGCAGATGGCAAGTGGGTTCAGCTCATCTGAAACTAAAGCAAACATGCGCATTACATGCATCTAATTTGGCCCTAATGTGAAGGCAAAGACCTAAAAAGTCCTAGATCAGGTATAGTATATATTACTGCTGGAATCTTTAAGACAGAATATCAGCTTTGCCCATAATAGCAGAAACAAAATCAAAAACTCTGCATCTGCCCTTTTCAGTCCTGATCAAGACAAGCAGTCACCCAAACTCCAGAGTAAATAATGTTTGTGATGAAGGATTTTTTTTTTCTACTAGTCAGAAACATTATTTGTTTTGGGTAAAAAAATTTAAAAAAAATATTAAAAAAAAGGGGTTTTAGCATTGAGTGTCTGTGGACACTATAGACAGATATGGATGATATACAAGCACAAATATTAACAGACAAGACAAACACAAAAAAAAAAAAAATTCAGGATCGAGTAAGTCCTTGTAGTGTGAATATAGTGAATGAACTATTTAAAACTGTGGCAGGAGAATGGGAAAACTAGAGCTGCAATGATTAGTCGATGTAATCATTTATGTCAATTAAGAAGAATTATAGATATGGATTTTTCTATTTGACACCTAACCAACAACAGAAACATGTTATAATGTAACGTCTTTTTCTGGGGTAGAATGTTAACGCAATAGTGAACCTGCTGGTCGCTGCGCACAAAACTGTTTTCAGACCAAAACAATAGAGCAGTGTTAAAGCAGTGTTGAAGAACCTACATACAACAGACCAAATGATTGTATTTGCTTACAAAACAAAGCTGAAAAGCTTTGAATCCGGGGGGGGAAAAAAAAAAAAAAGTTTACTGTCATTTAACACCAAGTGCAAATGAAATTTAACACAAACTTTTTCCACGGAAGAAATCACATATCGCAGACAGAACTTTGAATAACGGAGGCTACGAAAGAGGAAAAAAAAACAAACACGCTGATAGTAAAAGCATGGTACAGTACAGTATGCGCTAATAGCAGTGCATCAAAGAAACACTAACATTAAAAACCAAAGCATCCAAAAAACACAGGAAATGCCTGATGTTATAGCATAATACATTTCATAGAAGCATTCATTCATCGCAATCGCACACACATACTCACACACATACTCACACACATACTCACACACATACTCACACACATACTCACACACTACAGACAGCTTGGAAATGCCGGTCAGCCTACAGCGCATGTCTTTGGACTGGGAGAGGAAACCGGAGTACCCGGAGGACACCCCCGCAGCATGGGGAGAACATGCAAACTCTGCTCACACAGGGCGGAGGCGGGATTCGAACCCCCCAACCCCGGCGGTGTAGCCACCGCGCCCCGCGGCTTGATTATAGGTTTAGCAATTTCATAGTTCAATGACTGATTAAGTTGAGCCTGTTTAATTTTGGCTTGTGAAGATTAATAACGACGCATCCTTTATGTGAATAAATACAGTTTTGATAAAGCAGTAGAGAGAGAAACACCCATTTAAAGGCACAAATTTCACACTTCTTGTGTTCTTGTTTAAAGTAAATTCCTTATCAAAGGAATTTCAGAGGAACTCCGTAGACTAACAAGACATTAAGGTTAAGTTGTTCCTAACACATTATATTATTGTTCTTATGTATTTTATCCAACACGGGAGCAATACAGTAAATATTAACTCTTTACTTGTGCCTTTCCCAAAGTTTTGAATTAACCAAGGTTAATTATCCAGCCAGAGCTTCATTTACAAATATCTTTTGATGGAACGATTCATGATATGTCATCATAATAGAAAAAAATGAGCTTTGCATAAGGACCTCAACAACTGTCCTTAGACTTCTATTGTAAGTAGGTTGGGTTTTTTTTGTTTGTTTGTTAGTTTTTCATTTATTAAAACGGTGTTTTCCGCTGCTTAGTAGAGAGAATCATGTCAAAATTCTTGTCTGTGGAAATACTATAATATAAAAACCTTCCAGGAGGCAGTGTTCACACAGAACATAGAACTCAATAATAAAAGCTGTAACAGCATATCAATGATAGCACACATATTTCTGACTTAGCAATCAAATACCCCACACCAATAGAAGCCTGTTTCAGATCTTATAGTCTCATATGATAAATTCATTAGCTAGCCTACCAGGTAAGCAAAAGCTCCAATGTGCTGGCCGTCTTGTGTTTTTGTTGCCAGAAACTGACTAGGATTAATAAAACTGGTAGTTAACCTAATACAATAACATATGGCAAGCTAGTCTGCTAGTTAGGTGTATTATTACAGACTGAAGGTAACAAACAAGTATATGATCATGTAGCACATTGTATTTGTGCCCTCGGCAAAAAGTCAGAACGCCGTTGGCGACGTTTCGGCAATGAGATTTGGTGTTCTGCCCTCCTGTCACACACAAAATACACTATATGGTCAAAAGTTTGCAAACACATCACATCACATGTGCATCACATTCATATTTGCTTTTTGAACATCCCATTTCAGTCCCCCCTGCTGTTGTAATAACCTCCACTCTTCTGGGAAGGCTTTCCACTAGATTTTAGAGCGTGGCTGTTGGGATTTGCCCATTCAGCCACAAGAGCATTAGTGAGGTCAGGCACTGATGTTGGGCAAGAAGACCTGGGGTGCAGTCAGCATTCCAATTCATCCCAAAGGTGTTCAGTAGGGGTGAGGTCAGGGTTCTGTGCAGGCCACTCGAGTTCCTCCACACCAACCTTGGCAAACCATGTCTTCACGGAGCTCGGTTTGTGCACAGGGGCATTGTCATGCTGGAGCATGTTTGGGCCTCTTAGCTCCAGTGAAGGTAAAATTGTAATGCTACAGCATGCAGAGACATCCTATCTAATTGTGAGCTTCCAAGTTTGTGGCAACAGTTTGGAGAAGACCCAGATATGGGAGTGATGGTCAGGTGTCTACAAACTTTTGGCCATATTGTGTTTTGTCTTTGTTTTCACATACCTACATGTTCCTGATCCTGAAAAAGTCATATGCTGTCCATGCAGGCTAAATAATCCAGCTAATATCATTCTATCGACACCCGAATCACATCTTGGCTGTTGTATGTAGTGCAGCAGGTGGTGAGATTCAGTAACACATCCGATAGTTACAGCGTCACGGTGCGTCAAATCACTGTGAAGCACTTCATGTTTTTAAAATACACTGAAAAAAAGGGAATATTTGGTCAGGCAGATTTAAGAGAATATATTACGCATGGTTTATATGAAAATACAGGTTTGTCAACCCAAAAAAAAAAAAGTTTATCAACGAAATGCGATTTCACTGCTAATAGTAACATTAGTTTAAACGAGTTTCTAATTATTAGAGTGAAATATGTCGAGTAAGCATGATCAATTCACATAATATAAACGTAAACCAGTTACATTACCGAACCAGTTACATTAGCAAACCTCACGAGGATGATTATAACTATAGGATTAAAATATAAAAACTCGATTAACACGTGTGCGGTAGAACAGCGCAGCAGTAATGTGGCTAATACAAACCGCCAGTGGCCCGAGTTTGATCCCGAATTGAGTTCGATTTTGTTCAGGGCTTTGAAAATACCTGATCAAATCATGCTGGATGTACCAAAACAAACTGTGCTCATGTAATCTAATTCAGTTCCCTGGAGCCGATGTATGCATTTGAATCCAGTAAGTTCAGTAAGCTCTTTTCCAAATGTACACACCAAACGAATACTTTTGTTTTGCAACAATTGTTTTTCTGGTCACTGAGTCTACATGTCTGTGGGGCAACTGTGATTAAACAAACTAAAAGCCCAGACAGGAAATCTACTTGTCATAGGTGCCCAGGATACGGAGTTGTCCACCACCGGGCCTCTTCTTCCTCCTTGCTGAGTGAATGATGCCTGTGCAGGTGATCTCAGGTTAAAAATGGAGAGAGAAGAGAGAGTAGAAATGCATTTCTGTTTCATGCAGTGTCTTATTTATTCAATTACAATCTGTGCTTTTGCTTGGTAACTAGATTGAAGTGAGAATTAAATCACACATAAATGAACAATTGGTTCTCTTCACATCTGAGGAAAAGACAGTAGCTCTGGGTCTAATGAGCAGAAAACATGTCCGGATGAATAATGAATGAACGTCCAATTAGTGCAGAATGAAAGGCTTTTACTGTGCAAAGGGGAGTCAATCAATCAGACGCTTCTCCACACAGCGACGCTACTGTGGCAATCACGATGGCTGGAAACGAGACTGCTTTCGGGTGTCCCTGTTTTATCTAGAAGCTAAGGTGCAATCAATAGCGGATTTTCATTTTAAAGTCACATCGAAGACCTTTCCCTGCGGCTCACCATCAAACCCGTGAGTGGCGCTTCCTCACCACTACATGCTTCAGACAAACTCTTTAATAACTTTGAAAGATGGTATTTCCATGAAACTTTTTCAGTCTAGTGACTATACCTTGCTCAGAAAGGTAAAAGTCACAGTACTCGGAAGTTTTGTCTCCTTGCACACGGAGCTGTGTATACACGGAAATGCAGAGAGCCAATCAACCTGCAACCTTGAACGTTCTGAAGCTTGCGGCCAGAAACGTGTACAAAATAAGCCGAGACTAGGCTAAAAGATGCCATTTTTGGATCATTCTCTTGGCCTACTTTTACATGAATGACATACATTTTAGAAGCTGTGAGATTTCCTGAGCGGTCTGACTTCATAAAAAAGATGATTTATACCTTTAATGTCACCTTTAAAGAGGTAAAGACCTTAACGGTTCTCCAAGCACATATACTACAGCACAGTGCACACACACTGAGCTGTGTCTAAGTGGGACATCAGTCGGCTAAATGAGCTTACTGAACAAGCCAAGCACCAACAGAGGACATCTGGGAGAGTCATTCTGGTGGAGACACTAAATTCTGCACAACCTGCTTCTAAATTGGAAGGACCGAAACCCAGCAAGCAGCTATTCAAAATGGTCAAACTCAGGACTGCACAATTAATCACACTTGATTGTGATTAATGATCGTGGTTTTTTTGGCTTCCTAAATTAAGTATTCAAAATCCTAAAGCCGTACTTGGCCGAAATAAATGTACATTCACTGGCCACTTTATTAGGAGCACTAATACTGGGTAGGATCCTGCTTTCCTCTCAGAACAGCCTCGATTCTTTGTGGCATGGACTCCACAAGGTTTTTGAAACATTCCTTTAAGATTCACCTACACGTTGACCTGACTGCATCATATAATTGCTACAGATTGGTCAGCTGCTCGTTGGTCGAGATGCTGCGAATCTCCTGTTCTAACACAACCCAAAAGGGTGCTCTAATGGATTCAGATCTTCTGCCTGAAAAGGCTATTGAAGTACACTGAACTCATTGTCATGTTAATGGAACCAGTTTGAGAGGACATTATCAGCAATACTACTCAAATAGGCTGTGGCATTCAAAAACAAAAAAAAAAAAAGCATGACTGGTATTAATGCATTCATGTCCAATGTGTGCTGAGAAAACATTCCCCACAATATTACACCGCCTCCACCAGCCTGAACTGTTGACACAAGGCAGGTTGGGTCCAAGATTCATGCTGCTGACTCCAAATTCTGACCTCACCATCTGCATTCAGCAGCAAAAATCACGATTCATTAGACCAGGTGAAGTTTCTCCCATCGTCGACCGTCCGGTTTCAGTGAGCCTGTGCCCACTGCAGCCTCACGTTCCAGTTATTGTTATGGTTCCAGGATTGGAACCTGATGTGGTCTTCTGCTGTTGTAACTTATCTGCCTCGATTTTCGACGTGTTGTGTGTTCTGAGATGCTTTTCTGCTCACCACATTTGTAAAGAGTGGTTATTTGAGCTACCCCAGCCTTCCTGTCAGCTCAGACTAGTCTGGCCACTCTCCTCTGATCTCTTTCATCAACAAGGCTTTCCCAGTGAGTGTCGAGAACTGACAGTGTCAATTCTACAGAGTGTTGTGCAGGAGATCAGCAGTTTCTGAAATACCCAAAACAGCCCATCTGGCACCAACAACCACTGAGGCACCAACCAATTCTGAGGCTCATGATTTTATAAACTGTGCTGCTGCCAAATGCTTGGATAGTTGCATGAGGGAGCAGGTGTACAAGTGTTCCTAATAAAGTGGTAAGTGTATTTTTTAATCAGTGTAATTGTTTTTTTAATCAGCATTCTATCGAGCTACTCGCTCAATCTGATGAAGCCTTATTTTCATTCAAAGATGTCTACATTTTAAGGAATATAGGATGATAATGTACAATGTAAAAGAAGACTATTTAGTTGTGCCCTTTAACAGTGAGTGACAGAGTTAAATGAACAATGTGTTGCATAAGTATTCACCCCCTTGAACTTTTCGACATTTTGTACTCTAATGCTCTCCTTATCCAGTCGCTGACTTGGTAGACTGTCTCCTGTAGGAAGCACAACAGTTGTGCCTTATTCTTTTATTTTATTTGTTTATTTGTTTGCTTGCTTGCTTGTTTAAATAATGGATTTAACAGTGTTCCATGGGTTTTTCAAAGTGGTGGGATATGATCTCTAACAAGCTTTCCAGAAACGTGTATTTATATTGAGATCACATGACACTTTAATTGCACACAAGTGGTCTCTTCTGATGGCATGTGGAAGCACCAGAATTAATTTATTACTTTCATGACATACTTAAGCAATACTAACATTTCTTATTTCTAAAAATTTTACAAATTAAAATGTTTTCCCACCACTTCCACTTTTATTATGTGCAATTTTGGGCATATCCATGACATATATTCTTAATATACTCTATATAGCCAAGTTTGTGGACACCTGACCATCACAACCATATGCGGTTCTTCCACAAATCTGTTGCCACAATGTGGGAAGCACACAGTTCTATAGGATGTGTTTGTATGCTGTAGCTTTACAATTTCCCTTCACTGGAACTAAGGCTCAAACCTGTTCCAGCATGACAATGCCCCTGTGCACAAAGCCAGCGCCATGAAGGTTGTGAAGGTCAGTGTAGAAGAACTAATGAACACCTTTGCGATGAACTGGAACACCGGCTGCACTCCAGACCTCCTCATCCCACATCAGTGCCTGACCTCACTAATGCTCTTGTGGCTGAATCCACACAGCCACACTCCAAAATCTAGTGGAACGCCTTCCCAGAAGAGTGGAGCTTATTATAACAGCATAAGGGGACTAAATCTGGAATGAGATGTTCAACAAGCGCATACGGCTGTGACGGTCAGGTGTCCACATACTTTTGGCCATATAGTGTAACACATTTCAGTTTATAATGCAACAAAATGTGGAACAGTTCAGGGGGGTCAATACTTATGCATGGCACTGTACAGGCTTGTTAATATTTTAATCTCAGAAGAATAAGTGATGATTCCAGACTTTCATTGACTTTAGTATAACTTGGGGACATAAATTCAAGATTGTTTTTAATTGGAGCATATTAATATAAATGTAAATAGTGTATCTACATGATTAAATACAGTGTGTAATGAGTAAAGCCTTTACAGCTATTACTAGCTGAGGTTTACAGGTTATAGGTTATGGTCATAGGCATCTAAATAAGGAATGAAAAGCTAGCTAAGCTAAAGAGCTAAAAAGAGTTATGAAATTAACTTTAGCCACTTTTAATAAAGTAGTCAACCAGATACTGTATCACTTAACGCAGTATTATCAAATAACAGCTTTAGGGCTGCAGTCCAAATGGCTCCCTATCACACTAATTAGTGCACTACTCATAACGCACTAAAATCGTTATTTTATATTCTAGGTAGTGCACCTATATAGGGACTATGGAGCCATTTAGAACCAAACCTCCACTAGCTTCTAGCTAGCATAAGGAGGCGGGACCTGCAGAAAAATATGGGTTAAATTCTGCTAAAATACAGCATGTCTTACCTTTCCATCTGCACCAAAAGTGTCTCCGGTGCTGCTGTTAGCTGATGAAGGTGAAGATGTGAGGACTCCTTGGTCCCAGTCGGGAAAAGGGTTAGGAAATGAACGCTCCTCCATCTCCGACTCAGACGCTGTCACCAGCTTTAATCTCTTCGACATACTGTCTCCCATTTCTACGGCGGCTCACCAAGGCCAAACGTGTCGTCCGCGGTGGCGTGCGGATAATTAAACGCGTTTTGTTTTCTAGAGGAAGGGGGAAATGACTTGGTGCAGATGTTCCTGCTGGGTGTTAGTCCGCAGTAGTCAATGTCAAGAGTCAGTGCAAGGATATGGAGGAAAGGATCTCTGTCAGATTACAGTGAAAAGAGTAAGTGATTAGGCCACGACCTGTCTGCAGCTTCTGTTAGGATTAAGACCTACTGCTCCCATTCATTCATTCATTCATTCATTCATAAGGTTACATTGAATTCATTTTATTCAAGGGTGCTACAGCAATAATAACAACACCATTTAATGCCTAATAATTCATGCATGTCGAATTTAATCCCAATTTAAGCAAAGAACAGGATGCAACTGGGTTACAATCCTATCAATAAATCAATAAAGCTTAGTCTGTTAGTCTGTATGAGAAAATTATAGGCTTGCATGTGTCTTTAATTTCCTGCTGCAATTAGAATTTCATTTTTATTGTTAAAAAAAAAAGTTTCCTCCAAAAAGAACATCTTATTAATATTGATAAACCAAACTGAAAAGTAATATGAGTCTCACCAATTTAGAGAAAAAAGTGGCACATTTCCCGTTCAGCATGGCATCTTCAGTGATGACCGCAGAGACGCTCTGTTTCTTTATTATAAGGGTTTATTCTAAGAGAGAGAGAGAGAGAGAGAGAGAGAGAGCACCATCCTCACAAAGCAGTTCAGAAACCCGCGGAATATGTGATCCAGCCTCCATCTCCATCCCAGAGTAATCCACCAAATGCCCCCTCTGTCATTTCCGGGCTTTGGACTTTTTTCTTCACGCAGAGAGACGAGGCTGCATCAGGACCGGGGAAATGAGCGGCACGCGCACACCGTCACCGGCATTTGACTCACAGTCTCGGAGGAAACAGATGGCGATCCCGGTTTGCTTCAGGCTCCGGATTGTACAGCAAACAAATCCATAACCCCCAGCCCCCCCCCCCCCGGTTCTCTCCGTGTGTGTGTGTCCCAGTCACTCTCTCTCTCTCTTTCCTTCCTCACTGACAATGCATTTGATTTCTTTTAGACACCATAATGCCCGAAAGGTATATAAAAATAAAAAATATATAAATGATAAAAAAAAAAGGAAATCCATCCATCCTCTGTACCGTTTATCCTACACAGGGTAGCGGGGGAGCCTGGAGCCTATCCCAGAGGACTCGGGGCACAAGGCGGAGGACACCCTGGACACAATCACACACACCCATTCACACACTACGGACAATTTGGAAATGGCAATCAGCCTACAAACATGTCTTTGGACTGGGGAGAAAGCCAGAGTACCCTGAGCAAACCCCCAAAGCACAGGGAGAAAATACAAGCTTACCCCCTTACCTGTACTTTTAGTGGGCCTTTGTATCTTTCACGTGGTAATAGTGTACCCTTAAAATAATTAAAAATTACACAACTGGTCCTTAAGGGCCACTCTTGTATCTTTAATTAGCTTTTAGAGTCATACTTTAATGGTAACACTATAAGTACCTTTCCGGATGTACAATAAAGATAATCCTGATGGTACTACCCCAGTGTGTATGTGTGGAGGACTGGATTTTGAAACTGAAATCTGAAATTGTCAAATTTGACATATAATAAATACATACCTATAAATAAAAACAATTATATATATATATATACAGATATATTATATGATACCTATAATATACCTGTACACAGTAGTTTACTATATACAGCATAGGCATCTCAATATTGATATCATGGAAATATGATTTTTAAAATAAACATTTTTGAGATTTCACTTTTGCCCTAAGGTCTTAATTTAATCATGGCTGGAAAGTTTTCACTTTTCCTTATTTGTCAGTTCTGGCATAATGTATGTATTATATCAGCATTATTAATACTGTTGATGATCTATTATTATATATCCCTTTCCATCAAATTATAATAATTAAGACAGAGTTCCTCTTGTCTTTTGCATAAACCAAAGGTAGGGAAAGGCATCTCCCATAAGCTCCATTACAATCTAATCTCTGCCTGTACAGTACCTTTATTTCTCACAGTGTAGATGATACTGAGACCCTAAGATGTATATAGCGCTTGTAGTTGACAAGCTATTACTGGTTCATTTTGTTTGTCTTTTTTTTTTTTGACATTGGTCCAATAGGTTAGATTAAAAATTAGCATATTTGTCATTTCTGTATGCATGCTACCCTGTTTCAGTAGGCCAGCATACAGTTTAGTTGACTGTAGACCCTAGGTCATAAAAGCTTAGAATGAAATGTTAATGCCCTGTTAATTTCATTTTTTATAAGTTTCTTTACTTGTGGGAAAGTGTAGTGCAGAGAAGCTCATTCATTCATCTTCAGTAAGCATTTTATCCAGGTAAGGGTTCATAGTGGAGCAGGAGCCTATCCTGAGAAATACATCCTGAATGAGACGGATCAGTCACAGGGCATGATACACACATTCACATCTAGGGGCAATTTATCTTAGCCAAGGGAGGTGGGAGGAAACTGGAGAACCCAGAGGAAACCCATGCAGAGGACTGCATAATCGAAATAATGTCATGTATATTTACCACAAAGTCATGCTCTCTGTTTCGTCTTACTCTTAAAGTCAACAAACTAGTGAATTTGCTGTCTTTTCATCTCTCCAGTTGCTCTTTCTGTTGAGCTTTTGCTGAAAAGGTTTTAATCAGGGACACTTAACATTTTATAATGGTTTAGTATTTTTTTTTTTTCATCCTTTAGCTGGTTTCTCTGCATCAGTGAAACAGAATTATGTTTAATCTTTTGCCAGGCAGTCATCTCTTTGCAGTACTCCTGTAAACCATGTGCTTTATATATTACTATGGTATTATTGGCATTACTATGTATTACTTTTTATTATGTATGAACTTTGTGTTGTTTGTAGTTCAACTAACTGCTTAGTGACTAGTGCTTAGTATTCCTGACTATCTGCATTTATTCTAACCTCCGAGTTTAGCTATGGCTGTGTATTTATTTCCAATCATTTTGAAACATGTTAAATATGTCTATATTGATATATTTAAGATGTGCTTAGTGATGCAGGTGCTAATTTGTTGGTTGCTGCTGTATTTTCATTATTCCCATGAGAGGTTAGTGGTGGTGTGCAGAGTTGATGTCACAGACGGGGCATTGCTTTCAACAATCTCAAACAGACTGTCAGCTAAAAATAAATGAGCAAAAGCTTCTTTTTTCGAGCAATGTTCAATGTCATATTAATGAGAAATCCAGCATAGAAGTAGTGGAGCCAACAATGCTGGACTGAAAGTTCCAGAATTGCAGCACACACTGTTATTGATTTATATAACTTATTAATAATATATAAATATGGCTGAAGATTTGACCGGCAATGCATCTTGTTTTACATATATGGGTCATAAAAAGTAAAGCTAAAATGAATTTGAGATTCATTTACTTAGATTAAAGCTCAAAAAGTCATTTCTGAGGCAGTTTTGTTTTAATAAATATTGCATTATGATATGTATTGAACAGTTATTACCAAATAATTTGTAAATATAACTCCAGGAAGCTAATGTCACCTTTCGCTGACCTTCATAGATATTTGAGTTGGTAGTTCCTATCACGGGCTCTATGTAATAAGCAATATGTGAATATCGAATCTTGCATCATGACAGGATCTGCAGCATTTCCCTGATTTTAGTATCAGTGAATGACAAAAATGTTTAGTTCTGTGTGTATTAAAAGCATATTTATGCTTCCACCACTGCCAAACTCATTATAAATTCATAGAAATTCATGAATGTCATGTACATGAGGTAATAACAAAAACAAACAAAAAAAGGAAGCTAAAAACATTAGTTATCCATTGAACCCTTAGCCTTTTTATTTCTAAGAGTGCATAAATTAACTGGATAAGTGTATAGTACAAAATCCAAAGTATTGGTAGTTATAATACCCAGAAACCCTAATTATTAATGTAGATTGTTACGAATATGGGCAGCACCTGTGGTGCAGTGAGTAGCTCTAGCAGGGGGTCTCCAGTTTGATCATAAGCTCGGTTACTGTGTCAGGAGTTCGTCATGTTCTCCCCATGTCTGTGTGAGTTTCCTCTGGGTTCTCCTTTTTCCTTCCACCACTTAACAACATAAAGATAGGTGGATTATTTACGCTAAATTTCCCTTACGTGTGTGCATGGTGCCCTGTGATGGACTGGCGTCCCATCGACTGGCGATGCATTCCCACCTCATGCCCAGTGTTCCTGGGATAGGCTGCACATCCACCACAAGCCTGAGCAGGACAGAGTGGTTACAGAAGATAAATGAATTAATTATTATGAATGCTGTAAGAATTACAATGACTGACAGGTTCCCAAACTGGATAACTAAAAAGACAGGATTCTGTTTTAATCGCTGCTTCCAAATATGAACATACCGTATATTTGACACAAAGGTGATTGCTTTAAGACTACATGGAAAGCCCGGCCTCACCTACAGTTTTATTAAAATGTGGCAATGAAATGGTTCTATATTAAATAAATGTTTCTAGATTATTCATGACTCTTGAAATTCAATATATTAGAGAATCAAATATTTCACTGCAATATTGCACTGTTCATTCTTTTTTTTTCTCCCCATTTTCATCTTGCCAATCCACACCCACTAGCTAATTCTGCCCATCACACAAAATCTGCTAACCCTAAGAGCATGGCCTGTTTTGCGCTCTTGGCTCCTGGAGCTTAACACAAAGTGTTTTTAGTGGACAGCTCAGCCTACGTGAAAACCTCCAGGTCAAGAGCTTCAGTTAATGTTCACACCAAGCATCAAAATGAAGAAAACGTGTGATCTCTGTGACTGTGATTGTTGCATGAATGTTGGTACCAGATGGGCCGGTTTGAGTATCTCAGAAACTGCTGATCTCCTGGGATTTGCACACACAACAGTCTCTAGAGTTTACACAAAATGGTGCAAAAAAAAAAACAAAAAAAAAACAACAACAACAAAAAAAACGTTGAGTGACTCACAGTTGTGAGTGGAAACGCCTTGTTTATAAGAGAGGTCAGAGGAAAATGGCCAGATTGGTTCAAGCCAGGAAGGCTATAGTATCCCAAATAATCACTCTTTAAAACTGTGATGAGCAGAAAAGCATCTCAGCATGCACAAAACATTTAAACCTTGAGGTGGATGGGCTACAACAGCAGAAGACCTCACTGGGTTCCACTCCTATCAGCCAAGAACAGGAATCTGAGGCTGTCATGGGCACAGACTCACCCAAACTGGACAGTTGAAGATTAGAGAAAAAAAATCACCTGGTCTTTTTCCAGTCTTAAACTGTCCAGTTTGGGTGAGTCTGTGCCCATGATAGACTCAGATTCCTGTTTTGGCTGACTGAAGTGGAACCTAACTCTTCTGCTGTTGTAGCCCATCCACATATCTGCATGATTTCATGCATTGTGCTGGTGTCACATGATTGGCTGATTGGATAACTGCATGAATGAGCAGGTGTACAGGTGTTCCTAATAAAGTGGACGGTGAGTGTATGTATCTCTCTCTCTCTCTCTCTCTCTCTCTCTCTATATATATATATATATATATATACAGTCAGGTCCATAAATATTGGGACATCGACACAATTCTAACATTTTTGGCT
>CM075003.1:6701772-6724458 GCA_037576675.1 Pangasius sanitwongsei | reverse complement strand
GTTGACAGCAACAGATTCCAAATGCAAATAGCACACTTGAAATGAACTCTGGACCTTTTATCTGCTCATTGTAATTGAGATAATGAGGGAATAACACACACCTGGCCATGGAACAGCTGAGAAGCCAATTGTCCCATTGAGAGGCATTCCAAGAGTGCTTCTATTTCCTCTAACCACACTGGGACGTTTGACTGTATGTATCATTCTGCTCGTCTGTGTTTGCCACATAAATTTCCACTTCCTAGTTAGAAACAGTTACTACAGTAGTGTTAACAACATCAACAGTGGACATATCAAATGATACTATTCAGGAATATAACTTTTGACTTAAAATATGAAAGCTCATCAACTGAAGAACGGACGCCAATTTCACTGGAAGCTCCATTAATGGAATGTGCAAATCAATGTGAGCTAGCTAGCCAGCTACCCAACAGGCTATAAAGTGAGTGTGGCTTCTTCAGGGATCAATTTCCACTAGTGGAGCAAAAACAACAAGAACATTAGGCCAAATATTGTCCGAAACGCGATATTCGTTTCTTTTTTATAGAACTGTTGTATCGACACGGCTGTGAATACCTATGGCACTTGCCTATGCTTGTGTCTACAGCCAAATCACAGCCATGCCGATATTCAATATAACCGCACTCTTCCTTGTATAATATGGATTAAATAACAGACACCAGTGCTTCCCCTGTTTAAAAACTACCAGCTGCCACTGATTTGACACCACTGAAAATTTTATATAGTCTCTCCAAATAAGGTCACACCATCATTCTCATCACCACTGCTTGGTCAAATAAGACCCTAATTAATCAAAAGAAAAGTAATGTTTATTTTTTATCTGGTACCATGATTATCACAGAATAGGACATCTGAACATATCTCATCTTCCCTACTAACCAGGAATCATTGGTAACACCAGGTCTACTACTATCACCACTGTGGAGATGTCAGATCACCTGCTGTCATTTATAATGAACTTGCACAGTGGGACGCTGAAACATTTCCAGCGAGTTAGAGCAAGAATGCTGAGTGAGCTCAGAGAACTTGATTAATGATATATTTCACCACATAATGAGAAGATCAGTCACCTCCAAAGCGGAGGGCTTGGAGCTCCGCAGCTACAATACTTCTTTCAGAAATCTTATAGGACTTATTCTACTACAGCTTGATTTTCCAGGGCTGTGCATTACAATGACACTTTTACTGATATGAGGTTTAATTATATTTCAGAAGCGAAGGAAATTTGGTGGATTTTGAGAAAAATTGTGCAAAGGTCTTCTTCACCTGTCGATAGACAAGTTTTCTCCTCTGACCTGAAATGTTATTCAGCCATACACTCTCAGAAATAAAGGTACAAAGAGTACATGTTTTGTACCTTTTGTATGCATCTTTTTCCGTAGGAAAGGGCATGTGTTGTACCTTTAATTAGTTTTTAGGTTAGTGGCCTTTAAGTACAATTATGTACCGTAAATTATGTAAAACTTAATTTCCTGGGATGTGCCACAAGTTTATGTAATCAATCGCTACTTTCAGGTTTATTTGGAGAAATCGTGGTTGTCAGAAAGCTCCCAAACGCTCAGGTCCATTCCCAATCGGCAGGTGGGTAGGAATTAAAATTTTTTCCACTATGGCTTGAATGGGATCAAGGTGATTTCGTTTACATGTTAAAATCTTGGCAAGCATGCATGTACGGCTTTTTAATGTATGGCTTCTCCACCTTGGATCCAAAATTCAGTATATGTGAAAAATAGGCACAAAGGGTGGCAGTTTTAGATCTAAATCTGCTATGAGAAGCTTGATTTGTACCAATCTTTGTATTAATATTGTCAGGATGGTGAGAATTTTAGACTTTTAGATGTTTGCTGTGGTAAAAAAAAAAAGCTTACTTATCTGAATAAGAGTGGGGTATTGAGTGGAATTCTGCAAATTACATTGTGCTGATCTCCATCTATATATTGTTATTGTGGTTAGTTTCATTGTCCAGTTTCCATCCCTTTTTTAACAGTGAATGTGGATATTGGACCATTTCCCTTTAAAGGACTGTTACTTCTGAACAGTGAGTCCAACTTCAACACTTCAAACTTCAAACCTTTGAGGTCTGACAAGATACTGAAGCTCACAGCAGCTCGTTTGATGTCTATAAAAATATATATCATTGGTATCAATTACATATTTTTTAATCATCCCTCAGTCATCCCAAGCAAGAGCTTGCATAATCCCCAAGCCCTTTCTAATGGGATCAACTTAGCTCTGTGTGTAGAAAGCATTTAAACAACCCAAAATTAACCAATCTGGACCTATACAAGACCATAATATATGCAGTAAGTCCAAAATCACCAGTGGAAAAGTAGAATCACACATGCTGTCACAACTATCTCACTGGGGGCACTCAGAATAAGAAAAATGCAGTATATATATATTACCAAATTTGCATTTATTTAATGGAAACCGCAGTGCTTGCAATGAGCTGAAGGAAGGAAGGAAGGAACAATATACCTACAATGTACAATACCCACATTGCTGTTAAATAAGCTACAGATAATGTACTTAGCTACACGCTAGACAGGATGACAGATACCATACAGAGAAAATCTGTGTTTTTTTAAATCTATTTAAAATCACACCCAAATGGTGTATAAATGCCTTGATGCCAGGTGTAATAAATTCAATATTAATTTGTTTGTCAGTTATGATTGACACTGTTAAACTTTAAATATGGATGAGGTGAAGTATTATTAGGTGAGCTTTAAAACGTGTGCTATTGCAGTCATGTGGACATTATTTTATAAGGTGGGATTTTGTATTGGGAAACTTCAGAGTGATTCAAATTCCTCTCAACGACAATTTCTTTCGAGCCTCACTAAAGGGACTCAAGCTGAGAGCCTTGAGTGACAGGCTGATTGTGTTTGAAGTTCTTTGGAAAAGTCTAGAACTGCTGAATCAATCTGTGATGGCAGATATTGATCTAAAGATGGAAGGAGGGCTGCAGCTTGAGGCTACGAGCTGGCAGAAGGGATTTGAGCTGAGACCAGGCAGGAGCTGCAGGGCAAGAAAGAGACTACAAATGGTAATCAGAAAGGGAGACAGGAACAGCAGAATAGGGCTGAGATTGAACTTGGTGAGCTGAACTAGTAGTCTGGGTCTCAGTGGATGTAAGCTTTGCTCTGAACAGTGAAAAGGGCAAAGACTGAATCCTGTAAGCATCACAACAACTGACAGGTTGCCAAATGCCATGCCTGTATTTTTTTCTCATTTGCATAATTGATGGCTTTCAGGTAGCTAAAGAAAGGAAATTAATGTGGAGCTGTGGAAAGCCATGGATTCTGAAAATATAGCATAACAGACCAACTCCTCAATCAACTTCAACTTTAAGGACAAATGATTATCAAATATAGGACAAATATATGATTAATTAGGCCTTTTTCTAGTCATTTGTACTCATTTCAAGCTTGGCAGATCATTTCATATTATTCAAGCAGTTATTTCCAGAAAGAAGTAAATTACGTACACTATATGGCCAAATGTTTGTGGACACCTGACCATCACACCTGTATGTGGTTCTTCCCCAAACTGTTGCCACAAAGATGGAAGCACATAATTCTATAGAATGTCTTTCTATTCTGTAGCATTAAGATTCCCCTTCACTGGAACTAAGAGGCCCAAACCTCTTCCAGCATGACAATGCCCCTGTGCACAAAGACATGGTTTCTGAAGGTTGGAGTGGAAGAACTCGAATGTCCTGCACAGATCCCTGACCTCAACCCCACTGAACACCTTTGAGATGAACTGGAACACTGACTGCACACCAGGCCTCCCCACCCGACATCAGTGCCTGACTTAAGGGTTTTACTTTCTATACTTACTTTCTATAACAGCTATATTCTTGGTTTTACATTCATAGAATCCACTTAAATTATGTTTATTGGAATCAATTATTTGGGATTAATTTCATAGAACCAGTAAGAAGACAACTGATACTCAATAAATTATCAGTCCACTAGGCAATTGCAGATTAACAATGCAAAACTCATAAGCTTTTTTGGAGTTAAACATCCAAATCATGCTACAACTAGAAATTACAGAGCCTCAGTGAATGGGTAGATGATCTTTGATCAACAGGAAACTGACTATGAGAGGCTTAGGTCAGATGGGTGGGTTAGTATTTTGGATTTCTGAATTAAAGTGAAGCATTGAATGGTACAATAGCCTATACAGAATATCATGCTGTAGCTGATGAACTATGCTTTTCTATTTCCTGTAGTCCTTTAAAAACTGATCACACTTTAAATCCAACTGGATTGGAAGTTTAGTACATTTCTCATTAAATCCTAAATGACAACTAAGATGTAGTTATTCTTTCCCTGTGAGAGGTATCTACACATTTGTTTTTCTCTCCTGCTTTAATTAACGCATTATCAAAGGAGCTTAGTTGGTGAGAACAACTGGGAGTTGTGCATTATCATAATTGGCTTTAGAATACTTAATTGTACATCTTATTTCAGAAAGCCTGTTAAATTTGAAGGGTACACTGTTAAATGGTCTTGGGAGACCTGAGATTAAGGGTATTTGCAGAGGCATCCCAAAACTCCATGTGAGATTCAGGTAGATTAGGGTGGATAAGGGTGTTTGACATGGATTACAATCCTGACTTTAATTTATATGATCTTTAAAAGAAAAGTAAGCAACTGCTCTATTTTTAGGAGAGAAATGTGAATACAGATGTACTGGCAAAGGATCATTATAGGTCATTACTAAAATAATTAAATCCTTATTATTACTCCTGCACACTTCAGGAAGTGAGGGTACAGAAAGTGACTGACACAACTGACAAAGTGCTTAGAATTTGGGGGAGGGTGCCTTCTGGTAGCGTGGTGGTGAATTGTCCCAGGTGGATGTGACGGAACTCCCTCCCTCTTTGCTGATTTGACATATATAAGGTAAGGAGGAAAGGGTGTTCAGTCCCCTCCAGCCGATGTTGCTACTCCTCGAGTGTGGGTTTGATGGCTAACAGTGTTCGGTTTCCCACATCATAATTACATTTGCTTAGATTTCTAGAACAAGGGTACATTTTGTAAGTGAGTGTACAGGAAAATGCAATGGTGCATTTTGGGAGGATTACCTGGCATTGGGAAAGCACAGCCCCAACTCCACTCTGTAAAAAAATTGCAAAAACCAGGAATCTCTGCAAATCCTTACTGCCTCCACCTTGAACTTGTCCATCTTGTTGGAAGACTGATGGTGCGTTGATGAGCCTATATGGCGTAACCAAATATTTGTAGTGACCTGATGTCATCATTTAGGTTTCAACTCATCACCTTCTCAGATGTGGATAAGGTTATATGCACTGCGTTGATCAGGTTTTGTGAAAATGTGGGCTTATCTCACCTGTGCCAATGTAGATGGGATGAGAGGAAGAGGGAAAGGATACTTAATTGTGACTGCATTGAAACCCCTGTAATCAATGCATGGCTGAGGGTCTCCATCTTTTTTCCACAAAGAAGAACCTGGAAGATGGATGAATGTACCCCAGTTTAAGGGTCTTCTGAATATACACTTCCATAGTCTTTGACTTTGAAATTGACAGAGGGTAGGCTCAACTATGAGGAGGGGATGGTGCAGGTAGCAGATTTGTGAGGAAGTTAAGAGGAAGTTGCTCTACTAGATCACCTCTTGAAACCCCAGTATAAGAGCTCACCTTCCTTCCAGAAAAATTTGAGTTATGTGTGGTGAGCCACGGTGATCCTAAAATGGTGGGATTCTACAAGGATTTTGTGATCATGGAGGAAATAGCTTCTTTGTGCAGGACTCCAGTGCACATATGTAGTGGGATGGTACACTTGGTTACTTTTCCTGACCCTAGTGGTGATCTGTCCAGGGCATGCACGTGGGACAAGAGGAATCTTCAACATTTAGGCTATTTCTTCATCCAAAAAGTTTAAGTTCCTTATTTGGACAGACCACAAGAAATCAGGCCTACATTCAGGATGCCAAGAAGTTTCTGGTGGCCAATATGGAGAAGGACATCCAGGCCTACGTGGCTGCCTGTCAGGTCTGTGCCGGGAACAAGGAGCTACATACTCGCCCACCTGGTTTGCTTCATCCCCTCCCCATACCCTCTCGTCCATGGTCCCACCTTTCATTGGACTTCATTACGGGTCTACCGACATCTCAGGGGATGGCGGTTATACTGGTCATCGTGGATTGGTTCTCAAAGGCCTGTATGTTCATTCCCCTGCCCAGACTCCCTTTGGCCAAGGAGGCAGCAAAGTTCCGACTACAAAACAAAGTTCAGTTCCATGGCTTTCTGACGGACTTGGTCTCTGACTGGGGACCACAGTTTACCAGCCAATTCTGGAAAGCCTTCTGCGGTCTCTTGGGGGCTATGGTTAGTTTTTCCTTGAGTTTCCATCCTGAATCCAATGGCCAAACCAAAAGTGTTAACCAGGATTTGGAGTGCTCCCTCAGGTGCCCGGCTTCCTCCAATCCTTCATCTTGGGCGCAACATATACTCCTCACTAGGTATATCACTGTTTGAGTGCCAGTTTGGCTATCCCCCACCCTTGTTTGCAGAGCAGGAGGTGGGGGTCTTCGCAGCGGAACACATGGTGCGCCGATGCCACAGAATCTGGCAGCAAGCCAAATTATCAGTTCAAGCTGCCGTCCTGAGAAGTACCCGCACCGCCAATCGGAGAAGGCATCCGGGTCCAACCTTCTGTCCAGGTCAGCGGGTATGACTGGCGACCAGGGACCTTCCGTATATTGGGCCTTTTAAGATCCTTAGGAGAGGCAAACCGGTGGCATACAGCCTAGCACTCCCCCGCACTATGAGAATCAACCCCACCTTCCATTTAGTCTCGTGACTAAAGCCGTTCCTGTTCCGCCCTCTGGTGACTTCCACCAACCCGTCGTATTATTGCCTTTACTGTGAGGCATATCCTGGACTCATGCCACCATCAGGGTGGCACCCAGTACTTGGTGGACTGGGAGGGTTACGGGCCAGAGGAACATTCTTGGATATCACATAAGCACTATGACCCTCATGCCTATTCCCCCTGGAGTTAGCTCAGCAGCTAGCACAGCAGGTCGGTACATGCAACCTACCTGGTTCATGTACTGCATGAGGTGTTTGCCTTTTAGGCAGAGCCGTTTTGCGGTCTGTCTCCAAACTTGGACTGAGACAACTGAAGAAGTGCTAGAATTCAGGGGAGGGTGCCTTCTGGTGGCATGGTGGTGAATTGTCTCGAATGATTGTGACAGGAAATAGTTTTTGAACTTACACTACTATTGCTACATCATAGACAAGTTGTTTTTAAGAAAATAACACCAGAGTAAGGCAATTACAAACATTTACTGATCAGTTTAGTCAAGTATTAAGGAATCTAGGAAATAGAAGCTGAGAATTCTATTGCAATAGTTGGATAACACTACAGTAATCCATCAGTAACAGTACAGACATCACCAATAGTTCCCTGTACAGTTTGTTGGTATACAGTGTGTTCTAGACGCGATTGCTTTAAGACTACATGGGAAGCCCGGCCTCCCCTAAAATTTCATTAAAATGTAGCAATGTTTCTATATTAAATGTAGAAATGTGTCAATATTATTCATTACTGTGGGTGAAATTCAATATTTTAGCGAATCAATCACATATCTCACTGCAATGCTGTTTGTTCATTTAACACAAACTGTTTTCAGTGGACAGCGCAGCCTGCATGAAAAGCTCCTTTGAATTCCCCAAAACACCACCCATAGAACTGCTTTGAAGTATGGCTTCTATGGCATTCTAATGCAGATTAAAACACACTGTGTTCCATGAGTGGTTGGATTTTGCATAGAAAAAATATCTCAGTGTTTGTTGGACAGTATGCTCTTCATATGCACGTCTTCTCCATATGATTATTGGGAGATTTCTCAAAGGGATTGAACCTTGTAACCAACTGCCAGTCATTGGAATGGTAATGATCATGACTGACAGATCCAATTTAAACAAACAGAGCTGCAGCAGTCGCTCAGTAACCGAATCATAATACTGCTAATAATACACTAACACTGCCAAAACATTATAAATACACAGTGAAAACCAGTTTGTTAAAAATCAAAAATGGAAATCTCTCATTTAGGGTTTATATTCAGGGTTCTGGGCTATAGCTGGGCCACCAAAGGACATTCAGAGACTTGTACTGAAGCCACTCCAGCTGTATGCTTCATGTTGTTGCCTTGCTGAAAAGTGAACCTTCTCCCCAGTCTGAGGTCATGTACAATGTGGAGCAGATTTTCTTTGAGGACTTCTCTGTATTTAGCTACATTCATCCTTCCCTCAGTTTCCCTGTCCCTGCTGCTGCACCCAGATAGCATGATGCTGCCACCACCATGCTTCAGCATAAGGATGGTGTTATCAGTTGATGCACGGTACCTGATTCTTTTCAGAAGTAGTGCTTGGAGTTCAGCCCAAAGTTAAATTTTTGTTTCATCAGTGAGTCTTTTTCCATGTGCCTTCAGAGCCCTTTAAGTGCCTGCCATATGGCTTTTACTCAGGAGTGGCTCACTTTGGAGTGCCTTAGTCAAGGGTCTGAATAATGATCTAAATAAGACATTTCAGTTTTTGATTTGTGGTAAATTTAGTCCATTATAATTTACGTCTGTAACACAATAAAATGTGCAAAAACTGCAGGGGACTGAATACTTTCTGAACCCACTGTATATAACTTCACAGTTATTAGAAACACTTAAAACATTGTGATATTGATTTTGCCTTTCCTGTGCAATTTGAAAATTGAGCCAGCCTGTGAATTAGTGCCATTGATTGGTCTGCAGCTTAAAAATGAAGTGAGGCAGGCAAAATAGCTCATGTATTTAAGCTAAATGAATAAAGACAAAAGGCTTGAACAGAGACAAAAGAATAAACAGAACAAGCACATAATAAGCACTGGTGAGTATAATTCATGAACCCAAAAGATGTGCTGTCAACAAGCACCTTAGCAAACTCTTTATCTTTGCCATTAAAATTGTTACAGGGAATATGCACAATCAAATATTTCATTATCTACTCTCTTACCTGGAATTCAGTTCTGACATTGACAAGAACCAGTTATTTTGTTTTTTGAACAAGATAATAAGAAATCTCATAACCATGGCCGTCAAAAGTATTGAGAAAAAAAAAGAAAGAAAGGCTGTCAACTCTGAGGTGTAATATCAAAGTGCAATAAGCAGCTGGTCCTTTAATTTGTGGTTATTTCTTCTTCATACTTCACTTTTTTCATCATCTAACAAACAGGTGTGTTTGCAACCATGTGTCAGGCTAAAACTTCTCACAGCATTTTGATTCAAGTACCAAACTAATAGACAGTTTTTAAGTGTGTTATGTGAGTGTTTTTTCAAGGTATCTATGAATCTATGAATCAAGATAAGCTATGAAAGGGACAGACTGAATCATAGCACTATTCAAAACCTAATCACAAGTGATCATGGCTAGAAATGTGTATTAATAGAGCAGAGAAGTTGCATTGGAAAAGCAACAGTGCCCCCTGCTGGTTACTTTTATACAACAAGAAGAGCTCAGTTCCAGGGCTATGGGGCATTACACTGAAAAATAATGGGTTTAAAACCATATTTTTTACAGGAAAACTGTTTCAAAAACTTGAATATCTTTTCATTTTGTGTAGTATTTATTAGCAGTATTTTCCTGCGCACTGCATTGTCCGTCTCCTCTGTAATGAAAATGTCGGAGTGCCTCAATCCATCCTCCAGCTTCAAATACTTTACAGCCTGACATTTAGAAAAAGAAAAATCAATTCATCATTTACGCCTGCATGTTCTGTGTAAGCAGTTTTTTTGAAGCCAACTTCTGAGTTGGGTGTAAGATGGAAAAAAAGGAATTCACATTCAATAGATGCAGCTTACTACTGACCAGACATTAAAGACACAAAGCTCTTAAATCCAGACAAAAAATGTTAATTTTTTAATTTAATTTTTTTTTATTATTTAATTTTAATTTAATATTACATTTTCGCTTCATCCTCCTTTTATTAATTATTATTCTTTTGCATAGTACCATGTAAAGATGCCTTTTAAAGCTCCAGGAAGCACAATTTGAAGTTAAATAAATTTGCCTTGCATGGATTTTTTTGAGTGCTTGTAAATCTGTTCTGAATGCCATTAGCATGCTCTTTTTTTTTCCATTGGACTACAATTGACAAAACAGCCAGGATCAAAATCAAATCAAAATATTGCTCCAGAATTGATATTCCAGCATTATCCTTTGCTGTATAACGATATCACAAAACCTCCTTTTTAGAGTCTGGATCATTTCGGCCGTCTCTGCCATTTTGAATGTTGAGTATTTCTTTGGGGGGTTTGATAAACCCTTGTCATTGTCATTCAACCAACATTTGGTCACATAACGCAGGCCAATCTGTAATTCCATCACATCAGGGGTCCACTACTGCACTGTTATACCACATCACTGTTGACTAGTTAGAAGGTGGTGATTAGTTTTCTATAACAGCAGCTCTGACAATAGTTCTGGATACAAGGCAACATTCTACATAAACGGTTACAACATGCACATTCTACATAAACGGTTAAAAAAAAAAAAGTATGTAAAAAAAAATTCATTTGTCAAAGTTTTCTGTGAGGAGATATTTATTTAGCATTTTCAAAGGAGTCTACAGTCTCAGGGCTTTGTAACAATCACAGCAAAAGCTGTAAGTTTTTCAACAAGGAAAAGTCTTCAGGGTGAAGGGCTTTGTGGTTTCTTAGTAACATGACAAGCTGTATTTTTGTCTTATTAACTGGCGAAGGGATGACAGTTATAGATAGGTGCTATGAGGTTAAGTTATAACAGGAACTAACATTCATGACAGATGTTCCACATTAAATGTTACAATAATTGGATAAAACATGTCATTCTTTAATTAGTAAAGATTGTAATCAAATTGCTGTAGTTTTAGAAGAATAAAACCTCAGGATGTGCTGTTGGAAAATAATCAACTTTAGGGTCTTACTTAATATATTACGAGACCAACTGCAATATGCAGCAGTATGGTATTTGATCTGTTTCACAGCGCCTTAAATTAAACAGTAATGAGAGGGAGATGAAGACAGATAGAGTAAGACAGAGATGGTGAGGGGGCGGCTGTGTCTTGTATGATTCAGCTATCGATTTCCTCATTTTGTTATTGACCTCAGAAGTCAGCGGCTCCCCTGTGACTTCCTAGAGAAGAGCGGCTGTGGAGGAGGCCATAGGGTTCAACATCTCCCACAATCCACAGCTCAGCATGGCATGTTTATTAAACTAGGAAACATCTTATTCTATGCTCTCGGCCTTGAAAAGTAAAGCAGAGCTTCAGCCAGTGCAGGGTCACAATATTACTAACGTCTTACATCGTCAAGGAGTTGTCTTCTTTTAGGTGACCTTCTATCAAACACATTTATGGTATAGGTTGATTACAAGTTCCTAAACTTTATTTTATAAATATTTTATATTATGCATGGCCGGTTATGTCTAGGTGGTTTCCGAAGAGTTCTCATTTCTTGTGTTTTGGTGTTTTGTGTCACTGTGACTGAACACACCAAGGTCAGAGGTGATAGCACTCCCAGAACCAGGCGACAGTATGCCTCCTTCCTTTTTAATCTCCATTCTCCTTTTTCTCCTCCATATACTAGGGCTGTTCAAACTGTAGATATGAGCTGGCGAAACCTTACTGAAGTTAGGCTTCTGTTGGTAAAAAGCTGATTTGAAGATTTCTTTAAGCACACAATAGACATCAGAGCCTGAAGATCAATGCCATTCTCCTGGTTCCTGACTCAGCGTTGTTGAATTTTTAACACCATAGACACACAGCCAAAGCCGAGACCCTGCGCTGGTCAGGTCAAGGCGATGCTTACTTAAAAGCATGAATTGCTAATAATAAAAGGTTCTACATGGGTGTAGAGCTGTTTTGAGTAATGGAGCATAAGAAGTTTTGATATTACAGCTAGCCAACCTCAAAAAACATGAAATCTTTAAAGGTCAACAAGACTTACATTTTATGGTTACTTCCATTTTACATTATGGAAATTCTGAGACAGTTATAAAGTGGATTTTTGAACACTTGCCAATCAGAGACATAACCTTATCCTTCTGTAAGATCAAATATTGTGTGGTTTCATATGGTTCTATCTGGCTGTTTCTTATTAAGCAATCTCCAAACCTCGTTAAATGACTAATAAATTGTATAATTAGACATTTTGAGGCCACTTTATGAGCCTACATTATGATCATAACTGCTTTTTTCATAACAGATTTTCTTTCATTGTATTGTCTAAGACGTAAAACACAAGATATATTATTGAAGCAGGTGAAAATATCTTGAATATAGTCACATTTATGTAGTATTTCCTATTATATGATTACAATAAACCAAATACAAGCTTATTAAACCTATTTCTAGACATTTGTTATTAAAGTGAAGCTTGAAATAGTCTTTCTCTATTAACAGATCACTTTTCTAATTTGAATCATTTATTTCTAGAAAGAAGCTAAATTATCTTCCAATAGAATAAGAATATTTAAAGCTCATTTATAATACTGTATAAATTTTTTCTGTATTCATGATATTTTCACTTGCTAAGATGCACAGCCACACAAAGTTATAATCTTGGTTACCAGGACCAGGGTTTTTACGTCCAGGTTGTGGGTGGCTGTGGGTAGTTTACGACTAGTCCACGGCCATCCAAGATATTATTTTGAAGCAAATAATTGCAATTAAATCAAATTGATGAATTTCCGCAAACACAGCAAACAAAGGGAACGTGCAATGCGGACAGCGTACAGTATAATGTAAGATATATCGCAGCAGAAAAGGGGGGATTATGGACTGAATAATATCCGTACTAGGCGATGGCAAAAAAGCATATTGCAGATATCACAAATCAAGAATTCCTGCACACCACGGTAAACCTGTTTCTCACAAATGAAGAAAAATTCATCTCTCTTTCTCAATGCCATAAATTTTGGGCTAGTTTCAGGCCTATTTGTGCAGTTTTGGAAATGTAGTTGAGAAATTTTGCTGAGACCTGAGAACTCTTGTTATAATTTTGACCCAAGCTCTGCCCCTCAAGGGATGGAAAAAAGAGCAACATGTGCAAGAAATGCAGCAAATACATTTGCAAGACACAAGCCATTGTGACTACATATTGCCACTCATGCATGAACACACATTTGCACAGTAATGGGACTGACTGGATTTTTTTCAGTTTGAAAATGAATTTCTTTTCCTCTGTGGCACTATGAGGCATTTTGCCTCGCTAAGCATATTGCATGTAGCTAGCTAATGTCAGTAATATTCAGTGTTAATGTTATTTAATGTAATATTATTACTACAATATTATCTTTCCATTGTGCTGAAGACTTTCGAATGTGACAGACTGATGTCTAATACTTACTCAACAACTTAAAACCAGCGAGTAAACTCACATACACACACATACTGTATATGGTTAACTCATTTACGACCAAAATGCCAGAACGTTATCATACTGACGTCACGTTCTGTGAAACCACATGAGGTGACAGACGTTTTATGTGAATTTGTCTTCACAACAAAAAAAGAAGAGAGAACAAAACTCATTGATCATTATGCAACTGATCAGGGTTGCTACTGGAATTATTATTAATTACATAGTAATTGTACATTATAGGCTTTTTGTTTTAAATAACAGCACACTGATTACACTGATGTTGAGAAAGTTGTAGAAGGTATACATAGTGTTTTATGAAGGTGTTTAAAAATGCCCTCTAGTTTGAAAGCATTTCAATAATTCATTTTTCATTTCATTCATTATATAGGCTTTGTAATTAAATGAAGTTTGTAATGGAATGGTGCTTCGTAATAGTGTTGAATGCAAATGGCGTACCACTACTCCTGTAAGAAGTGGTACAGTAAATACACCCCCCAAAAAAGGATAGATTATAGTTTTCCACTTTATAAAGGATTTCTCAATAACTTCTCTGGAAATTCGAAATGACTTTCTGTTGCAGAAGTAAAACCGCAGGTGCAGATCCAGGAAGTGAGGAGTGTTAAAATAATAAAACCAGGATATATATAGTGGGGTCCAAAAGTCTGAGATCACATTGAAAATCTGGCATTTTTTCTAAAAACTGGAAATGAACTGAAAGTGTTAGAATTCGGAAAATTCTAAACCAAAAAAAAAAAAAAAGGAAATGTGCTATTTTTATTATGAATTTCTAGGTCACTATTTAAATGTAAGCAAATGTGTGATATTGACCATATTATCTCCTTTGTACAAAAGGTCAGATTTTCCATGAATCTTATCCCTTCCATTGAAGCAGGTGTTCAGACGACACACCGATGGATTTGATGTAAAATGGATCATCAGGTTTTACACAAACTTGGGGGATTCTAATTTTTTCTCAGTTTGCTGCTGAAAATATCATTTATGATGAAAACATTTGTGTTAAATTGAAAAAGAATGCCAAACAGAAGCATTTTCACTAGTGCTCTCAGCCTTTTGGACCCCACTGTATGTAAAGTCAGAATATCTGTAATGCATATCTCTGAAGAACGCACGTATGAGAGACATTCAGTTTGTTTCAACCAACTCTAAACATCTGTAGATGAGGGGAATAGGTAGAGAAAATTGATTTACAAGATTTAGAATAGGTGGATCCAGATTTAGATTCCTCACTCTCATAAACACATACACTTCCTGTTAGTTCCACTGGAGTCATTGAATAATATACTTTAAGATAAATAACTAAATAATAAGCCGGGACTTTAAGAGGTAGGAAGAAAGAAGCCTGAAATAGACTACAGTTTTATATAGTTTACTGAACTACAAAGTGCTCACACTGGAGACTCCTTCCAAAAATGCTAAATACACAGAAAACTTCACCATATCAATAATTACATGTTGTTGTTTTTATTAACTGTTTATGTGGCTAGTCCATCATATACACTCACTGTCCACTTTATTAGGAACACCTGTACACCTGCACATTCATGCAGTTATGTAATCAGCCATCATGTGGCAGCAGCACAATGCAAAAAATCATGCAGATACAGGTGAAGAGCTTCAGTTAATGTTCACATCAAACATCAGAATGAAAAACTGTGATCTCTGTGACTTTGACTGTGGCATGGATGTCGGTACCAGATGGGCTGGTTTGAGTATTTCAGAAACTGCTGATCTCCTGGGAATTTCACACACAACAGTCTCTAGATTTTACACAGAATGGTGCGAAAAACAAAAAACATCGAATGAGCGACAGTTCTGTGGGTGGAAACGCCTTGTTGATAAGAGAGGTCAGAGGGAAATGGCCGGTTTGGGTCAAGCTGCTGGGAAGGATCTAGTAACTCAACTCAACTACGCCCATGACAACATCAGATTCTTGTTCTTGGCTGACAGGAGTGAAACCTGATATGGTCTTCTGCTGTTGTAGCTCATCCACCTCAAGGTTTGATGTATTGTGCATTCTGAGGTGCTTTTCTGCTCACCACAGTTGTAATGAGTGATTATTTGAGTCGCTATAGACTTCATATCAGCTCAGACCAGCTTGGTCACTCTCCTCTGATATCTCTCATTAAAGTGTTTCAGCCTGCAGACCCTCTGCACACAGGATGTTTTTTTTTTTTTTTTTCCCCACACCATTCTGTGGAAACTCTAGAGACTGTTGTGTGTGAAATTCCCAGGAGATCAGCAGTTTCTGAAATACTCATACCAGCCCATTTGGTACCAACATCCATGCAACAATCAAAGTCACACAGTTCACACGTTTTCTTCATTCTGATGTTTGATGTGAACATGAAGCTCTTGACCTGTATCTGCAGGATTTTTTGCATTGCCCTGCTGCCACATGATTGGCTATTAACATAAATGCATCAATGTGCAGGTGATCCTAATAAAGTGGACGGTGAGTGTAAATCCCTGTGTATGTTCTTACTATAGAAAGAAATATATATTAAAACAAGTGCATTAATATAAACCGGTGATTGTTTTTAATAGTTTAAATAGATTACTCAACTATTTACTGTTTTTAATGCTCCAGTTGGAACCATAAATACACACTGGTTTATATGAGGGCTACATCCAAGGCCATTGTGATTAACATGTTTTAGTCAGCAAAGTGCTTAAATTTACTACATGCATTCATTCTGGTTAGGGTCACTGAGGTTTATGTTAATTATTACCTTTTTTTGGGATATTGGACCAACTAAGGTCATTAAAAATATTGCAGATGGGTACATTTAAATATAACTGTGGCAGGATTTCTCGGGGGAAAAAAACAGGGCTTTCTGGAAAAACAGTTTTTAACAAATTTCAGTCCTTCATTCATTCACCTCTCAGTAACTGTCCATTGGGACACAATGGATCCGGAATCTATAACAGGAACACTAGGCACGTGGTGAGAGAATGCACCCAGGATGGCATGCTAGTCTGTTTGTATATATTCACACACTCGTTCACACCTAGGAATAATTTATCTTAGATAATCCACAGCATGTTTTTGGGAGGTGGGAGGAAACCGGAGAACCCAGATGAACCACAGCGTTCAAATCAAACCCTGGAAGCTGGAGTTGTGAGGGGGCAATGCTACCCACTGCATCACATCACTGCATCAATGTTACTGAAGTGCTGCTTTCTGTCTATGAGACAATATGTACTAATGGTATTAAATTTGGACAAAGAAGCAAGGTCATGATGTTGAAACTAAAAAACTGAAAAAAACTGAGTTTGTGCCACAGGAATGAATAAAAGCGATTGTCTGAGCTGAAATATTGCTTTTAAACACACACACACCAGGATAAAGCCTTTTTTTTTTTCAAGTAAGGCCATCATTTGTACATCATTCATTTCATCTAAGACAAGTGCTAGATCAAATTCAATCAAATTACAAAAACACAAAGAGCATAATGGAAATTTGAACTTTTTTTTATTCACACCCATTTCTAGTCCACTATGTTAGAATGGCACATCAGCGTCACTCCCCTACGTTCCTATGTTGCTCATTTGTACTTCTGTACACACTATAAAAAGTCTATAAATAATGCTTTAAAAATCAAGTGGGCCACAAAGCCTTTATGAGAGCTCTCTCTGCCACCAATCACTACTGACCAGCTCGGACTTTTTTTTTTCTTTTTTTTTTACAAAAAGGCCCATAATGCATTTTCTACACAATTGAGAAAGAGGCATTAAAATACATGGTCTGATAAAGCACTTAAGAACTAAAGAACAGAACAGAACGTGAAATAAAGTACAGATGATGGTTAAAAAAAAAAAAAAAAGAACAGTTCATTTAGACATTTAAGAACAACACAATGCCACATAAATGTACCACTGACACAAAATGTGAATTCTTCAATTTAGCATTTCATAGAAACAAATTTGCAAACTTGAAGTAAACAAATAGAATATATACAGTGAGGTAAAAATACATTGGTCTTTGAAGGAGGTATTTTTTTCCCCTCTGGATTACTTTCTGACCTTTTTTTTTTTTTTTTTTTTTTAAACTAATTAAGCCTTTCACCTTTTTTTCTTCTTTTAAGAATTTCCTTAAAAACCAAAATGATGCAAACATTAGAAATCAGTCGCATGCAGTGCATCATTCTACATGGAATACAAAACACAATACAGTCAAACTTAGGCACCAAATAAAACTTGATAAAGCTTTCTTCTGCCTTTCCATAATGTACGCACACACACACACACACACGTGCGCACACACAAGCGTGCACGTGCACACACACACAGGCACACACACACACACACACAGAATGAAAAAGCACCTTGGTTGGCTCCGCAGTCCTTTTATGACCCAGACTCCTGCTTTCTCCATGCCGGTCCATTTCCTTCAAATCAAATCAGCTCCACTGTTTCATTACTTACTCACATGATTTTTGGTGCTACCGGGCCACCGTCCCTCCAGGATCTTTCTCACAGTGTCCGGATGTTGGCATAGATAAAGAATCGAACTGTAATAAATAACTTGGCAATTGCCAGTAGAAAGCCTGAGGACTGTGTCGCCGTACACATTTGCATAACTCACTAACCCGTCTGTACGACCTCTTCGGCATATGCATGACCTTTATTGAAATTGCTCAGCGAGTCGTGCTCTAATTGGTGGCACACCAATTGGTGGGAATGTCGAGTTTAAAGTTTACGTTCACGTCTGCAATTCCAGAATTATTCCACTCAAAAAAAAGGCATGAGTTAAACTGAGTTAGTCTTTTGTGCAAATATCTGTGCATGGTTGCATGAAAAAGCTGCATAATGCATCATAAAAAGCAAACACACAGCAATTCATCAGCAGACGGTTGTGCAGGAGTCTGGGCCACATAACAGGACCCCTAATGAAAACACTGTTGGTTAAAATCACCCGGGATGAGTGTATCCTCGCCCATGTTCAAGGGTGCAGATGGGTTTGGAGGCACAGAAGTAAGTGACATCGAGAGCAAAAGAGCGGGAGAGAGGTCGAGGAGCCTGTCCGAACAGCCCATGCCTTCCTACTGTACATAATACGACGTTAAATATATGAAAAAAAATCTCCTAGCTACAAGACGGTATGCAGTGAGGGAGCAAGTGTTATAGAGAGAGTCCTCTCGCTCTCACCCGCTCGCATGGAACCAGAGGTGCAGCGGTATGGATTTCCTGTTAAAAGTCATAGCTGGTGTGGTTTGACCTGTCAAGGCCAGGAGGATACCTGCATGTCACTGTGAGGAAATACCTGGATATGCATGTTTTCGCGTCTAAATAGGTCACTGCTGAATCCGTAAAGAAAAAAGGCTGCTGGTGATTTAAGACAGAAATGTGTCGGACGAAAAATGCACGTAGGCCCAGGAACATTTGCAGTGGCACGATGAAATAAATTTCCCAGAAAGTATGATTACACTCGCCTTTGATGGACCTTAGCAATAATAAATGACCAAAATCTCATTTTCTTCCCTTTTAGGCTGTATGATATAATACCTTCTGGAGGGGATGTGCTCTATCCTTGACCATACTGGGTTCACTTTAACTTCAGCTGTCCAATTTTTCTTGACCAATTGTACGTGCCTTAGGGCCACCAAGCTAGCAGACGAGTTACATACACTTAGATACTTATTTACAATGTACATATTTATACACACTTCCTCCATCATACATTTACTCCACTCAGGACGTTTCTTAGCATATAACAGGAATTAATTTCGAGGGGAAAACAAAAGTGTACTGGAGCAGAAAAGGGAAGTCTGTGTCCTCTAACCAAAAACGTAATAAAATTCATTGCATGTATGTCCAGTTAGGAAAAAAAAAAACGAATATGGTCTTATACTTTTATCTAAAATGAGTGAATTGATATTTCATACATATCTGCATATCATACATATTTGCATATGTGGATTGTGGAAACACTCCATATGTGCAAATAACCAAATCGAGCAAAACCCGAGGAGAGACGAATGACAAAAAGAAAAAAGAAAAAAAAAAAAATCAAGCGTGCTTGCCGTCAAAAGCATTTTCCGAATTTTACTTTGACATTTGAAAGGTTGTCCTACATATTTTAAAAGCACTGTGGAATGACAAAGATTTCAGGAATGGGCCTCGATCTGAAAGTTGTTCTATTCAAATCGTGCAAACTAAATTAACAATCATTGTGAGAACTGAAATCCTTTTTTTGCTCCTGTACAGAGGCAGAAAATGCAGCCATTCCGCCTTAAGACACAATCAATCCAAATTTCTGACCAGTGGAAAGAAGCAACACAAATTAACATCCATTTGCCACACTAATAAACATGCACAGTGTGTTGTGTCTAATGAAAGATTATTTCTCCCCCCCCCCCCTCCCCATGTTTTGGCTGAAGGGTATAAAAGCTTGTATATAATCAGTATAATCACAGTACAGGAATGCACTGTAAACATGCCATGCTATTCAGAGGCCATCTTGGCCACTGGGTGTTAATTATGTTTCACTCTAAAGTGTCAAACAAAAAAAAAGCATCAGACGACTAAAACAGACAAAACATGACGAGCATGCTAAGTACCATGCTTCAACCAGCACTAAAGCCTTAAAATGGAGGCTTTAGATAAAGTGGACATTCCTCAATAATCCAAACAATACATTTTATAATATGGATTATAATGCAGCACTGCTGAATGCTCAATTCTGATCAGAAGGTGTTGATTTATTTTCTATGACAGCTACTTGGACAGTAGTGCTGGCGACAAAGTTAACATAATTGTCCGAATACGCTTTCGTTTCTATACAGTGACTCATATGGTGGATGCTCAATATAAATGGATTTAAAAAAAGAAACATGTGCTGATGTGTTTATTTAGCATTTTTTGAAAGGAGACCCCACTTTGTAACAGTCAGAGGTAAAGCTGTACCAAGAAAGTCTTCAGACGGAGGGCTTTCCGGTCTGGTTTTTTTTTTTTTTTTTTTTTTCTGTATGATTAACACAAACTAGCTTGTAACATAAAATGTAACTATAAACGAATACAAAGTATGACGTGCAGTAAAGAAAAAATGGCAATCGTGGCAAATCGCTGTGGTATAAGAGGAATGAAACCCATCAGGATGTGCTGTTATAGGAAAGTAATCAGTTTCATGGTAGTTCACGCCAACCCATCGTTGAACTTTTATCTACAATAGCGCGCCACAAAGACGCTTTAAAATGTGATGGTCGAATCTCATTGGGGTTTGCCTTTCTGACTGTAAGCTTATTTGTGTGGCAAAAAGGACATCCTTCTACAGATATAACAAACAAAACTGCCAGATTTGTTGCTACATTTAATCCTTCCGGTATACAGAACATTAACCCTACTGTTTAAGGACAATTATTTGAAACATCACTTGTTTTTTTTTTTTGTTTTTTTTTTTTAACAAAAGAGGAACATCCAACGCTATTGGTCCCTTAAGGCTTGCTCAATGGAGATTTGAAGCAGTCAACAAGATTTTTCTTAAAAGTTACATTCTACACACACACAAAAAAGAGTTGCCATAAAATGTCGGAAAATCTATGGCTTAGTAAAGATCTATTTGCTATATAGATAAATGAATATACCCCATCATCTTTGCAACACTGAAAAAACAAAAAGTACCATTTTTTACACGGCAACTTGAGTAATGCTGATGTGTTCAACTTCAAACATTGCAATGAGTTTTTATTTAGTCATACTGCTCATAGGATCTTTTTTCAATTTCTTCTTCTTTTTTTATTTTTTTTTAAATTTTTGTCCAGTCTTCTGCATTAAGTGCCAGTCTGTGAGAGTAGCTCAGTTTATCCAAATCTGTGTGTCAGTTAGGAACAAAAGAGAGTGCATTCCGGGGAACGAAAGAGGCCGACGTGGCCACGTTAGGTCTCAGAGCATCCTCTTTCCAGACCATTGTGTCAGGGAGGAGCGAACGCGCGACAGCCAATCCTCAGCTGCCATTCAGCAACACGGACTGGTGATCAGCTTTACTGGAGATGAACTGAGGTCTGAGCTGAAACGTCCCTCTGTGCTGCATTGAAGATGATGATGAAAAGGATAAAGATGATGTAAAAACCGAAGAAATGGCACCAGCATGTTGTGTGTGGTGGCCCCTTGCTAACGTTCGCTGCGTATGCATAATAAAGACGGACTCCATGACAGACTTGTCTGCGAGCCTGTGACGGTAGCACTCATTCTTACGTTCTCTTTCGTTTAGACGGACAGCGAAAGGTAAAGGGGCCGAGCCACGGCATGAGGGAACGTTGGTTTAAAGCAGTGGCACTTTCCGGTAACACCTGGCTTGGAGGGCACGGATGCCATTGTAGCTGTTGAAGCTGTTGTAACTGTTGCCGTAGTAACAGATCATATCAAGATATAAAATATAGGATAGGATTTCTCTATATTGCATATGTTGCAGCATGTTTGCCAAGACTGAATGAGGTCATGTCCAGTTTGTTGGGAAGAAAAACCCAAAGCAAAAAATAAGTTAGAAAAAAAACAAGTGTTGAGGAAAGAGAGAAAACACAAGGTGCAAGTTCCCTATAGAGATATGTCTCCAGCAAATCTCATCTCTCCAAGGCTACCAGGAAAAAAATGTACCTGACCATTAAATGACCTTCAGTGGCTAAAGTCAACCTTTCAAAGCTAAAGAAAAAAAAAAAAATCCAAACAAGCCTTCATTCTTAGTCCTCATGTCCTCCCTCTCGTTCTCTCCCTCACGCACGGAGGACGCAAAGTTGTAATGCAATAATCATGGATAATCAGAAGAATGAGCATGACCTTTATAATGAACAGATATTTGAAAAAACAAAGAAACAAAAAATAATAGTAATATGCCAAGGTGTGTAGCTCTTCCGGAGCGCAGGCCTACATTTTAATCCCCTCCTGCTGGCTGAGCTGAGAGAGCGTCTTCTTGATGCGCAGGGCGGTGAGGCGAGCAGCTCCGTTGGCGTACCAGCATTCTCGCATGATCTTCGCCATCACCCGCAGAGCCTGAACACAGTGAGACACAGAAACATCCGGTGAGACTCACAGGACCAGTCAGCAAACATGAGCCTGTCTCACAATATATAGGTCATAAATAACTGAAATTTAAAAAAAATAATTATTACTTATTACTGTATATACTATATACAAGTATATACTATATATATGTGTGTGTGTGTGTGTATATATATACAGTCAGGTCCATAAATATTGGGACATCGACACAATTCTAACATTTTTGGC
>CM075003.1:6685342-6701672 GCA_037576675.1 Pangasius sanitwongsei | reverse complement strand
GTGGTGGTGTATAGAGCCAAAAATGTTAGAATTGTGTCGATGTCCCAATATTTATGGACCTGACTGTATATATAATTTTATTTATTTTTTCAGTTATTTCTGAACCATAAAATCCTGTTAAAGTCAAGTGCAAAAGTTTGCATACCCTTCGACAATCGACATTGACAAAGCAATAAATTTTATAGCAGCAAGGCATTTAGTGTGTTAGGTTTCACTGATGCTCCTTCATCATCACAAAAATAGGCAATAGTGTATGTTAAGATATTAACACCGGAAAAAAACAAAAAAAACAATCAAAATGATACTTGTGGCAGGCTGGAAAAACCCATTACATGATCAAATGTTCTATTGTATTAGGTTTTCCGGAACTGAAATGTTGCTCTTTTGCAAGTATCTCGACCAGACGCAAAGTTATAGCATTTTAAACTTTCCAGTTCCACTGAAAGACACTGTGCCAACCTCTACATTTATAACCTAATCTACTTACAGAAAAAAAAAAATACTGCCAAGGGTTTTAAAGAATTCTAAGTTTACAATGGGAAATGAGTTCTCACACTGATTATCAGCATTAGTCTCTGTCTCGTCACCTGAGGTACAAGTTACTCACTGCATTTAAACATGAGGCACATCGCCGGCTTTTCACTCAACTGATCTCTGGTCATGCTGACATCACTGGGGAAATAATCGCTGATTACTTCAGTAAATTCTGTTGGCTAAATTTCATGTTATTAATGTCTTTTCATTAGGCCATTTAAATGTTTAAAAAACTGAACTGAATAGGCTTATGTATGTTTCCCTACAGCACGTAGCTATCACACAACTAGATCAAAACCTGATGTTCACTGTGCAAGGAAAGGTTTTTATTGCTGTGTTTGTTAAACTGACTCCTTACACAACAAGATCTTTGCATGGAGACAGCCTGGGCAAGGCTAGAAAGTAACCAAAATTCCTCATTGATTTTTAAAGAAAGGTATCAAATTCTATTACTGGCAGAAGTTAATTTGGTCAAAATCTTACTCATCTTTTTTAAAATTAATTGTGGTTGTTTGTCAGAAATTCAGCCGCAATGACAGCCGACGGGTTTTCCCACACCACTACACATATTAGTTAAAAGTTTGTATCTCCCTTTTTGAATGTGATCAAAATATTCCCTTTACCTTAGTAATTCTGTCTGACCAGTTTAGTATCCTAACCACCCTACACCTGTTCCCACACACATTTCCACTGCAAGAGTCATTGCAAAACTTTTTCAAACTATTTCTCCGTTTTGATTTCAGCGTGCTGGCCTTGTCACACGGGTGCACCCACATTTCCTTTTTAAAATTCTACTGTTACATAAACTGTACTACAGAGGTGCACTTTCCGCTTCCCATTCAACCATATTATTGCATTTTTTTTAATTAGGCTCATATTAAGCTATAAGGATGGACTGGGACTTTTGAACAGATTGGGATCCTTTGAGATATCCACAGGTAAAGTGAATATAAGAAGAGATTCTGCTCTATTCTTGCCTGCAGTAACACCTCAGCTAAAATGAATTATAAATGTTGTTGAGACGAAGTGTACAGTGAGTGAGGTGTACACATGCCTGTAGCACAGCCACAGAACTGACCAAATCAATATCGATTTTTTTTTTGTGCAGTTTGGTCATCGGCGCAACACAGCAGAAGGGTTCACTGCAGATCTGAGCTGCATTTCTTCAGGTTCTACACTTCTGCAGTTTCTACAGGGTCTCTGAAATGTCAGGAACCAATGAGAATATGTTGAGCAAAATCCGCAAACAAAATGATACAGCAGCTGAGAAAATGCACAGAGCACATGGAGAGCATAAGTTGTAAAAAGAAAGAAAGAAAGAAAGACAAAATAAAGTATAAGTAAGTTTACTCTCATTAGGGGGTCCCTGGAGGACTAGTGGTTAGGCCTCAGTGCTCTCACCGCCACGGCCTGGGTTCGATTCTCAGCCAGGGAACCAATCCCAGCCACTGGGGTCGCACACGATAGTACACCCCCAAGCCTGGCACCTGGCGTTAAAAAAAAAAAAAAAACTGTTCCAACTCAAATATGCGGACCAGTGATCCGCTGTGGTGACCCCTAACAGGAGCAGCCAAAAGAAGAAGAACAACAACAACTCATTGGTTCCTGACTTTTCAGATACCCTGTATATTTAATGGACAAAATACGGAAATGATCAAGAATCTCATAATTTGACTTCCTGCTGGAAGACCTGAGATGTTAGTGTATATTGGTCTAACTGTAAAATACTAATACCAATAAGCTGGATGTATGTGACACCCCCCCCCCCCTCCCCCAATGTAATAAGGAAGTATGGCTGCTTTTATAAACTTAATTAGGCACACCAGCACATTTCGCACTCAGCTACCAAATATTTTGTGTAACACTAAAGATCAAATCAGCCTTGTCTGGATTCAGACAAAACTAAAGGCAGATGATAAGTCAGAACAACACCACCGACAAAATTCTAATGATCAGGCTTTCAGCCACCCAAATAATATGCAGCTTAATCTTTATAAATAAGGTAAAATAAAATATGCAATCATTTTCGGGATCGTGTTCTTGCTATTGAAAAAAAAAAAGATTTAGAGAAAATGATATTAATGCTGCAGCTGAAATGCTGCAGCCTGTCAGAAAATAAAGAGCGCTCAGTTATTCCTGATTTCACTGTGGAAATTAACTTGAAGTATGACTCATATATATATATATATATTTTTTTTAAATGGCTTTTTTTTAAAAAAAACGACTGTACTGATCTCTGCTGAGCATGTTTACCATTTCATAGAGGCTTTTGCTCTGATGGTCTGGGAAAAAAAAAAAAAAAATATATATATATATATATATATATATATATATAAATAAATATCTAAATAAATATCTGTATTCAGATTCAAGTAGGCATGCCCTAAATCAGAAGTTTTTCTTTTTAATTAAATAAGAATCCTACCAATATGTCGCCGGAAGCACTAGATAGAAACGCCAGCACTGTCAGCATGGTCTGGGAATTCTGCAAGACTGTTTTTTTTTTTTTTTTTTAATTCTCACTTGCAGGGTTATTTTAGTTTGTACCTGACCATGATATTTTCTAACGAATTTAGTTCGTTCCACTTCCCATAATATAAACAAACTAGTAGCCTAATTTAAACCACCACAGCCCTGCCTAGGCAGTTACTAAGGTCACTATAAATACATCTTTCTTTGTCCCATGAACTTCAAATGCTCACACGAACATAAAAGTAAAAACCTGCTGCTCGTGCAATCCCAAATGCACACCTCTAGTCTCAACCGGATGCTCTGTGGACATTTCTGACGAGCTTTCTTAAAAAGAAATGAAATAAAATAAATAACACACATGAAACAATTTATTGTATTATACATTAATTTTAAAATGGCGTGAATTATATTTTTCAGCCATTAATCTATACATAATATCCCACAAGGACAAAATGAAAACGTTTTTAGAAATCTTTGCATCTTAAAGTATTCAGACCCTTTATTCAGTACTTTGTAGAAACACCTAAAGCAGTAATTACAGCTTTGAGTCTTCTTGGGTAAGTCTCTTCAAGCTTTGCACACCTCGATTTGTGCAATTTCTCTCATTCTTCCTGGCAGATCCGCTCAAGCTCATTAACATTAGATGGTTTTTATGCTCTCAGAGTCCTTTACGTGCCTGAGATGGAAGCCTGTCCTGAGTAAACAGTCATATGGCCTTTTACTCAGGAGTGGCTTCCGTCTCTCCACTCTACCAGAAAGGCCAGATTGATGGAGTGTTTCTGAAATGGATGTCCTTCTGGCAGATTCTGTCATCTCTGTGGAGGACTTCTGAAGCCAGTAGGTTCTTGGTCACCTCCGTGATGAAGGCTCTTCTAACCTGCTTACTGACTTCGGTCGGACGACCAGCTCTAGGAAGAGTCCTGTGGTTGCAAACATCTTCCATTTCACAACAACAGAGTCCACTGTGCTCCTGGGAACATTCGAAACTTTAGATGTGGTTTTATATTGTGGCTCATGGCTTGGTTTTGGTCTGACATGCACTATATATCATCTGACATGGATATATACCGAATTGGCTGCATCACAATATTGCTACAGATTTGTCTGGTGCACTTTCACGCTGCGAGTTTCCCATTCTAACACATCCCAAAGGTGCTCTAAGGGATTCAGATCTGGTGACTGGGAAGGCCAGTGAAGTGCACAAACCTCATTGACATGTACATAGAACCAGTTTGAGATGAATTGTGCTTTGTGACATGGTGCATTATCATGCCGGAGAAGCCATTAGAAGATAGGCAGATTGTTGCCATAAAAGGGATGCACGTGGTCAGCAACAATACTCAGATTCAGGTCGTGACATTCATATGATGCTCGGGTCCAATGTGTACCATTCTCCACACCATTACACCAACACCAGCCTGAACTGCTGACACAAGGCAGGTTGGGTCCATGGATTCATGCTGTTGATGCCAAATTCTGACCCTACCATCTGCATGTCACAGCAGAAATTGAGACAGAGAAGACCTGCTGACATTTTTGTCCAGTTTCTGTGAGCCTGTGCCCACTGTAGCCTCAGATTCCTGTTCTTGGCTGAGTGGAAACTATGTGAACTGACACAAAATCTATTACTAATCTTTTACTAACAGACAGGAAACCTGTCTGTCTGTATCTGGAGATTTGAATGTGACTTTGTGTTACTGACATCTATTACACACATACAGTGATGGCACAGAATAACCGACTGAGCAGGAAGAAAAGACAAATAAAGAATATGACATTCTGTTGCACTATCCAAGTTGTCTATGCAACAAGAAAACACGCAGCAACTCATAATATCAAACTCATTCACTCATTCTTCTATAGCAACTGCTTCTCCTCGCCTAATTTCAGGTTTTTTTTCCTCCACTTTTTTTGTCTACACTGTCTAAAACCATGTTCTTGTATGCAGCAGATGATAAAATTTTGTAGTGTGGTTTTATTTTTTATTATATTATTCTTCATTTGCAGCAGTCTGGCAGGTCATTTGTAACCATGTCATGATCCGCTTGCTGAATACCACTGCTCTACTGACTACCTGAAATCATGCATGAAGCCAAATGAATGACAGCAAGCGAACGCCTTCATGAAAAGTGCAAAATCTGTAACAATGTTTTATGCTGGAAAGGTGGTAGTGCAGCTTCTATGGTTAACCATTAATTCCTTCATTGATATTCAGTCCTATCCCGGCAGATCCACTCAAGCTCAATAACATTAGATGGGTAGTGTGTGTGAGCTGCTATCTTCAGGTCTCTTCACAAATGTTCTCACAGGAGTTCAAGTCTGGGCTATGTCTGGGCCACTCAAGGACATTCAGAGAGTTGTCCTGAAGGCACGGTAGTGTCGTCTTGGCTGTATGCTTTGGATTGTTGTCGTGCTGAAAAGTGAACCTGAGATGTACACTCTGGAACAGGTTTTCTTCAAGGACCTCTCTGTATTTGACTACAATCTTCCTTCCCTCAATTCTAACCCTGACCCTGAGAAGCACTCCCATAGCATGATGCTGGCACCACCATGCTTCTCTGTAGGGATGGTATTAGCCAGTTAATTAGCAGTAGATGGTTTTTGCCAGACATATACTCCTGGGCAAAAACAATTATGCCCAAAATGGCAAAATGTTAAGCTTTTAATGGTCTTAACAACAAATCATTGGTCAGGAAATTAGCAAGAATTTAAAAATATAGCTAAAGGAACTTAGTGTGTGATTTCTTTAAATGTTTAAGCCTTGTGGCCCTTGATGATCTCCATCAGGTGTGGCAGACAACCAAATAATGACTAATCTTTTAAGAAAAAACATCCCGGAAGATATTTTTTTGGAAAATTCTGTACACCCAGACATGTGCTAGTATGAATTCTAATCAAACATTTTAATGAGTTCACCTTTGCATACAAGAAGACTATATAAGTGAATTTCCCTGTTTCTAGCTTTTCCTCAAACAAACAGTTCACTGCAGCAAAAGTAAACGAGCAAACGAACGTCTTCATGAAAAGTGCAAAATCTGTAACAATGTTTTATGCTGGAAAGGTGGTAGTGCAGCTTCGATGGTTAACCATTAATTTCTTCATTGATATTCAGTCCTATCCCTGGAACACCGGGCACATGGCAGGAATACATATCAGATAGGACACAAGTTCATCGCAGGGCACCAGGCATATTCATTCACACCTAGAATTTCCTCTGGGATTAATAAAGCTATCTGTCTGTCTGTCTGTCTGTCTGTTCGGCTGTTGCTTATAGGTTGAGATCATGTTATTTGTCGCAGTAATGTCTGACGAGTGACAAACAGCACTTTTTGTGGATAAGGTTTGACACCCCTGATGTAAATAAAAGTCTAAATCTAACTAGTTGATGAGTAGAAATCAAGGCTTTCACTGCAGATAAATAGAAATAAATACTATTTCTCCATGCATTGCAGTATTAATGGTGATGTGAAGAGGTAATTGTGTGGTGCAAAAAAAAAAAAAAAAAGATCATGTTTGGTGTGAAAAGGCCATAATTTATAGCTTTTTATTTTCACACTACTTTAACCTTCCCCTTAGGGGTAATAAAATTATAGCACCCCATGAGGTGGCAGTGATCTCTGCGTGAGAGCTTCCACAAAAGAAACATACCGTAATCACCTAGAAATTGAGTGCATTTCAGGCATAAAACAATGAAAAATTAAAATGTAGTGTCACACAGTCTTACAGCATTTCTAGGAAATAAAGTTTCTTGTTTGTCTCGACATGGTGCAACACCCGGCCATAATGCACACACCGTGGTCAGTTCAGAACGAGCTCCTTGGAGAGGTCATTAAAAACCCGTTTTCACTACTCCCATTTTAGAAGGTAGCCCCGGTGAAGCAAGAGTGTGTAAATGTAATCTCAGCTCTTTCTCTGTCCCAGCAAGCCTGAGACAGACATGGCTAAGAACCTGTGTGTGTGTGTGTGTGTGTGTAGGCGGCTGAGTCGTAAACACCGGCAGAATGCACCATCTGCTTACAACATTACTCCACCAAACGCTGCAGACGTTGTGCGCTAAATCACACCCCACGAACACTGCAGGCGACTGGCCAGGTTTACAATAAACTCATCTAGGAAGCAGAGCAAATGTGGCACGTTAGTCAATTTGACGCTCTCGAAAAAATTAACCAGATCGAGGTCGAGCAGACACTGATTAGATTACGAAATTGCATTATGGCGAATTAGGCCTAATGTAATTGTGTCTCTTTTCTGTGTAATAAAAAGGACACTAATAAAGGTGCAGTGGAGGACGCGGCTGCTGTGGGCTTGATGGATGGCAAACGATAGAGGAAGGGAATCTGAGAGAGCTCGAAACGCTGCAGTCTCTCTCTCTCTCTCTCTCTCTCTTTCTCATACACACACACACACACACACACATAAACACACATCTCTCCTGGGGGCTGTGGTTTGGCTCAAACGTTTGGCTCTGATAACAGCAATAAACACACATGTAGGAATTTCACTCATCTCTGAACTGCAGATTCAACACTACGACATCCTCTTAGATGTCTCCAAAAGCCATGAGGGTTGTAAGTAAAAGTGGAAGACTTGCGTCTCACAGCAACACGTCTCACGCTGCGGAAGAAAGGAAGCGGCTAAGAAACGCTTGGTAAGTATGTCGGATCGACGGCATACCTCACAGCTCTGCCATCTGTTGGGAATGTTGGGCCGTAATTTCTGCTCACACACCACCTTCCTCATTTCCTCCACTGACGGATCTGACTGCACCAGATCGTAATACGGCAACTGGTAATCTTCATGAATGCCTGAGGGGGAGAAATAGTACGCCGTCACAGGTTACGGTATAAATCCAGGCAGTTTTTTTTTTATCCATTTATGTTAAATATTGTGTGGAAACCTCTCTTCATTACATGCTGTTTGATATGTATTGCTAAAATTGAATCGAAGACGCAGAGAGGGGAAAATATAATCTAACTAATGCACTACCAAAGTGTAAGTGTAATATGAAAAACCAGTCATTTTAACTGAAGTACCTCCAATCGAGCATCTGCTTGCTATTTCCCAGAAGACTAAGCCCATGGCGTAGATATCTGCTCGCTTGAATGACTCAAAATGTTTCATATTTATTGAATCGTCAAGGACCTCAGGGGCCATGTACCTGTTGGGAGACAGTTTGGGAGAATTTAATTAGAACACACACACAGAAAAAAAAAAGCCCAAATATTACTTAACAGATTAAAATTCCAGCTATGTAATGACAGCAAACTCTGCAGAATGCATCCAATTAAAAAAAAAAAAAAAAAAGAAAAAATGCTCCTGAAGCTCCTTTTAAAATAAATTAGGGGTCTGTTGTTGTTTATGAACATTGGAACACAGACAACACTGCAATTCGTCCTGTAAAGAACAAAATGGTTGTTATCACAAGTTATACAACGGTTAGTTCCGGTCCACTCAGCGAGACGGTCCAAGAGTGCTGATGTTTAGTATAACAGCACTGTTACATTTCATTGTTTATAATCACTCCACTTGTCTGTGTTCGCTGCATCAAAATTTCAATTCTAGCAATAATACATTACTTGGAAATGATTACTACGCTTACTACGGGCTGTTATTCAGTCAGTCAGTGAGTCTGTTACCATGTTACCATGGCAACACTGCTACACAACACACAACACTTTCCAGCTGTGACTTCTTTGGGAACAATTTTCGTTGATGGAGCAAAAAAAAATAAACAATATTTGGTCATACTGTGTCTAAACTTGTATAAAAACAAATCGTGCTGATATGCTGAAGTTCAGTATAACAGCACTCTTGCTCGTGCGATATGGATTAATTACACCGCAACACTTTTTAATTCTCGAATCGGATTAGTCAGAAGGTGGTGTACACTGGCTGCAAGGTAAATCTCGCTAATTCACAGGGACCCACCACATAATCAAATTCTAATAATAAAATGATTAAAAAAAAAAAAAAAAGTGTAATCGTTGACATGATGAGCATTTCTCTAAGGAGATGTTTAACATCTATGGAAGGAGTCTCCAGTGTCAGTGCTTTGTAACAGTGAGTTTAACGCCATGGGAAAAAGTTTTTTTGTCTTGTTAACCTTAAGAGAGAGAAAAAAAAGAGAAGCTGGTGAAGGCATGATTGTTTATAGCTGCTATAACACAAGTGATAACAGGAACTTGACATTAGAAGCAACTAAAAATGGATAACAAGTATGACATGTCCTGCTGTAATTAATAAATAATTGAAATAGTTGGCAAACTGTTGTAGTAAAAGAGGAATAAAACACTATGGGGTGAGCTGGTACATGAAAATAATCCACTCTCTTTGTTCTGTCGTTTTTTTTTTTTTTTTTATTCCTTGCTTAATTAAGAAAGAAAAGAAAGGAGAAAAGATCGTACTGGAACAAACAGAAACAGGATGACAAACTACGGCATGTGTAAAATACAATGCCTTAAAGCAGGCATCTTGTTAGACAGCACTAGAAATGAGTGTGTGACCAAAATGAGTATGACCAAAAGTTTTTGGCCACCTGACCATAACACACACATGTGCTTGTTTAAAATCCCATTCCAGATTTAGGCCCCCTTTTGCTGTTATAATAAGCTGCACTCTTCTGGGAAGGCTTTCCACTAGATTTTGGAGCGTGGCTGTGGGGATTTGTGCTCATTCAGCTACAAGAGCTGATGTCACTGATGTCGGGCGAGGAGGTAGAGTTCCAGTTCATCAAGTCAGGGCTCTGTGCAGGTCACTCGAGTTCTTCCACTCCAACCATGGAGCTCGCTTTGTGCACAGGGGCACTGTCATGCTGGAACAGGTTTGGGCCTCTCAGTTCCAGTGAAGGGAAATTATAAATCTAAAGCATACCCAGACATCCTAGACAACTGTGTGTTTCCAACTTTGTGGCAACACATATGGGTGTGATGGTCAGGTGTCCACAAACTTTTGGTCATATAGTGTAATTATGAATCTATCCAGCCATGAATTTAATTAAAAGCAAAGGGGTAACAAAATACTTTCCATGAATGCATGTAAGCTGAACAAAACAGAACTGTTGTTCCAGTAGGAGTGGGGTTTGCTTTAAGATACAAGGGTACAAGATACAAGGCTCGGCTGGAGTTTCCCTGTAACCTATGACAGGAAGGAAGGGCGTCAGCTCAGCTAATCTCTGAAAATTCAGAGCAGGGTGAAGTCACGGCTTTGAGCCTGATTAATCCTGACACACTCCAGTGCCGAGTGAGGTGGAGCTCGGGCCTTGATCCCAGATAGTGCCCGCCTCTCACCTGACGCTTTTGGCCCAGTCAAGGAACTGAGGAGTCAGTGCCAGAACTCTCAGTGACACTCTCTCAGAGACCAACCTCAATAAATATCTCGATGCAACCGGCGAGCTGTCCTCCGTTTCACACCATTACATTCAATCACGGTGTCCTCATGACTTCTAACTGAAGTGAGTGTTTACAGCGGCTATCCTCACAAAGCAGATTCGCGATGTGCCAGCTTGCTAAAGTGAGTGAGAATGGCGCTCAGCAGTGGTGTGGATCTGACAAGCAGGCAAACTGTTCCTCTGGCTCCTCTGAAGAGTACGGACTTAGCACCACACAGAACACTCGAGACGATGCCATGCTTCCTGGATGACACACTGCCACCCTGACACTCTCCAGCAGTCATTTAATGCCCAAGAGAGGTGAAGCCAAATTGCAGTGCATTCTCCAGGCCTGCTGGCTAACTATGACAGAAAATCATCTTTTGAAATACCGCCTCCCACGGGTTCATTAGAGCGATTTTCTACGTGACTTAACAGCAGAACAACGGCACACAAAATCAAGGCTCATCTGCAATTGGCGAAATTTTCAGTGAAAGCATGTTTAAAAGAATAATGTCAGCCTTTCAAAACCAGTGAAAAAATAACTCAAACTCCTGATCTTCTCTGAGAGCAGAGAGCAATGTGAGGTGTGTGTGTGTGTGTCCTCTCTCCTGCAGTGGAGAGGTGGTATATTTGTATGAGCTGTGTGTTACTGTGCGGTGACTCACACGTCGGCTGTCTTCTCCTCGTTCACACGCTGTTCTCTCTCCTCATTCACTACCCACTGCTATAAAAGAAACTGGAAACTACTGAGAGACAAAGTGGCTTCCTATTGAGGAAAGAAGTGTGTTTGGACTGCATTAGCGCAAGAGTTACAAACTAACTATCAAAACAACCACAGGTGGACGATCTGTTTCTTTCAAAACAGTTCACAGATCTGGATGTGCATTTCCAAAGATTACAAGTGAAGAATGAAACACAGCAGGACATGTTATTGTAGGAAAATAATAATTGGAGGGGTGGTGTGATGCAGCCCGACACAAAGTGGAATTACTGTTGATTATTTTCCAATAACAGCATGGCCCGAAGTGGTTTATTCCTGTTATACCAGAGCGATTTGCCAATGATCGCACTTTTCGTGTATTAAAGAACAACACGTCATACTTTTTATAGGTTATATAGTTTACAGGTAAGGAATAAAACACAATGGACTACGCTGAAGTGGATTATTTTCCTACAACAGCACAGCCCAAAGTGTGCTATTCTTCTTATACCACCACAGCGATTTGCCAACAATCTTTATTTATCGATGAACAAAATATCGTGCTTCTTTCACATTTATAGTTATATGTAATGCTATGGAATGTTCAATGTTCATGTTTGTTCGTGCTATCACTTACATTATAGCAGCCATAAACAGTCTTTCTCTCGCCGGCCTCTCTTTTTTCCCCAGGTAGTAAAACAAATAAACGAACAACAACAACAAAATAAAACTCAGCTTGACATTTTCGAGAAAGTGAAAAGCGCAAACTCCTTTCCTGTGGCGGAAAACTACCTGACCTTCCCAACAGAAAATCTCACCCCGTGCCTATTTCTTTGTTATAATTCTTTTTTTTTTTTTTTTTTTTTTAAAAATCAATTTCTTATTAGACTATGTGGAGCATTCGCCATACAAGTCCCTGTGAATAAGCTGTTACTATAGAAACAATAAGGTATTATTATAAACGTATTATAATCATTTATGTTAGAGTCAGAACTACTGTCAGTGCTGCTTATATAGAATTTCATCAGCACCATCTGATCTGAGAATTCAACAGCGCTGTGATATAATTACATTCAGTACTATGGAATCTGCAAAACAGGTTCGTTTCTGTTATCGGTTATGTTACAGCAGCTATAAACAGTTGTTCCCTCACGGTCACTCACCGTGGCTTGACGTTTCATGTTCAGCTTTTCTAGCCAACTCAAGTTAACACCAGGAATAACAATGTAATGATAGTGAGCAAGAAATCGTGTGATTCTTGTAAAAGGCACCTTTCACATACCAATAAGATTTATTTTCAGTGCTGAGGTCAGTCATTACGGTCCACAATACACACAGTGAAAGGCTGTTGTCAAAATTAAACACATTGTGGCATCTTAAAATTGTTTTTTTTTAGCTTTCTGAAACCACAAAGGCAAACTACTGATAAATACCTCAACTGCAATTGAATGAGGCATTAGGGAAATGAGGGTTCGGGTAAGAAATCACTCCGTGTGCTCATATTACCTTTTGGTACCCACTCGGTGGTTGGGGGCGATATCGATGGTGTCTGTGGCCGAGTCATGGCGCACGGCCAAACCAAGGTCTGCGATGCAGCAAGTGCCGTTCTTCTTCACCAAAATGTTCTTGGACTTCAGATCTCTGTGAGCGATAGCTGGTTTGCCTGCGGTAAAATGTCAGGTTAGATTCAGAGCTCGTTAGAAATGGAGAAGAAAAAGAAAGTCTGCTTCATTGACTTGATGGGAAAGACTTGATGATAAAGTAATAGAGGGCTGCAGGAGAGGCAGGTGAAAACAAAAAGGTAGGCCTTGAAGCGCACAGAGGCGGCTCTCCGAGAGCATGACTGATTTGATGTTTCAGTGGTGCAGTGCAGTTATTGAGAAAAAAGATTTACAACAGCCTGCAAATCCCACTCTCTCTCTCTCACACACACACACACACAATCTAACAGACAAATAAAAATGACAATAAAGACATAAATACATAAACACACACACAACTGAGAGGAATGCTTTATAGTTTAAAAGTAAAATTAAGGGTTTCATTAGTACCTGAAGACTTGGCACCCCTGGTCCAGTATATAGTGTAAATGAGGCATAAAGAGTGTGTGTGAATGAGGCATATAGAGTGTGTGTGAATGAGGCATATAGAGTGTGTGTGAATGAGGCATATAGTGTGTGTGAATGAGGCATATAGTGTGTGTGAATGAGGTATATAGTGTGTGCGAATGAGGCATATAGTGTGTGTGAAAGAGAGATATAGTGTGTGTGAATGAGGCCATTAGAGTGTGTAAATGAGGAATATAGTGTGTGTGAATGAGGCATATAGTGTGCGAATGATGCATATAGTGTGTGTGTATGAGGCACACAGTGTGTGCGCATGATGCATATAGTGTGTGTGTATGAGGCACATAGTGTGTGTGTATGAGGCACATAATATGTGCGCATGATGCATATAGTGTGTGTGTATGAGGCACATAGTGTGTGAATGATGCATATAGTGTGTGTGTATGAGGCACATAGTGTGTGCGAATGAGGAATATAGTGTGTGCGAATGAGGAATATAGTGTGTGTGAATGAGGAATATAGTGTGTGTGAATGAGGCATATAGTGTGTGCGAATGATGCATATAGTGTGTGTTTGAGGCATATAGTGTGTGCGAATGAGGAATATAGTGTGTGTGAATGAGGTATATAGTGTGTGTGTATGAGGCATATAGTGTGTGCGAATGAGGCATATAGTGTGTGTGTGAATGAGGCACATAGTGTGTGTGTGAATGAGGCATATAGTGTGTGTGTATGAGGCACATAGTGTGTGCGCATGATGCATATAGTGTGTGTGTATGAGGCACATAGTGTGTGTGTATGAGGCATATAATATGTGCGCATGATGCATATAGTGTGTGTGAATGAGGCATATAGTGTGTGTGTATGAGGCATATAGTGTGTGTGTATGAGGCACATAGTGTGTGAATGAGGCATATAGTGTGTGTGTATGAGGCACATAGTGTGTGAATGAGGCATATAGTGTGTGTGTGTATGAGGCACATAGTGTGTGTATGAGGCATATAGTGTGTGTGTGTATGAGGCACATAGTGTGTGAATGAGACATAGCCAGCAGTCACACCAGGAAACACACTAACAAGTAGGGATGCATCAATAGTGATACTGGTGTCGAGTATCAGTCCAATACCACGCTCATGTGCTTGCATTTGTACTTGTACTCAGACAAGAAAATGTTAAAAACCTTGACACTATGCAACACAAGCCTGGCGCATGTTGTTGCACTAACGAACAGGAACCACAGCATCTTCCTCTAACAATACAAACAACCTGATAAAACATCTTAATGACATTTAAACATTAATAGATCTTTAATAGAGGGCAGGAGGAAGGCACACCTGAGCAGGCAGAGCAGTGGACATTAGAGAGCGTGGACATCAAAAATGAGTGCAAGGTGCCATGAAATATGCACACACAAGGAATGCAGTGAAAAGAGCATGCAGAGAAACGGTCAGCTGTGAGAGCGCTGAGCTAGGGTGTACACTTTGCCCGTGGGTCAAGATGCAATTCATGGCACTTTGTGCTCATTTTTTTAAATGACCACGCTTGCTGATACTGCTCTGAACACTCAGGTCAGCCACTCTCTCTATTCAATCTACACAGGACAGCAACCAACATGAACATGTACACTCCTGGGGGAAAAAAAGGCAAGCCCAAAATGGCAAATATTAAGCTTTTAATGATCTTAACAACAAAAATTAAGCTTTTAATGATCTTAACAACAAATCATTGGTCAGGAAATTAGCAAGAATTAAACAAATGCACTCCTGAAACCTCCTGTGCCACCATTTGCTGTACGCAAAGATAAAATCATTATAATGATTACAATGTTTAAAACGAACACATGTCAGGGTGTATAAAATTTTCCAAAAATATCTTCTGGGATTTTTTTTTTCTTAAAAGATTACCCATTATTTGGTTTTCTGCCAAACCTGATGCAGCCCATCAAGGGCCACAAGGCTTAAACATTTACAGAAATCAAAGGGAAAACTTCCTTTATCTATTAGTTTAATTCTTGCTAATTTCCTAACCAATGATTTATTGTTATGACCATTAAAGGCTTAATATTTTGCCATTTTGGGCTTGGCCCATTTTTTTTGGCCCAGGACTGTAGGTTGCTCATGCTTGAGCTGCCTGAGACGTTTTACACAGAATCTGGGACTGAGCTGGATCTTGTTTAAAAAGTGAAGTGCTGATACAGACACTCCTGGTTTTCAGTAACAATTCCTCCTCTCTTGCATTTTCGATCCTGCGTTTATCCACCGATTGGCCTAACAGCTAACGATCGCGGCATTTTTGGATGCTCACAAGTGCAGGTTCCGCGCTGCAGTTCTACTCTAATGACAGACACAAGTCTACAGACAGGGTAAGCAATTTCAGTGGTGCTATTATTCCCAGCTTTTAAGCTGTTCAGCCTCACATCTCCACAACAATACAAAATGGGAAGCGCTACACTTCACTGAAAAAAAATATATACTCTTCTAACATCTTCTAGCCAGACAGAAACCAGTACAAACTGTATTTGTCTGATCCTGTGATTTTTCTTTCAGAAGGTGTCACACTTTTGCTGCACATTTTTCACACTACACCAAACATAAAAGGCTGATTGCGCTATAATAAAGCTCCGTCATGGAGAATTAGCTTTCCCGTGCACTTTCATGCTCCCTGTTATAAGGAACGCAGAAAAAAAAAGCAAACTGTCCTATGACTGATGCGCAAATCACACGCTTTTATATAAAACCGGCACAGAAAAAAACTGCTTTGTTACAGCTTGCGAATCAGTCCATGTCTCTGATCCGTCTCCTCACACTTCATCTCATGAAAACAATGCTGAAGAAGGAGGGTCTAATTAAGAGTAATGATTACCTCGGCTTCAGTCACAGAGAAATCATGCCGTCTGGGTGAATACATAGCAACAGCTCGGGAACAGAGAGCAGCTTAATTAACATCTGTTGAGCATTCCCACACACACACACACACATACAGTCAGGTCCAGAAGTATTTGGACAATGACAGAGCAAAACAATCAAGATGTGATCGAAGTGTAGACTTTCAGCTTTATTTTAAGAGTCTCCACAAAAATATGGCATTTGCCATTTAGGAATTACAGCCATTTTCAAAGTACCTCCATTTTCAGGGGATCAAAGGTATTTGGACAAAGTGACATAATTGTAAATATAACCATAATTTTAAT
>CM075003.1:6642639-6685242 GCA_037576675.1 Pangasius sanitwongsei | reverse complement strand
AAATCCATTGTGGTGGTGTATAAAGGCAAAATCACACAAACTCTGTCATTGTCCAAATACTTCCAGACCTGACTGTATATACAGACTGAGCATCCTACAACGACAGTGTTAGCCAAATCTCAGCTATTAGTCTTTTACTACTCTGCTAAGACTGAGGAAATCATCTGCAGCTGTCTCAAGGTCCTTAATAATATCTATATGCAGCTCTGGAATCCGTTCAGCTCGAGCAGCACAGCATACAAAAGCTCGGATGACTGCCCTGGGCCGCAGTGTCTGTCTAGCCAGGGGGCAGATAGGAGTTTAGCTGGTCTAGTCTGTGGCAATCAGTCGATCTGCTGCAGATCTTTGATTAGAGTGTGTTTCAATGAAAAAAATGGAAAAAAAATGTATCTGGAGTTTTTAAAAAGAAATGTAAATTGGAAGTAAAAATCTGGCCGCACTTTCACACACAAATAGAAATTCAGCACACACACACACACACATACACACACACACCCTTGGGAATGCTTCTCAGTTTCAGTATGAGCTAAATAAATGGTTTCATTAGTTCTGGCAGACTCGCAGGCACTCCTGCTCCAACCCATCATGTGTGCATGGGACGCAGTCTATGGTCACGCCAGGGGAACAGGAAACACACACTAACTGGAGCAGCCAGGCAGTCATCTTTCCCGAAACCTTTTTTAGTCATCCTTCAACCTACATATGCATGCACGTACGTCTCAAGTTCTTCATAAGTCTGAACTGAAATGGTAATTCAGCGAGCGAGCAGGTGCTGAGCCGTTACCTTGTGTTCCTACGATCTCCATGTGCAGATGAGCCAGGCCGCTAGCGGTGGACAGGGACAGCTTGATCATGCCCTCCACGGTCACTGTGTATCTGTTCAAGTAGTCAAACAGGGAGCCGTGCTCGTGGTAATCTGACACCAGCCACAGCTGGGTCCATGTTCCATTATCTAAGAGAGGAAAACAAGAGACAGAGACAGGGTGAAACTATATATTCTGACCTTTTGTTCAATTCAATTTGATGAAAGTTTATTTGTATAGCGCTTTTAATGATAGACGTTGTCACAAAGCAGCTTTACAGAAATCCAGGTCTAGATCTAGATCCATAATGAGCAAGCCAGAGGCAAGGAAAAACAAAAGAGCTCATTCTCAGAGAGTGGGATTATAAATCATTACAGTATACAATTATATAGAGAATAGGCAAAAAAAAAAAAAAAGTATGCATTCATGCATTACTGCAAATAAAATCTAAAAATCATGCAGACATATAAGCTGAAAAGATATTCATAGGATATTCATATACTGAATAACAAATCATGTATTAAGTAAGGAAAAAAAACATGACTGGTGTGTTGTAATGAAAAAATGATTAATGGCAGAGTAGCTGAAGTTGATTCATTTCCAATAACAGCACACCCGGTGTGTTCATTCCTCTTATACCACAGGAATTTGCTAACAATTACAATTTTCTATTTATTGAAGGACAACATGTCATGTTTTATCCGTTTATAGTTAGATTACACTATGTGGCCAAAGGTCTGTGGCACCTGACCATCACACCCATATGTGGCTCTTCCTCAAACTGCTGCCACAAAGTTTGAAGCACACAATTGTCAAGAATGCTTTACTGTGGCATCATGATTCCCCTTCACTGACACTAAGAGGCTCAAACATGTTCCAGCATGACAAGCATCACAAACATGGTGTGTGAAGGTTGGAGTGGAAGAACTCGAGTGTCCTGCACAGAGCCCTGACCTCAACCCCACTGAACACCTTTGGGGTGAATTGGAATGCAGACTGCACCCCTGACCTCCTCACCCAACATCAGCGCCTGACCTCACTAATGCTGCCGTGGCTGAATGAGCACAAATCCCCACGGCCATGCTCCAAAATCTAGTGGAAAGCCTTCCCAGAAGAGTGGAGCTGGGATGTTCAACCTGCACATATGGCTGTGATGGTCAGGTGTCCACAAACGTTTGGCCATATAGTGTACATTACAGGAGCTATAAACAAGCATTCTTTCTCTCTGTAGAAGTTACTAAGAGAAAAAAAAAAATGCAGCTTGTTACTTTGAAACTACAAATGCAACATCCTCCTTCCATAGACTTTCCTGAGGTGGAAAACCTAAAGGACCAGATTTAACCCGTGACTTACAGCATACAGCACTGACACTGTAGACTAATTCCATAAACTGTAAATAAACACCTTCTTACAGAAAACTTCACCATATCAATCATATTCAGTTTTTCTTCAAATTACATTTTAAATTATTATTAGTCTTACAATATGTGGAGTGTCTGCCTTACAGGTTCCCATGAATAGCTGTAACTGATATTATTATTATTATTATTATTATTATTATTATTATTATTATTATTATTGTCCAGAATGTAAGAAAACCAGGTTTAACGTTTCCGTTTTGACGTCATGCTGACAAAAAGTACAAAACTGCTGTGGGTGTATGGGTGTGTTTTATTAGGGTAATTTCATTCCGACTGTAGACTTCCATGTCACTGTTTAATGTTGAGACATACTTACGAGTCTCAGATGAATGTTGTAAGCAGGAAACGTTTTTTTTTCTGTTTGTTTCTGTTAGTTTGATCGTCCTCTGGCACGTATACACGCATCAAATGATAACACCCAAAAATATTGTTTTCTATAGAGACGTTGTTATTCACATCGTAACGGCGCTGGCTGTAATGCGCATTAAACGGAGAGCAGATTAAACTGGGGGTGAGTGGACTAAGTGTGAGAGCAATAGACTAATGGACAGAGTAAATAGGACCACCGCTCACAGCTCCATGAAATTCCAGATGGCCGGTGAAATCTCAGAGCAGCTGCTCTGACTCCTAACACTGCCCTTTTCCTATATAAACACACTTATTCTCTTACACACACTCATTTTCATTCTTCTCAACATTCAAATCCAAACTTTCTGAGAAACCCTGAATAAAATAAGCAGCATGTTTTCCAGTAAACACTGCTCTCAGGTTTTGGGAAAACAGCTTATTTAAAACCTGTTCTCACAGAAGACTAGACTAGACATGATGTCAAAGCTAATAAACATTCTGGCGTATTCACACTTAAACTCACGCATGCAGCTGTACAAGCCAAATTCTTTCAAATCCCTCATCCCGTTTCAGCGCTAACACAAGCACTATTGAGATGGATCCCGTAGCTGCAGCTCAGTAAAACGCTAGCACAACCAAACAAAATGTATACATGTGGTCTGGGAAAACCCGTCCGAGTCGACTGAATTCTGCCAAACAACCAAAAATGACCAAAAATGTGGATGTCGCAATGTTTTGATTATCTTTCTAAAACAAAACGTAAATGAGGAGACGGTTTAACTAACAAGGCTGTAAAAACGTTCCCTCTGCGTTAGATAGATAGCTAGTTTGCTACCTAATGCCATTCTGTCCTCAAGTTGTTCCCGATGTGCCATAGCAAATCAAACATAAGCCTAACAGATTTGATTTGTAAACGGTCAAAAAAAAAAAAATGAACAAAACTGACTGAATGACTCAGCACCGATGTTAACACAAACTGTGATTAGTCGAGTTAGAACTGAAGAATCTTTATACGCATTCTCTAATAATCTTTAATAATTCATAAATTATACAATGAACTAAATCATAAATTAAATTAAATCATAAATCATAATCTTTATATTTTCTCCCTTTTCAGTTTTTTTAGGCAATCAGGTCTTTCCCACATACTTGTAGGCAACCAGACTGTTTCCACAATATTTGTCCATGTTGCAGTATTAAAGAGTCTTTGAGTCCAAGGCTGTACAGATGTATATCTCGATGTTCTTCAAAGCAGCCCCGCATGCAACCTTCTCATCAAAGAGCATCTTTGATTTTGCCTCAACGGCTTCGTTATCAAAAGCCCTCTGGTCCAGCCTGGAGCGGCGACATACTGACCTTTATTATCGGCAGCGATGAAGCCCAGGATGTTCTCGTGACGCAGCATGACCGTCTGATAGATTTCAGCCTCACGGAACCAGGAGCGCTCCTCCCGAGAGGAGAAGATCTTCACTGCCACTTCCTCTCCTCTCCACTTTCCCCTCCAAACTTCCCCAAAGCGGCCTTTCCCGATGCTCTCCTGCAGGATGATGGTCCTGGCAATGGTCCTCTGCACCAGCAACGGGAGACCTGAGACACAAAGCAAGGAAGTAGAGAGAGCAATTAATATCTGCGCTCTTTATCATTTTTAAGGCAGACGAGCAAGAAGAATACCACTAATAATGGAAAAGAAAGAGTAATGATTTCGGTCAGACTTCAGTAGCCAGATCTGAGTGAGTCAGAATTATAGAGAGAGGCTACTGCAGATTATAACAACATAGACGTTGACAGAAGAGGTCAACATGATCCAGTCCTTGTTCAGCCATCAGCTGCTAAAAGCTTCCATTCATGCTTTTGATTTCGCTTCAGTTTTAACAGGTGAAATCTTAGGCCAGGTAGGCAGTAAGGATGAGGATTTTTGGAAACACTTTATTTGGAGCGTACCTACATATAGGGCTGGGCCATGAATAAATAAACAAATAAATCTCGATTTTTTTCAAGTTCATGAACAATTCTCGATTATGATTTCTGTTCTTACATTTATTTATAAAGTTTTTTTTTTATTTATAAGAATCTAGAATTTATTAGACTTTGGAAGATGTAGCTGTGCATAAATAGTAACAGCAGCACCTACAGCAAATAGTGCAGACAGAGGTTCTTTTAAATAAAACATATTTAAAGCAAGGATATTAAAAAAGACAATGTTTGCACTATTTGATCTAGACGGCGCTGTTGCTATTTTTGCACAACTTTGTGGACTTTTCTTTCCCGAGAGAGTAAATGGGGACCATGTCTTTCGTGACATGAAACGCCACCGCGACTGAGAAGTCAACTTGGGGGTATTCTGCTCAAACCTGAGCTCCTTCCCTGTTTACGGAGTGACTTCAGATCAACAAGGCTGGACACGGCATCGGAAATAAACTAATCAAAACTTGCTTTGACTGGCGAATTACCAATTACCATTGATTTGAAGCTTTCTTCGCTATGAGCTCAGTCCTCGCCGAAGTGCTGCCTGTTTATCTTGCCTTTTTTTTTTTATTTTTTTTTTTTAATCTAAGCGTGCAGTGTTCGGGAGCAGCGCAGGCTGTAGGAGGCGTTTATCAGTTTAAAAAGGCAGTGTTTTGCCTTCATATTGGTTTAAAACTTTTTAAATAGCATTTATGGATGTTTTAATTAAAAATGTAAATATGCATATACACAATTATATATAAACATGTACAATCTCAATGAGAACATTCTGGAAATCACGTTGAAACATTAATTCGAATGAACCAAATTAGGCACGCAAATCCGCCAGCACTACCTAGATAGTGCCTTTGTAACACAATCATGAGCGAGGCATAAATATTTTATAAAGCAGTGCTGGAGAATTTATCAAAGGCTTACATGATAAAACCGGAAATTTGATGCAACTTTATCTCTACATGGAAGAGAGAACAACAACCACCAGTTATCATTAGGGTACTTTATTATGGTATCTACGCCTTATGGGAGGATAGTATTCAAAGCAGACTCCATTTTTTTTTTTTTTTTTATTAAAATGATCATTGAGCCACCTTAAAATACACCTTCTAATTTATGCATAAAACTAAATGATCATTTATAACACTCTTATGAAGCACTATGTGTACGTTCTCAAAACTTTCTCAAAGTACTAATAATGTGCCAAGTTATGATGAAAAAAAATGACAGTAAACTGTATCTCAGTCATTCATAATGATAACTGATGGCTGCTGGTCTCTCTTCCATGAAAGACAAAGTTACATTAAACCTCCAGTTTCATCACCCACCTTTTAACATAGGCCATACTTATAGGTGCAGGCATAGTATAATTAGCTGCATTAATAATTATGTCAGTGGAAGGTCCTCACAAGGATATTAAGACAAACGTGTGTGTGTGTGTGTGCGCGCCTGTGTGGACTACACAGGGCTGCACATGTACACATTATAGGGATTTAGTGTTTACCACTATCTCTTAAACATTGTAATGAGTACTAGCTAACAATTCATTAAGTTATCAAGGATATGCAAAACATCTCCAAACAGAGAGGCTGCAATAGAAACTGAGCAACATTTTGTCTCCATTTCTGCAATCTACACTGCACAAGCTTATGAATGTGCCACAAACTCCCAAACACTGAAACAGCTGTCAACCAAAACCTCAACTTTTAATAGTATCCACCAGGGGCTGATATTTAAGCACTCTGGCAGTAAACAGTGTCCAATTTGGCTGTTCAAATCAAATGAGCAGCCCATTTCGATGATGAGCACTGATTTGTTTTATGATCATTCTCAAAACTTATCCGGAGTATTTGAAATATTAAAAAAGGGTTTTCTATGCAGTGTTGTTCAAACCAGCCCAAAGTTTTTTGTAGTGTGCTTGTACACTCTGGTTACCTTTTCCTGTATTTGCTTATTTCCATCTGAAACCAAGTCACCTACACATGGATGTCTAGAGCTGTACTGTCCTCTGTCCTTTGTAATAGGTGCAACTATTCAGAATGTGTGCAGTCGTTTCTTTCGGGGGTTTGGAATGTAGAATACAATAGCGGCTGTGTTGCGATGGATACCGGGCTGCAAACGTTACTTTGCTGGCAGAAATTGTAGACATACTTTAATAGTAAAGTTGAGAACATATTTGCCAAGAATCTGCCGATTCTCTGAGAACTAGGTTTCCTTGTAATTTAAGACTCCTCCTTTGGTTTGCATGTTGTGTCAAATTTAAAAATGATGGTTCTGGCAAAATCGATCATATTTCACCCAGTGAAACTGTACACTGGAACAAGGACATAAATAAGTAACTCATCCGGTCTGATCATGCACCAAGCTCCTTCAGCTAATGCTATTCTGTATTCTATCAGTTTAAATCCCAAAAATTGATCCGTTTTTCCATTTTTCTTAGCAGATGGAAACAGGAGCATCTCCTTTTCAGCCTGTGACCTTCTTACAGGTACTTGAAGTATGAACATGAGGAAGGACAGAATGAAAAGAGTAGATGAATGGCAGTATACATAGATATATGAGGTGAGTCAGTTCCTCCAAAACAGAAAAATGGTCTTGAAGTTGAGAGTGATTACGGTCTCCAGAGGCTGCAGCCCTGCATAATGACGAACACAAACGTGCTCATGAGACATTTCTCATAGAATTGATGGGCCTACTGGCAGAACAGCTAGTTCTGTGGAGAAAAACAAAGTACCTTATTTAAGCCCATATGCACAGCTGGACAAAAAAGTACGTACAACTACGTAAGGATGCTGTTCATAGACTTCAGTTCAGCATTCAACACAATCATCCCACAGAAACTGATAACAAAGCTGAGCCTGCTGGGTCTGACCACACCCGTCTGCAACTGGATTCTGTCAGGATCGGCATCTCCTGCACCACCATACTGAACACCGGCGCTCCCCAGGGCTATGTGCTCAGTCCACTGCTGTTTGACCTGCTGTATCATGACTGTGCTGCAAAATACAGCTCAGATCACATCAAGTTTGCTGAGGACACTACGGTTGCGGGCCTCCTCAGCAACAATGATGAGTCAGTGTACAGAGAGGAGGTGATCCAGCTCGCAGAATGGTGTAGAGACAACAATCTATCTCTTAATGTTGATAAGACTAAAGAGATTGTTGATTTCAGCAGGACCCGAGAAGACCAGTCACCACTCCGCATCAGTGGAACTATCATGGAGAGAGTCAAAAGCTCCAATTTGCTTGGTGTGCACATGACGGAGGACCTCTCCTGGACTCTCAACGCCACCTGCCTAGCCAAGAAGGCCCAGCAGCACCTCCACTTCCTACAGATGCTGAAGAGAGCCAAACTCCCCCCTCCCATCCTCACTACCTTCTAGGACGATAGAGAGCGTCCTGACCAGCTGTCTCACCATGTGCTAGGGGAACTGCACAGTCTCCATCACAAGACCTAAGGCGAATTGTGAGAACAGCTGAAAAGATCATCGGAGTCTCTCTACTCACCATCGACACCTCATACAACAATCGCAAAGCCACCAGTATTGCGGATGACCCCCTCAGCCCTCTCATAGACTCTTCACTCTCCTGCCTCTGGCAGAAGGTATAGGATTCTGCGGGTGCCACCTCCAGCAGACTCCGCAACAGCTTCTTCCCCGAGGCAGTCAGATTACTCGACACCCTGCTGCCTCCCAATGCTTACCTGGGTTAGTCAAACACCAAACCCAGCAGGACTCAAAAACACTGCACACCCGTACCTTACAAAGCTGCATCAGACACTTTTATTACGGAACTCGTTCTTTTGCTGCCAATGCTGCTGCTATACTTATTGCTGCTACACTACAAAACAGATTACAGTTTACAGCCCATGTTCTGTGTATTTATTGTCCTGTGTATTTATTGTTCTGTTCGGTGTATTTATTATCCTGCACTCGTCTCTCACTCTCAATTGTGTATTGCACCTTATGTTGTCTTGCCTACTGTTCTGCGTTGCACCATGATCCTGGAGAACAACATTTCATTCCAATGTATACAAGCTATATAGAGGAATGACAATAAAAACCATTTGACTTGACTAAACCAGATGGGGTGTGCTGTAATAGGGAAACAATCGACGGCAGAGTGATGTGATGCAGACTGACGCAATGTAGAGTTACCGCTGCTACCACAAAGTGGACTATTTTCCTATAACAGTAAGTGTTTTATCACTCCTTTACCACGGTGATTTGCCAACTATTACAATTTATTATTTATTAATGAAAAATACGTCATGCTTTTTAACCATTAATAGTTATGTTTAATGTTATGAAACGCAGCTTGTCTTGTTTCCAAGAAACCGGAACACATCCTCTGTCCTGAAGGCTTTCCTGGGGCCAAAAAAACGTTCTGTCTGTTACAAAGTGATGGCACTGAAGACTGTTCTAAAATGTCTCCTCATAGAAACTTCACCATATCAAAGAGCATACGTTTTCCTTTTCTGTTGAAATAACAACGTTTATTATTAGCTTTAGCTTATGTGGAGCTTCCAGCATGCAAGTCCATAAGAATAAACCATTACTGCAGAAACAATAAGGTATTAAAACTACAGGGTGTCCCAAAAGTCTCCACACATAGTGGAAATTAACACTTAACACAGCAAGATGTCTTCCGAAATGTTTCATACTTTATATTATATAGTATATATAGTATATATATATATATATATATATATATAGTATATTATAATACTATATTATATTATCATTATTTTTTTTTTTTTACAGATATCCTTTAAGAACGCCTTTGGCAAAAGAAGAACGTATTGAAGTATTCTCATGGCTGGATCGGGAAGCTGTCGCAAGGTTGCGAGGGACTTTAAAAGGAAACATGGCAGGCACATCACGCACAACACTGCTGCCAAACTTATTAACAAATTCAAAAAGACTGGGCGTGTTGCGGACCAACCGAGAAATGGGCGTCTACGAACAGCCACTGATGAAGGCACAACCGACACGGTGTGACCAAACACAGTCCCCTATGTATGGAGAGCTCTGGGATACCCTGTGTTGCACTAATATAATCCTATCATTTGAATTACACAGGTTACACACCACTGCTAGAGCTGCTGTTAGAGAAAACTAATCAACACCTTCTAACCAATTTGAGAATTCAACAGCGCTGTGTACATTTACAGACCAAAGTGCCACTAAATTCTCGATTCCTGTGCTGAATTTTGGTACTTTCCATACTCAGGTACACATACACAGGTACAGCAAAAAATAGATCGATTATAGACCATCGATCAAACACAGTCCTGATTAACGTCTCAGGCTTGAACTCGTTCCCTACTGACACAAAAATCTTCATATTTGTGCACACTTTAACATCTAATGTTGCTGTTGTTGCTCTTTCGGCTGCTCCCATTAGGGGTCGCCACAGTGGATCATTGGTCGGCGTATTTCATTTAGCACAGTTTTTACGCCGGATGCCCCTCCTGACGCAACCCTCCCGTTTTATCGGGGCTTGGGACCGGCACTGAGAGTGCACTGTTGGTTGGTTGGGGTTGGTTCCCTGGCTGGGAATCGAATGTGGGCCGCATCGGCGAGAGCGCAGTGGCCTAACCACTAGTCCTCCAGATACCCCATACTTTAACATCCAATGATGTTGAGATATGCCTGGTTTCATTTAAAAATAGTTTATTTGAATTTCAAGTACTATTTTACTACTTGTGCCTATCAAGCCACCTCCAGAAAAAAGCCTCCCAATTTCACGGAAAGCTTTATGTGATCTGAACGCGACACACACTAGACCGGGATTCAGATAGTCCTGGGTGCGCTTTTGTTGCTGAGCCATGCTGTTCAGCATTATAGGACCGGCATGGAACAGTGTGCGTTGTGTCTGAAAACATCAATGCAGACAAAACACACACGCACACAGTAAAAGCCAGACACAACACAAAGGCAAACAAACAGAAGAAAAGGAGATTTTGCTGTGTAAATCAGGATCATGCTGTACTGGGCAGAGCTGACTACAGAATTAGAGTGTGTTATTAATCATACACCGCCTTAGTTCTCACATCTGATAAGATATCGAGATGAGAGGTTAACGTGTTGCCGTGTGAACGCTTGCTCGGGAAATGCTACCTCTTTCACTCTCACTGCTCACTCCAATACTGCCTGAGACACAGAGTGACAAGCCCCCCACCCCCCCAAACACACACACACACCACACTATTGTACTTTCCACTAAAATCTTTCATTGCTGTATTATGCATGATGGATTACTACATTTATCTATCTAATCCTAACCTAAGGAAATCTTTTGGTTCTTTCAGTTTTACAAACAAAAGCAGTATTTTGTGGGTGAAAAGGATCCTCTTGGGGACGTTCCAAAATATTCAGTCAAACACAATACAACAGCACACTTGCACTCTCACACAGAGAGAGAGAGAGACGCGCACAAAACAGCGAGTTCAAAGAAACCCACAGGCAGGCAGAGACACAGACAGAAATTCTAGCCCTGTAAACAAAAGCGTGACAGAATGGTGGGTAGTCAGTCATGTCAGCAGGTAATTACAGGAGAGATTATCAGACAACAAAAAGCCGTGTCTCTGAGACGCTCAGCCTCAGGAGGAAAGGGATGCTGAGAGTGTGAAGACACAAGTGTGTGAAGGGTGCACACCAGAACCCGATCCGGACGTGGTCATGTCGTAGATGAGGTCTTTGAGCGTGGTGCCCACGGTGATGAACGGGTGGTCCATGGATGGGTCTTCCTCATTAGGCACGCGGTGGTGGATGACCGAGCGGCTGTGGCACACGTAGAACACAGTGACCAGCACGAAGCAGAGCAGGCACACAGGCCCAGCGATCACAGCCGCTAGAGCCACGGGACCCAGCGAGGAAGGCTTCTCTGTCGGACCTGAGAGAAAGCGAGAGCGAGAGAGAAAGAGAGAGAGAGATACAGAAAAGGTTACCATTTTTATTATTACTTGAGTTATTACTAGCTGCTCAAATAAAAACTTTTTCATTAAAAATGATTTGGCAATATTTTATTTGTTACAGCCAATCCAATCACCTGTCACTGAGAGCAGAGGTGCCTACATTGCTAAAAGAAAATCTGCAGGCAGAGACGGGAAAGAAGATCAAACCGAAGGAAAAAACCCCAGAATTTTGCCACATTTTACCTAGCACATATCGGTGGTTTTTATTTAAGATGGCTGCCAAGCGACAATAAAAAATAAGGCGCTCCTTTATTTTTTTTCAACCAAAGAGCCCACTTGTTTTATACTGTCTCACTACACCAAAGCCCATGAATTCCCAAGTCAAAGTTCACCTAAATAAAGTGGCACAAATCGAAAGGAACTGCTACCAGAAGCAAATACCCGTCTTCACTGAAATACGTTTCCTGTCGGGAGATTGAAAGGTGCAGTTTTACAGGTGCCTCCTGCACTGCTGTCGCAAGGGGGTCAAAATTAGTAAATGCTAAGTCTAAATCATAGACGGAAAAACTCCCTGAGACGACATGAGGAAGAAACCGTGAGAGGAACCAGACTCAAAAAGGGAACCCATCCTCATCTGGGTGACACCGGATAGTGCGACTATAAATAATTCCCTTCTATAACTGTATACTATAAAGTCAAAAAGTGGCAAATGTGTTAACAGGAACTTGAGTATGAGCATCATTAGAGTTTTAGCTCCCAGTCTATTATATTAAACTCTTCAGTGATGGAAGGCTATCCAAGAAGGAACATCCACAGGCATCCTTAAGGTATCTCTGTGGTACCATCCGCAGTAATCTCATGGTGATCTTCCATGTGGCCATCTTCAGCATGATGCATGCGTGATGTAGTGAAGCGTTTAAAGATGCGGAAGTAAACATTTGATTCACAGGTTGACTCACTCATCCATTCACTGTTAATAAGACTCAAGTCTGGTTTTCAGAGAGATAAAATAGAAGAAGAAGAAGAAGAAGCTGAACTGATTCCATTCCCAATACATATTAAAGAAAACACGCATTATTTAAAAATGTGTTCGGTGTCATTCTGAGACAGATGAAAAGGAAAAGAAAAAAAAAAAAAAAGAAAATGTCTAAGTTAGCTCAACATGCTGGAGCCTGTAGAATTACCCAATCATCTACGCAGAATGACATACACTATTTCTGCAATTCGGTGACAAGGACATGTTTGCACTTTCCTCAATAGAACCTTTGTACAAAATTGACTTAGGGATGATTAGTGGAGGCCAACGTACTTTTCTTATAAAGCTCAAAGCGATGTGTCACTTCTGTCACTTGTAATAAAATGAAGCGCTGTGAGACAATGACTCTAAGAGTTTCAGTGTTAAAATCCCCATAATCTAAATCAGATAAAATGTCTTTTGAATAATGTATTTCCTAGTTTTAATAAGAAAAAAAAGAAAAAAAAAAGAAATTGTTCCTATACCAAAAAAAAAAAAAGAAAAGAAAAAAGGACAAGTTTACACCCAGAGAAGATCCTGTAAATGTCCACAGCTCCACAGAAGAATGACTCGAGTCATGAGTCATGCCTGACTGTCTTTCATTGTGAATGTTACTTCTGCTATTAGGGATGAATTTCCAGATATCTGAAACGTGATCTTACAGACGGCAGTCTAGACTCTGAGGCAGCAGGATTAAAAAGTGTTTTGGGCGATAGATAATACATAACCGGAAATGGTCGCTTTCTGCGAAAGTCATGAGGACTCCACTTCTGAAAAACAAACAAGTCAGAGTTATGAGGAAGCGATTCCCAGCACAGCGCAGATGGTCGCCATGTGTACCAAATACCGTCTCCGTGTGTTTACAGATTTGCCTGAGCATGTCGCAGAGATGTGTTCACTCCAGGTTCCCGTATCTTGATGGAACTCGAACTCCTTTCGCGTTTACTAGCAATGAGACAGCAGCGGAGTTTACGTGAACGAGATTTTTTATTGGATTACAGATTCGGAATTAAGCTAGCATCGGGTACAAATGTTAGCTACGTTTTTAATCATCTTAAAGCAGCAAAATGTCTTATTACATGGAGGAAAGAAGAACAATGTTTATGCTACAAAATATCTGTAACACTCCGTTTCCACAGAGGAGCAGCTCTGCAGCCGCCATGTCGGTCAGTGTGTCGTGGCTCGAACGCACACACGGAATAATATTATTTAATAATAGCTTTATAAACTTATTCAACTGGATTGAAAATTCTTTCTGAATTTTCACTATTTGGGGGAATGTTTTTTTTTTTTTTATCACAAAGTCTTCATAATTAAACATTTGAATCTGTAATTACGCATTATTGCTTTGATAGCCATGATCATAAATACACCTTAATACAAAAACATATTACAAAATAGACAATGAATTTTTTTTTCCACCGTAATGCTAATAATAATTATTCAATTCCATACGAATTATACGAATTTTGTAGCACAACCTCTGTGTGTCAACTTTTTCTGGAAAATTGTGCGAGGCTGCTCGTACGTACATTGTCTACAAACTTCAGAGCATGCAAATTCAACCTTCTGAAACTGTTAACTATATTACATCTGATACGGCGTTTCCATTAAGGCTTTTTTATTCAGTGAGGATTAAACCGCAAAAGTCAGTTAGCTGCTCCTCCATTTTCCACAAAACAAAAGCCCAGGCCCGCGTTCTTGTTTTCTACTGGCATACGCGAGTGAGGTTTGAGATTCATATGCAGCGTTCATCTACACAGCAAAAGTAACCACCATCAGCAAGAAATGGTCCTCCATCCCTTTCTATTTCAGTGAATTGTGGGTTTTTTTTTAATGTAAATTTTATCCACACTTGGTTTTCTCACTGATATAGCTGAGAAAGCAGAAAAGTATAGTTTTCAAGTTTCCCGTATCGCAGTAGCATGAGGTCAAAATTATAATAATAATAATAATATAAAAAACTTTATTTTATATAGGACCTTTAAAAAGACCTCTCAAGGAGCTTTACATAGGAAAGGAAGAAGACACAGAAATACATAGCATGAAACAAAGTATATAAGCATGCTTCAAAGACAGCTAATAATAAAATACAATTCAAAATAATAACAATTATTATTATTATTATAAAAAGGAATAATTAAAAAAAACAAACTCATCGAGTAAGAGCTATCCTAAAGAAATAAGTTTTGATGTAAGATTTAAATACACTAAAAGACTGGACTTCTCTAAGATCAGATGCTAGTGAGTGCCACAGTTTTGGAGCATAAGAAGAAAATGCCCAATCGCCCGTAGTACGTAAACGAGGCTGAGGGACAGTTAAAAGTCCAGAATTGGAGGAGCGGAGATCACGGTTTGGGGCGTAATGAGTCAAAACCTCAGCCGAATACCGGGGAGGAGCCAAAACGTGCAAAGTCTTGTATGCAAGTATGCAAAATTGCTTTTGTACCACATTCCGTTCAAACCTTTGCGTTTGTACTTCATGCACCATGTCTCTCAGGAAGACGTGCATGAAGACTCTTCTGCTTCTGTGTCCTGAAACTGAGGTGGCGGAGTGAACTTCCCCTGGCTGTTTGAAAAGCTGAGTCACTGTCTGCCGTTCGAACGAAGACGAAAGTCCTCCCTCTTCACCAAGCACTTAAATAAGCTCTTAAAAAAAAAAAAAAAAACCCTCCACTTGTAATGTTTTGCTCTCGTGCCGGGTTTTAGCCGATAGTATTCTTAGACCCTGAGCTATGATATGATTTTGATGGAGACTATAACGCTCTTCTATAAAATGCTGGAAATGTAAACGCTATAATGAAGTCCATGCAAGGCTTCTTTTCAGCATGTGATCACAGTAATAAGTTAATAACAGAGTTCCTGCAGAAGAGAGAGAGAATGAGAGAGTGAGAGAGAGAGTGAGAGAGTGTGTGTGTGTGTGTGTGTAGGCAGCTAGTTCAGTTAACACCCCATGTGATGCATATGCTTTTTTCTTTCAGCTGCCACAGTAGGCTATAGACCAGAGAACACGCCGGTGACTCAGGTCAGTTGTTTACTGAAACTAAAAGACTGATTAAAAAAAAAAACAAAACTATGCACTTTTAGTTCTGACCTTTACCAAGTAAGAGAGAAAGAAGCATGCAAAAAAATTCTACCCACACTCCTCCAAGCGATTAAAAGCCTGGTAATTAGATTTGTTTAACAAAAGTGAACACAAAAAATACTACATTTTAAATGTGCCCACTTTGACTTCCCACTGCATAACTAGGGTTAGGGTTAGGGTTAAGGGTTAAGGGTTAAGGGTTAAGGGTTAGGGTTAATTCACTGTGACTTATGAAAGTTTACTTGCTGGAATTGCTGCACAGGACAGTTTGAATAATAACAAATCATAAATCTGGCTGCAAGCGGCGCTCAGCAGGGTCCAAGCACTCTTCATACCCAGCGGCTAGTTCTTGCCAAGTTACACAGAACTATAAGATAACCTAAGAATATACTTATCAAGTGATAATAGCTCAATGATAATTGCGTGAAAGCTGGTTGGCTGAAGGCAGCCAAGTAATTCATCGCAGATTAAAAATCCAGTTATAGATTCACAGAATGATGCAGCACACCAGATTTCAGCTCAGTCGGATTTTCGGTTCCTGAGAAACAGCTATTAATTTACCTCTACGTCCTTTCAATGGCCACGCCCCAACCTTTGCAGAGGTTCTCAGAAACATGTACTGAACATGTCTATCAAGATTGATTCAAATCCATATTACCAGCCACGAATTATACCTATTTGAGTACACCAGCTCCGCCTCCATAGTATTGATTGACAAATGACAGCTATATTGTTTACAAATGCCAACATGTTTTGGCAAGTATTGAGTTTTACACTTTAAAGATTAGCTTGACGCCAAAGTTGTGAAGATAGGCCAAAAATCCTAGGACTAATTTGCAGAAGTATGGTTCGCATATTATGCAAATTAGCAAAAAAAAATCCATCGCGCCGGAAATTAGTGGGCGGGGCCACTATTAGGCCGATTGGGCATATCTCTCTTGCCTGGGTAGAGGCACAAAGTACTACCTTTCCACCACATTTCACATCCGTTGGACTTACGGTTTGGCCTGTATGATTGGTTTCAGCAGAGAATCAGAATAATAATAATAAGAAGAAGAAGAAGGAATGTGCTTGGACCCCTGAAGATAATGACGGGTGGGCTCATTAGGGCTGGCAGTGTGTGATACTTGTTGTGTGTCCTGACCTGGAACGATGCTGTGGTTGGGGTTCTTGTTGCACCAGTCCGTGTTGCAGCACATGGGGTAGACGCCCGTGTTGTCCCTGGTGGACGGTGCGCAGACGAAGGGCCGGTCGCGTGGGATCAGATCATTGTCGCTGATGCACCAGCTTTCCTTCTTAATCCCACTGGCTGACTTGGTGACGGCGAAGTAGCACAGACCGTCCGTGGTGCACGTCGAGTTCGGGCAGCGGTGACAGTAGCATTGTAAGGCTGCAAAGGCACAAACATACATTCAGCTGACTTTAAAAACTTGCAGCAGATCCTACACAAACGCACAAGACTTTCTTATCTCATTAGCACTGCTGATAAAATGCCTTTTTGCATTTGAATTACAAACACGAACACATTTGAAAAAAAAAAAAAACCTAAATAAATCTCGCCTCGGCAAAAGATAAAAAAAAAAGCCAAAAACAAAAACGCAGGTTTTGAAATGAAGTCTAATTGCTTGTTAAATAATACCGACGCCCACAAACGAACCGAAGTGAACGAGGGATTGTGCTTCTTCACAAATTCATCACAAAGTGAACAATCATCGACAAGATGATCTCTCGTTAAGAGGAAACCTGTCGATTCATGCCACGTCACACAGATTCAACACAAAATCACGGTTCATTTTCATGAAACATGTCATCTATCACACTTTTATCTCACAAGTGAATCCAGACACTGAGCAGCTCAAGGACTCGACAGTGATGCACATGCTGCCGAAGCGAATATCAGAGTATTCACCACTAGAAGATTATCACACCGCTAAAAGAGAAACGTGACTGGATATACTAAAGAGAACGCACGTGGATAGATATATTCACGGTGAGCTCCAGGGGTGGGGCATACAGACAACGCAGCTGTGTGGTATTTTTCTGATTTTGGACATGGAAGGATTTCTTTTAATGATTGAAAAATTATTATGGAAAGACTTTTGGGAGGAAAAACGTAAAATAAATAAATAAAACCTCAAGTCATTTATCTGATTCTTAAAAAAAAAAAAAAAAAGTCATAATCATACTTCTTTTTTTGGCCAGTTTATCATCTAGATGGATTGCCTTTCCAGTACATGAGATTTTAATAATAAATTAGCATAAATTATTGTAGCAACAACAAGCGCTGTAATGCTTTAAGGTAAATTTCGGAGTCGTGTTTATAGTTTTCCTCAACCAAGATAAACACATTTGTAGTAAAGTAACCACTTTTGTCTTTTTAGTCAGGATCATAGTGGGTCCAGGGTTTATCCCGGGAATTCTGTGTGTGAGGCGGGAATACACCCCGCACAAGATGCCGGTCCATTGCCCGGCAACATGCACACACACACACACACATTCACATTTTTAATGTATTCAATCCAACTACCACTGGGGTTGCACAAGACAGTGCACTCCCAGTGCTGGTCCTAAGCCCGGATAAAAATTGGGGAGGGTCAAATTAAATATGCTCCACAATGATCCACTGTGGAAAACTCCAGACGAAGAACAACAACAACAACAACAAGACCAATCCAACTACCAGCATGTTTTTGGGAGAATGGAGGAAACCAGAGATCCCGAAGGAAACCCAGAAGAACACTGGGAGATCACTTAAGCTCCACACATACAAGCACTGGAGCTGAGGTGCAGTCGTGAGGCAGCGGTGCCACCCTCTGCACCACCAAACTGCCATAATCTCAAAATTTCTACTGATCGACAGGTTTCTAGACGAGAGAGCTGATGGCATTTTGGTATCCATGCTCAGGTACGCTCTGGGTGCTTGCCTGTGAGTAACAACCTGAAGATGACCACCATCCAAAAGCAGATGCATATCTGTAGTGTGAGGGTAGTTTTTTTCCTGCATGCTGATCTTTTATTTAAAACAGACAACAAATAAGGATCAAATCGTAGCACTCTGTTTGAAGAAAACAGTCTGCAAAGCAAGTGCTAAAAAAACAAAAAACAAAAACTTGTCGTTATGGGAGGTAAAGCATGGGGCTTGATAACCGCCGTGGCACAAGGATACTGCTCCATGCGGAAGAGTCAAAACACACACACACACGACACAATAACTGCATGAAAGTCGTCGCACAAAGCACAATAATGTACTGTGACTCAAAGCAGAAACTCTGACGTTACACTCAAAGGTATTTTTTTAAATCTAGAAAATCCAGTACACTGGTACGCAAAATAGAGCTTTTTTGCCACATGAAGGCGACATGATAGGCTTTTAAAATTCAGATGAATTCAGCCCTCCTTGAGACAGTGTCCATACGGGTGGACAAATTAAATTTGTAGATGTCCGGACAATGTGAGATGCGAGAACAGAACACAGGCAAAAAAAAAAAACGTTAGCCGATTATTTTCATCACAGAGGTAACTAGCTAACTAGCATGCCAAATATGTTAGTTAGTCTACTCAATTAGGTTTCCAGGCAACTAAAATATGAGAACGGGCAGCACGCTGGAGCTTGTGGCTGCCCAGGGGGCTCGATAATGGATTTATTTGTCCACCCGTGGTCCAACTCAGAGCCTGTGCCACGTGTCCCCACCAAATCCACAGCAAGGTGACCTTCTGCTTCGGCGCTGAGGCTTTCTGACAATGTCACCATCAGGACCATGGATGGGGAGCAAGTCCCAAAGAACTATAGAGCAGAAGGAATACAAAAGACAACATGGACAAAGAGAGACACAGAAATAGCAAGACATAGAAACACCGAAGCTAGACAGTCTAGACAGAGTGGAACACGAGTAAGACGGAGGAAGAAAAAAAAAAAAAAAGAAAAGAATTTGTGCACAATCCTAACCACAATAATAATGAGTAATAAAATTACTAGCAGGTTTTAATGGTCTAGACAGACCTTAAAGTTAATCTAAGCAAAGATTGTTGCAATATTGTTTCCTCTACATGAGATGATGGGGACAGGGTTTCTGAGAAGACACTAAAGGAAGTAGACAAGTGTTCTTTAGACAAGCGTTCTTCAGTTCTTTAGAAAAGGCAATGGGAAACAGTTGTCTGGTTCGATTACAGGCCTGATGTGCTGTCAGAGAAGACGACTAGTCTGAGAGAAGGAACAAGTGATAAGCACTTGCCATGGCACGGAAATTCAGAGCTGGTCTGGTGAAATGACTCACGCTGGATGGGGGGGGGGGGGGAGAAAAGGAAAAAGGAGAAAGAAAAATCCCAAGCGAGGGTCTCTGTAATGGTCTCTAGAGAGCTGCTGTTTATTCCCTTGATTCTGTATTGCCTCGAGTCACTGAAGCACTGAGGTGGTTCATGCAACCCCCTGAGCCGAAAAATTCACTCTACGACTCCAGTAATGAACTCAAGCAGCAGACTGACTTAAAAAGAGGGGGGGAGAAAAACAGTAAAAAAAAAAATAAATTGTACCCTACTGAATGTGACATGGCTGAAAATTCAATAAAGCTGCTTGCGATATATGATTAATGAAGGTTTGGCGAGTGTCAGGAACATGGGAGTGCTTCAGTGAGTCAGACATTCGAGAAAGTCTAGTGAATTAACCAAAGCTGAAAATAATTGCAGTCACTGGTGGATTCGATTTGCAGGCCTGTTGCATCAGACACGGTACTAGTGAAGAGTCCAAGATGAGGCAAGTCCCATACAAACACAGGTAAAAGACTGGAGAAATGCTACCCATGGGATTCACTCCGCAGGTCTATTCATAGCCAGGCCTGATTCCGAGACTCCGAATGAGATCACAGACATTTCTCTTTTGTCAAATAAACATCCATATATGTGGAACGGTCTGCGGGAATCTGTCCGATGTCACAAAATCAGGTTTCGTCCAAAATGGTGCTTTTCTGCCTGTAACATATCTTTCCCACCTCAAGTATAAGAAATCATAAATACGTATATTTCACCAGACCGGTGTGGAAATGTTCTGATCCACTTTCTATCCTTGTCTAGGCTTTCTTCCTATAAAGGTCATGTGAACGTCAGGCTTTGATCAAGCTACTGCGCGCTGTAGTGCAACGGACATAAGTCTAATCATTTCGGCTTGTAACCAGATACCAAGGAATTAAATCTTTAAAAGTGAATTTCTCCCTTTTCACTTTTGGGGGTGAGCAGATTTTAAAATGCTAGAACTTTCATTCTAGTTGAGATACATGAAAAAGAGAAATGTATTTCAGTTCAGGAATGTGTACAGTATAAAAAACGGGCCAAGCCTAAAATGGCAAATATGAAGCTTTTAATGGCTTTAACAACATACCATTAGTTAGAAAATTAGTAAGAATGAAACAAACACACTCCTGAGAGCTCCTGTGCCACCGTTTGCTCATCTACTTCTGCTGCAGTGATCTGTTTGTTTGGGGAAAAGCTAGAAACAGGGAAATTCGCTTATATAGTCTGCTTGTACACAAAGGTGAACTCATGATCATGATTAAAATGTCTGATGTAAAATTCAAACGAACACATGTCTGGGTGTGTAAAATTTTCCAAAAATATCTTCTGGGATTTTTTTTTTTTTTTCTTAAAAGATTAGTCATTATTTGGTTTTCTGCCACACCTGATGCAGCCCATCAAGGGCCACAAGGCTTAAAGATTTAAAGAAATCAAAGGAAAAGCTTCCCATAATAACTTCCTTTATCTATTTGTTCAATTCTTGCCAATTTCCTGACCAATGATTTCTTGTTCAGACCATTAAAAGGTTGGCCCTTTTTTTTTTTTTTTTTTTGCCCAGGAGTGTGTGCTTGTATATGTGTGTGTGTATATCTATATATCATGACTTCTGTAGCAGATTCTTTTGTTGTCACTTATCAAATCACATCCATTTATGTCAGTCATTTAGCTGAAGGAAACTCATCAAAGCAGAGACTAGCTACAGGACTGGAGACGTCAACTCAATGGAAAGCGTTTTCACAGACATTCAGGGATTTCATTTACCTTCTCTGGTCTGATTAGAGAACGGACGCTATCGATTATTTAAAGGCAAAGACAGAAAACAGAATATTTAAAGACAATCAGACAGAGAAGCATGTGCCGATTCTCCCCTGGTCAAATTTAAGACCGACATCTCGTCTCGAAAAACATAACCACTTTGAACTGACCTGAGGAAATAATCATTAATGGTTAAGATTTAATTCTTTATCGACGTTCAGTCATGCTGGGTGCTAATCTGGACCTTTGTGAGCAACCGAAATGTAGTCGCTATAGAGCGCAGAAGAACCTAGAACCAATTAAAGAGAAAGTCGTGAACACGGCCCGGGCATATTAAAAATAAATACAGAAGCAGCCATAACCGACAGTTTCGCTCCAGAGCATTCGAGATAAAGGATAAAGTCAGGCGATTCTCTTTCCAGCGCCTGGAGAGAAATCCTGCACGGCTGAGTGAGCTTTACACACCAGAGATCAGTGCCCGGCTTCTCACCTCTCCCACAATGCCCTGTCCTCTCGATCCCTCTCCTCTCGTCATGCAGCATCTCCCGTCCTCTTGCATTTCCTGCTCTTCCTGCCCTATTTACATGCTGGAGCTCTTTTAACATCTCGCCCAATTTTTCCCCTGTCGCTCTTCTTCCCCCTTCAGGAGTCGGCCTGCTGGGTGTGAAATGTATTCACATGCTTATGGCTGTGTGTGTGTGTGTGTGTGTGTATTTATCATGCCCCCATTCATATGAGAAGGCTATAAAGAACAACTAACAACCTAGACACTACAATAGATTAATATCGGGACATGCTTTTCTCATTAATACTATTTTATACAGCAAGTGATAGGTCATTAAAATCTCTTTGATATCCCCCTCCCCCCTTTTTTTTTTTTTTATTAAATACTTAAGAACGTCTCTCTCAGATTGTAATGGGAGTTTAAATGAGATCAAACCAAATAAAGTCATAAAACACATCTCATCACATCTGTATTTTATGTAGATTTTAAAACAAAAAATACATATTTATCTTCTTGAAATTTACACCAAAAAAAGTTCAACGACGTTTGACTGGCAGTGTATCGGTACGCTCATTTCCGCACCATAATCTTCCTTAAGCCAGAAATACGCTGATATAATATCCATATTGTGATAAATTACAATTAATGTCTCCGTACATTTTTCCCCAAGTGATATCTAACACTTTTTTCTACCACTTTTTTTTTTTTTTTTTTATTGTTTTTAATAACTCTGGAAGCCAAAAATGAATAAGTGAATTGATGTTAAAAATGTATAATCTTTAAAACTGTAAAATGTTTACTTTTGTACTTTTCAGTTTTAAAATCATTTGTTTTTGCACACATTAAATAAAGTTTCGAATAAATTCAACTTTATTTAATGTGTGCAAAAAGAAAAAAAAATGATTTAAAACTGAAAAGTAAAAAAAAGTAAACATTTTACAGTTTTTACAGATTTTAAATTTGACAGCTTATTATACAATGATAAATATCCTACATCAGAAAAGATGTTTTTACGATATTTTTGTCATGTCACCCATCTCTACACTACAGCCACGAAAAAGAGCAAAATGTATGAGGGCGAGGCAAATGAAAACCTTCGTTTTATATATATATATATATATATATGTATATATATTGCATTGTTTATTGCAAATGGGTGTCACAGAAGTATATCGTTTTTCTACTACATACATAATTCGCCATTTCATCCAACACCAGCGTTCCAGTACTGACCTGTAACGAGTGTCTGGTTTCCTCTAGAAAACAAAATTCGACTCAATTCTAAGTTACATCCGACTTCTAAGGTCTGCGCTCGACCATCGTAAAACGAACCTGTTTTCAAAACTATTGCTCAAAGACAATGCCGGGGTAATATGTCAGTATGTGATATGTATTTCCTTCTCTCCAGCACTTTAACACCCCTGTCGGTCATGAAACGAGAGAAACTATAGATGAGTGCAGAAATGGCAAAAAACATGCCGTGGTGGCTGATGCTTATTTCTGAAGTCTCTTTTTTTTTTTTTCCTCCACAAACACTGATAAAAGGATTAAAGCAAACTGGGAACAAATGATCGAGCATCTAACAAAGTACAAGGTTTTCAGGTTTAGGAACTACAGCCAATAGTAGTAATAATGTTCAAGATTTATGATGATGAATAAATGCAAAAGTGTGCAGGGAAATAAATAAATAAATAAATAAGAGAGAATAATAATGAGGAACACTATGGGGAAATAAATGATTAAAAAGCACTTCGCTGGTAGTCATTTATTAACGGATGTCAGAAGAAATGGAGACGGTGGAGAGGGATGATAGTGGGATAAATTATACCGGGTCATAAATCAGCTAACGTAGAATTAAAGCAAATAGCAAATAAAAAAAATTGACTCTCAACAAGCAATACTACAAGGAGGAAGATTACCAAAATGGCAGTGTGCTGAGAGTAATATAGTGATTTCTATCGGCAGAGGAGAGGAGAATAACGCTGTACCACATGAACCCCACAGCGTTTCCTCGCTCCGAGCTGTAGCTAGGCAACATGTGACAATGTGTATGCATCAGCAATGGTATGGAGTTCATCCAGACGGCCGCCGAGAGCAACGCGGCGAGAACACGCTCCACTTCTACATGTCTCAAGGCTAGGCACGTGTGTATGTGAGGCTTTTGTCGCAAGCGCCTACAGCTCATGGAATAATACGGGCTTTCTCAAAAAGCGCACTGCCAGTTTGAGGTTCTCATCATTTTTCTATTCATTTAAAAAAAAATTTTTTTAAAAAAAAAGGTTTTCGATCCAGATCTTTCATTTAAAAAATAAATAAATAAATAAAAAATTGAAGAAAAAAAAAAGCCAGAAATCCAATTTTGGAAAAGTTAGTCTCAGGATAAACATACAATGCAAAAAAAAAAAAAAAAAGTTAAAGAAATTAGTTTTTTTTTTTAAATAGATTTTGAATGTTTCACAGCTCTATGTAAAGAAATGGCCGCTGAGGACTCTTTTGCGCTGTCTGGACTGACGAAGAAGAAACAAAAGTTTTTCTCAAGGGTAACTAAGCTGCTTTCACACTTTTTTCCCCCCCCCTCAACTGCCAGCACGCATTTTACAAGCCTGTGGGAAGCACCGGGCGGTAGATATAAAAGTGCTGATGGCTTTGTCTGGTCACAGTGGAGTGCTAAAGTCAAACAAAAATTTTCTTTTTCAGGGAAGGGGAAAAAAAAAAAAAAAAAAAGCGTCGAATGATGTCATTCATATTTTATCATTCAACCTGTCAGGCAAGAAAAACCAGAGGCGAGAAAAACCAACATGGAGGACGAAGTGCGAAGTTCATGCTTCTTCAATATATTTTAATGCTAGAGGCATTTTCTGACAATAAGGGCAGACTATCAATATGTGCTTCCTATTATTTCATGCTGGAAGAATTTTCTGACAAGGTCTTGGTAATAAAGTAGAAAAATACACGTGGTACTGTTTTGTGAAGACCTAGAACAGTGTCCTACAGCAGGACAGTTTGATGAGACGGGACATATATCATCAGAATAAAAAAATTAGGCAGGTGAGAACACAAAAATCACACACACACACACACACACACACAGGTCTGAGAGAGTCAATGACAGAAGTGAACCAAATGTCCTGTTTATTTTCCAGGATGTGTTTTTTTTTGTGTGTGTGTGTGTGTGTGTGAGCTGTTAAACTGTGCCATGAGGCAACAACTGAACTAAAGTGCTGAGCTGTAGCACCGAAGCAGCGCCTTAGGTTCTGGATATTTGTACTGATGAAGCAAAAGAGAAAAGAAATAGCGGCTGATACACAAAAAAATGTTTAAAATTAGTTATTTATATAATTAGGTTGCAGTTTATTGAGCATCAGCCTCATGTTCTTGGCTCAGGTGATTCTATTGTTTTCCATTTTTCTGACCAATTGATGAGCTCATCTGGTTCATCTAATTATACGCAGTGTGAAACTAAATCATATCAAAGAGCAAAAACACATTTATTAGCAGTCACAAAAAAAAAAAAAAAAATTGAGTATTTAATGAGGAAAGAACCAAAGCACAAAATGAAATTAGCAAGAGTTATAAAAGTGCCGACATTACTGCCAACGACTTGGTGTGAACGCGTGAGGTATAGCCTTTCACCATTTAAAGCTAGTTCAACAAAAAATGGTTACAAAGCATCAAGGTGAAACGTTTTGAATGGATTTTATTTTTTATAAAAATTCCGCAAAAATGTTCCAGTAGCGGAGTGAATGTGTGTTTGGCTAGAGCTCTTTTGTTAATGGCATCTTCCTGCTCGTCTTCAGAGCAGTCACACCACCGCACTTCCATCAAGCATACATGCTTACATGTCAGTCATGCAGCAACAGCATTAAATCCCGTAATTAAATGCTGCAATGGGCAAAGTGTCATGGTCACGCAGCACACTGCCTCTGTTGTAATTTAGACGAGACGAATTCTGGCCAGGCTTTAGGCAAACAAGGTTGTACAGCCCCCAGCCTAGTTACTGGGGTAGTAAAGCTGTATGACGACTGAAATATTCAGGTTTGAATAGTGAGATGTGCCATGAAAAAGAAAGAAAGTAAGAAAGAAAGAGTGAAAAACTCTTTTAAAACGCCAGTATACTGCGAAAAACAATAGAGCTGAAGGCTAAAGGCTTGTCAGGGTTATGTCGAAATCGGCGCCGAACTACATCACCCATCAGCCCCAGCACTTCACATGATCATGTGTATGTGAGCTGTCTGACTGTGCCATTAGGCAACAACTGATCCAAAGTGCTGAGCTGTGGCACTTTGTCCCACTGATCATCCACACTTGTTTTGTGTTAACCCTAACAAGCATCCCTACTTAAGCTCTGGGTTCTGCGCTTTTGTCGATGTCGTGTGCTTTTGTCGATGTCGTGTGTATGTGCTGGTCTGTGTGTTTTCCACAGCCTTGATCACAGTCTGCCTGTTTTCGCCTTGTAGCCATTGTTCGTGTTCGTGGTTCTTGTTTTCTCTGTTTTGGGTTGTTTGTGTTGCACCTCCTTCAATAAAGTCTGGACTTGCTTCCGCTGCCTCTACAAAATCCATGACTGCTTCCTAACACAACACTCACCTCCGGGGTCATGTACTTCACAGCTCCTGATGTTCTATGCACAAGGGCAAAATGTACAAGCATGCATCACATCCAGTCTCAGCTGAAGAGACAGTGTTTTGCTTCCACTGAAGGTTGTCTTGGGTGCAACGTAATGCAACAGGGATGCACTGAAATTTCTTTATCACGCAATATTTTTTTTTTGGCCGGAACCTGCCAAAGACCAGGTTCGGTTTTTGGCTGTAAGAGTAAAAATGCTTTTAAGGCTAAATACAGTGTTTTAAAATGTGCTGTTTTAATCCCAGAAATAGTTGTGACAAAAGACGAATACAAAAATGAACTCAAACACCATAACAGAACATCTTCAATGCTGCAGCACCTGAAAAGGCGAGATCCAGCTTTCACAGATCCGCTGCCAGACAGCACGGTAAGTTCACTACTAGATAGCTTTGAATAATTTTGAATAATCTTAACTTGCACACCTGTTTTAAGCACAAGCCCGCAAACGAGGTGTATGAGATGTATGATGTGTGCGATGTGTATGATACATTTGCATCGCATTATGAACGTTTTTCACCATTTAAACGCCCGTCAGAGTGCACACAATTTAATAGAAAGTAGAGAGAAGTGGTAATTATCTCTGGCCAAAATGTGAAGTAAAGGTGAATACATCAATATTTTTCCAAAATGTGCGCCGCGTGCTCATCAGATGTTTCATAATAAGGTCATAACTCCTGCTCTGAGTTTGCATAGTTCCATCGTTTCTCATCACACAAATCGAGGAATTATAATCACTGTAGCATTTGTATCATAAAACAGTGGTCAAATATCAAATATTGACTGATCGAACCTTTCAAAGTATATATAGTTTGACGAGATTAAATAATTATCTTAAGTGAACTTGTTGTTCACATAAATCTATTTTTATTGTGAATTTTTTTTTTTAAAAATCTGATTGCTCAATTAATCGTCAAAATAATCATCAGATGATTCGATTACCAATATAATCAACAGTGACAGCCCTAGACAAAAGATGTGCTCAAACAACACCAGCTAGTTATTATAAGCTATTTTCTTTTTATCAGAATTCTGATATAATAATAATAATAATAATAATAATAATAATAAAAACATGAAATCTAAACTTGGCTCAACAAAAGAAGAGGCTACTGTCATAGTAACCACCTTCCAGGTCATCTGAGTTCTTAATTGATTGACATTTTTATATTCTCCAGTTTTCCATTAGCACATTGCGAAGTCTTGCCTACGTTCCCATAGCAGGTCTATGCTGATTAAGCTGATGATTTAGCCACAGAATCAGTTGTTGCTAAGATCAAGTTATCTGAATGCTATAGCGTCTCCTGGTGCTTATATTACGTGGCATTTAAGGCACGTTATTCTCCCAGTCAGCTGACCTTGTACCAAGTTTCTTCAGAATTAAAAAAAAACTGCATTAACATCAGATTATTAGCTACAACTAAAACACAAAAAACACCATTATTCAGGATAGGTTGAATGGTTCGGACAACCAATTTTCATTTTAAAAAAACCTGTCAACAGAAACCCGCCTGCAGAAAACTACACAATTTATCATCCAGTGGGGGAAAAAAAAAGAATTTTAGGAGTAGGATATAATGTAACATCTATCGAATTTGAATAAACTAACCTAATAAAAAAAATGTAATATTAAGCTATATGAGTCCACAAATATACAAGTTTTTGCTTTACAAATAATAATAATACTTATGGTTATTGGGGCCAGACGATATGATTATTTCAGAAACTGCTGATCTCCTGGGTTTTTTTAACGCACAACAGTCTATAGAGTTTACACAGGATGGTGCGAAGAACAAAAAACATTCAGTGAGTGGCAGTCCTGCAGGCAGAAACACCTTGTTTAAGAGAGAGGTCAGAGGAGAATGGAGAATGACCAGACTGGTTCGAGCTGACTGGAAGGCTACAGTAACTCAAAATAAGCACTCTTTACAACCGTGGTGAGCAGAAAAGCATCTCAGCGGACACGATACGCTGAAAAACGATAGCTTAAAATCTCGCTGCATTATTCAATTTTTCAATTTTCAATTCAGTTTTATTTGTATAGCGCTTTTAACAATGAACAATTAAGCTTTACAGAACATAAGAAACAGAAAAACATGCACACAGTCCTAGATGTTAGACAAAATGATCCCTAGTGAGCAAGCCTGAGGCGACTGAGGCGACTGAGGCGACTGAGGCAAGGAAAAACTCCCTTAGATGATATGAGGAAGAAACCTTGAGAGGAACCAGACTCAAAAGGGAACCCATCCTCATTTGGGTGACACTGGAGAGTGTGATATGAACAGTGTCCTTTCTGCATTTATGTAGAGTATTTATGTATTTATGTCATATATTATTACAGGGTAAGAAACAACCGGACTTATAAAATTGCAGTAAATTACACTGCGCATGTCTTCTTCAAAATAAGAGGGGGAAAAAAGCATAATTTGACCCATTACCGTTGCAGACTTTTAAAACATTATTCATTAACAGATTAAAGCAAAGTCCAGCACTGACTGGCCTCACTTCCAAAAGCGCATCACGTCACAGGCTTGCTAACAACTTCCTCAGGGTCACAGGTAAAAATCAGACCTGAAAAGCTAAGCCCTTAGCCGTTTTTCTTATCTCTCCAGTTTTAGCATGGCAGTTGGAACATGTCTTTGGACCATTAACTGCCCTGCAGGACGTGGCCGAGACAGACACGAGATGTGTGTAAATACTGACTCACTGCTTGGCTGGCACCGTGTGTGTCATGGACATGGCAGAGTAGGTGTGACTTCTCCGCACAGAACTGTGCCCTAAAGCCAGAACTATTTTGGGATAGATGTCCTTTAGGTGCTGTCATGAAATGGAGTGGAGGACTTGCACAATCAAAAGGTCACCATTTAACACATCCAGGAGCTCTGGGCGTACGAGAGACCGAAATTACTCACTTCACAAGTGTTGCTCCTAATGAGACAAACACAAAACTGTTCGACAAATGGCTTCTACTACGGAAAACGTGATATACGGTACATGCTACCTCAGATCCAATAAAGCACAATAAACCTGCTAATGGCAAAAGCCTTAAACTAATACACTGTACTAATTATACCAATCTGTACAGCAGGGTTGGGCAATATGGCAAAACTATCATATCATGATACTTGATATTTCTGTGATAAACAATATGCAACATGATGTATAGGTTTACTAAGCCAAAAAAAAAAACATGTGAATCTGTAAAAGATGGAGTTTGAGGATACTTTGGTCTACAAAAATGTTTAAAAAATCTGTAATATGTTTAACATCTTGCAGTTTTCACGATTCAAATTTTCCACCAAATCATCAATTTTACCACCTATTATACAGCACAACATAACGTACCACATAACCTATCGAATGCTCAAATCTGATTGGTGCTCAGAAGGTGCTAATGAATTTCCATGCAGTTCCATCTTCCATGCAAGTCACATTAACCTGTTCTAGTTCTATAGCAACAACGTACACAGGGAGCTGTGCAAGAATCTACGACTTACAATAAACAGACGTAACAGATGTGATAAAACATGTCATTTAACAAAGAACGATGCGCAAGTGTCGATATGGTGAAGCGTTTGGTAAGGAGAAGCTTTCGGTATTTAACGTTTATGGAACCAGTGTCAGCACTTTGGAACAGTCACAGTAACAGTTTCCGGCTACGGAACAAACGGAATTTGTGAGGACAGGATGTAAATGTAAGTATAAATGAATAAAAGCTCCCCGTTTCGTTTTATTCCTTCTGTATTATCCACAGCAAGATGAGGAAGACGTCCGTTAACTGCTTCGGCTCATCCACTTAAACCCAAAGAACACTTAAAACTTTTCTAACTGAAACTTTCGAAGTCCTTCGTTCTTCAGTATGCTATTATTAATCATTCCGCCTGGTACATCGCTCCATTACGGCTGCTTTCAACTGCACAAAACCCGGCACTTCAAAGACCTCGTCCTAGCATTTGAGCCAATAAATGCAATCCCATCTAGAGCTCATTCCAGCCTGTACTCTGTTTTGTTCCAGAGTACAACAGAAAATGGCATTACTGATGAAGATTTAATTGCTTTGACAACAGATGCATGGGGATTGAACAAAAGCTACATTACAATAACAGCAGACAGATGCATGTGTGATGGGAAAAAAAAAAAAAAAAAAAGCTGCTGCAGAACGCACGAGCACAAACCTCTGGCGAGGCCAGGAGTCGAAAATCACGAGACGATCCATCTCGTCCCGCCGCAGTGGCGATCGCGCGATTTCTCAAGATTAATAGCACGAGCTATTTGCTCGCATGCTGATGTAAATCCTATACGGTTTCATCTATTAAACTCTTGCACCGAATGTCTGAGACTTATAAGTGTTTACTAAAAACGCTGTGTGTGTGTGTCAGAGCAAAACATTAGGGCCTAGGAATTTTTACTAAACCCTGCTGAAAACCGTTTTCTGCACATTTTTAACCTTCTAGTATTACATCCAAAATAATGCTGAAAATAGTATTTATTATAAATCCATGTAACACCATTCCATAAATAAACCGCTACAGCGCACATATTAACAGTGATTGAGTGTCAGTAAACAGTGTTTACCTGTTTCCCTTCCTTGTGTGTGTGTGTGTGTGTGTGTGTGTATTCGCTGGGTTTCTGCTTAGCACTAAAGGTGTCCGACGCCAATAATTTTCTCTGATGGTTTTGTTGTTTTGATTTCGTGCCACAGTGACATGCCTCGGGCGTTCTCAAATACCGAACAGAAAACAGAGCTGCGACATTTGCGCGTGCGCGTGTGTGTGAGTGTGTGTGTGGCCTGCTGCATATGTAAAAGTCTAAGCCTAGTTATAGCAGGTGTGAATAACTCTACACCGGAAAAGCGCGAACACACACACACACACACACACACAAAAACACACACACACGCACACCCTCATGTTCATGAGTGACTACAGAGGAAGGTCAGCTATAATATTATAGTTATTAAATGTGAGCGATCATTCAAGGTTGATACAAATTTGTCATCTTTTTTATTCAGTCCTGTAAAACCAAATCGAAAAATGTCTCCGCTTCCAATCTCCTCATCTTTTCCTTTTTTGCAAAACATTAATGATTTTTCTTAAAGTCTACAATATGATTAGTCTACATCACACTATGGTACGCCATTAATGTATACACTATATGGCCAAAACTATCTTAAAAGTATATATGTGTGTGTGTGTGTGTGTATGTGTGTGTATATATACACAGCACTGTGCAAAGTCTTAGGCACACGCAAAGAAATGCTGTAGAGCAATGACGCCTTCAAAAATCATGAAATTAAATGTTTCTACATTTAAAAAAATACTATAAAGAGCAGTAAACAGTAATAAATGAAACAAAGTCAATATTTGGTGTGACGACTCTGCTTTAAAAAAAAGTAGTCTCAGGTACAATGTGTGCAGTTTTATAAGGAAATGAGCTGTAAGTGTTACCGAGCATCTTGCAGAAGCAGCCGCAGTTCTTCTGGAGGCTTTGACTGTCGCACTCGCGTCTTATTTTTGTGGTTATGTTAATGTCGCGAAATCTAAAATGTTTTTCTACTGACTCTATAATGTAGAAGTCATCAAATAAACATCTATAACAAAGTTTGTACTAAACATAGGGTGCCTAAGACTTTTGCACAATACATTGTGTGTGTGTATACATTTTATATATATATATAATGTTTTTATATATATGTTTATAGATAGATAGATAAAATTCCTGTTTAGTTAAACCAGAGATACAGTTGAAAGTCTGAATTTTGACCCTGAGGATCAAAATTAAAAATTAAATTGAAAGATTTCAGAGAACTAAACTTGATCGGCTACAAGCCTCTTCACCTGCGCATTTTGTTTTGGCTGACAAAGTCTTACTGATTGTGAACACACAGATGAACTCATATAGCTGCAAGTAAAGTGACATGGAAAAGCAATTTAATAAATTTCTATGTTAACAAAATAGGAAATCCTATTTTAATATCTAATAAATATCAGAAAATCCACAACAAGTCTGGGAAAACAATCCATATGGCCCTAAATGTTAGCTACAGTTCTTTTCAGTCATTTTATTCAATTGTGTTTATTTGTTTTTCTGTCCTGTTCGTTCGTCCTAAAATGACAAAAGCAAAGTCACACAATGATGTATGGAATTCAGCATATGATGTCACGTGACATGAAGATAAATGTGCAATGATGACGGCCTGGAAAACGCAGCAAGAGACAGTAAAGGTGCAGTCGAATAGTAGAGGACCTTCGCGCTGTGGACCCTGAGCTGTACCACGAGAAACGGACAAGACACAGGAAAGGAAAGGTGCTTCTGTGGAGTGTTAGGAAGGCGACTCCATCCTTCCTAAAGCCTTCCAAACCAGCAGTGTTCCTCTACTCCGGTCACATTAGTGACGAGACCGTGAGTGTTTTCCACAGCCGCAGACGTCGTCTCGGTCAAAAAGGTCACAGCTCAATAATAATGTGGACTTTGCTGGAGACATTAAATCATAATGCTTCATGGCAAAGTGGATAATTCCAGATAACTGCGTCACTCTGGTATTCGTATGTTAATAGGCTTATAATTCGATGCTTTAATTTTATGCAGACAAATAAATGTTTTCGGAAAAAAAAAATTGCTCAAATTCAGGACAGACTCATTTTCCTAATTGTATGCCATCATATTTGTTTTAATTTACATGACTTTAATTTACATCTCACTGCATTAATACTGGTTTATGAAAAAGTGAAACCAGAGAGAGTGAGCGATAGAGAGAGAGAGAGAGAGAATATGTTTACATTAGATATGTTTCTATTGAAATGGCTGTGATGTTATTAGTGATTCGGGGTCTATTTTGCCGGTTGGTGCTGTATTTTCATTATTCCTGGGAGAGATTAAGGTCAGGTTGGGGTAAGTTATGTCGAGTGCTGCTCTGATGTCACAGGGGAACACTGCTAGAGTACTTACAACTGCGTTTAACGGGAGAAAAACTGCATTTCCCAGCGATGTTTAATATCATTTCAATGAGAAATCCAGCGTGGGGTAATGGAGACAGTTAACGTTGGACTCTAAGTCCCAGAATGCAGTTCAGCTAAACCCTGCAGTTGTGCCGAGTTATTGGCAGAGGGTCGACTCGGCTAGTTAGTGATCTACGGGATGATGGTCTTGACAACGGTATTACTATGAAAGCCGAAGCTTTAGAATCTGTTCGACAAAAGCGTACAGATGAGGAGGAGAGTGCGCTGGACAGGGTAAAGGAGTAAAGCGCTGCTGCATCGCTCTCTTTGTGGACAATGGAAGAAACTGTATACTTAGTCTTTCATAACCAGTGACCACTTTATACCGCTCAGAGTCGCGGTGGATCCGGAGCCTATTCTGGGAATACTGGACGTGAGGCAGTGACACGCCAGTGACAGAATTTCAAAATAGGCCTAGATCTTGGACACCACTGATAACACCATGTTGGTTAAACATTATTTTAAACTTGGTTAAACGTTACCAAGATCAGCGTGCCTTAAGTCATTCAGGGTGGATTTATCTTTAAACCATACATACTAGGGCTGTGCCATATCGTGCTGTCCACGATAAACCGGCGCAATTCCTCCCCATGGTAAGAATTTGTCATTCCGCCATTTTGACGATATAACTGATGACGTGTTTACGCGAGAACATGCATGGCGGAAGGCGGAGTTCCAGCCCTAGACAAGGAAGAAGAATTAACCCCCAGAAGAGGAGCTTCCTCCGTAATATGGAAGTGGTTTGGATACGGAAGATCAGATGTGAAATATCAAGATATAGTTTTAAGTCTGTATCGCCCATCCCTAATACAGACACAAATGACAAAGCAGGAATTTTCAAGGGAAAGATTTATGTCTTGCTCACACAACTCTACACTTCAAGTGTTCAGTACTGCAGGATGGCAGTCACATCCTCGGTGCGATGCCCCTGCCGTTTTTCCGTCAACGCCTTTCTTTTTCCCTCCATCTGTAAAAACACACTATTAAAAGACCAGTCTCGAGGCATCAGACTTCAGACACATGAGCTCTACATGGAGTGGGAGTGAAGACACTGGAGCTCTAGGGCCGATCGCAGTCCCTGTGAACAGATAACTGATCCTCGGCTATTTATGGACGTCACTCTAATAGGAAAGACCTTGCCATGGGGTATTGTTGAACACAAACATGTGGCTAATGGGAAGCTCTGATACATTAACATGCTCCCACTTGTTTGCTAACTAAATTTTATTTTTTTTTTACACTTAACACGTTTTAACCCGAGAGGCACAGCACAAATAATTCTGCGCTGAACGCAACAGTAGGCATGGATGAAAACGGAATGAGCAAAAATGTTCAAATATGTGCATATTTGTACATAATAGGAGTTTCTATTTGGCTGGTTTTACTTAAACCATTTTTTGCAAGTTTAAAAAAAACAGAGTGAAACATTACATGGACAGCTAAAGACGCAGGATCATGCTCTTTTCTTTTCCTTTTGTACATGTCACATCTTAAGTGATTTGTACTCTAAAAATAACACCTATATATTTTAAAAACCTTTTATACAGCCTCTCCAACTCGCAGCCTGTTTTCTCTGACAGAGCCCACTTATCATTAATATTCAGTTATACCTCTGGGCTCATGAGTGAGTGGCGCAATGGAAAAGAGTTTTCCCTATCGCGAATTTGAATCCTGACGATGCCACTGCCATCCGTGGCCGTCGGCCTCACGAGTCCAAGAGAGAAATTAGCCGTGCTCTCTGGGTGTGACATATTCTCTCTCTCTCTCTCTCTCTCTCTCTCCTGTCAGTCACAGCGCCACTAGCCAATCACGGTCATCGGTGAAGTCCTGCATGCAGAAAGGAGCGAATAGCACTTTCCTCTGAGTGTGTTACACCGCCCCGTGATGCAGCATGAGCAGAAAAGATGGAGCTGGCTACACACGTCTCGGAGGAAGCACGTGATAGCCTTCATGATAGAGAGCTGACTGGAGGGTAGGAGAGACTAAGACTAAATTAGGGAGAAATTCGGGGGGGAAAAAAATCAAAGAGGAAAAAAAAAAAACCACGTATACCACAGCTCTGCTGAATTCTGATTGGTTAGACGGCGTTGATTCTATTTTCTTTAACATCAGCTCTGACCATAATACCAGCTGTAATCCACATAACTGGTTTATATTAATGCACTCATTCTAATATGTTATTGTTTCTATAGGACACAATGTGCACAGGAAAGTCTTCCGTTTTTCCACCACAGGAAAGTCTTCCGTTTTTCCACCACAGGAAAGTCTTCCTTTTTTCCACCACAGGAAAGTCTTCCGTTTTTCCACCACAGGAAAGTCTTCCGTTTTTCCACCACAGGAAAGTCTTCAAAACATTACTTTTTGCTTTTTTCAATAATACGACAAGCTGCATTTTCAAGAGAGAGAAAACAAGACAGTGTGAATGATATCGGAAACTATTCATGTACGTTCCACCACGTTAAAATGTAACAATAAACGTACGCTAGGTTTATGACGTTTCATCCATTAATTGAAAACTATAAATTGTAATAAAACGTATTCAAATACTGTGGTATAACAGGAATGAAACACATTCTGGGACGTGCTGTTATTGGAAAATAATCAACTTTGCAATGCTGACAGTGACTTCACTTCACACCACTCCATCATGATTTACTTTCCTATAACAGCACTTCCTTTCCAGTTTATTCCTTACAAAGCAGATCCTAAACGTTCATTATTAGTATTTCTCATCTTGCTTTTTGTTAATTATTTGTTAGTAACCTCTTCAACGAAGTCAGCATATCAGTACGTGTACATGTTTGGAACCCTATACAGAAATATTTGGGGCACGCTTATTAATTTCAGCCGATCGCAGACAGAGCTATTCCAATAAACCTCTCGCTTGTCAGACATAAAGTGTACGATTTGGAACGGCATTTTCTCAGAGTTGCTGAAAATTCATAATATTAGGAACATCAAAACAGGAAAAGGTCTGTTTTTACTGGCTCGGCAAGACTGATCAGATCTGCAAGCCTTTATATAATCCTCTATTGTGAGTGTCTTAAAAAGTTTGAAACATTCTGTGGAAACAAACAGCAAGGTCTTTTCTAAATGTCACTTTTTTCCCCCCTGTATTTACGTTAGTTTCACGTTGCTGTTTTGTAATGTTCCGCTTTACCCGAATCAGTTTTAAGCCCTAAAAAAAAAAAACACTCTCCCTGACCTTTGCTAAATTGCCTTGGTATTTCTGAGGCATTTAATTTGGAGCCAGTGGAATTCTAAAAGCCTTCATTTAGTTAATGCATTTAGAATTTAGAATGCACAGTCCATAATCTTAACATTAACAAATAATGTACATTTTTCTTAAAAATAAATAAATAAATAAAAAGTCCATGTGATGGAGTTCAATAGGCTGTCAAGGTTGTGGCTAGACTGTCCTCCGAACACCGAGGCTTCCCCGGGGACACGGGAATGAAAAGGATGGAGGATGTTTAATATAATAAGCGGCACCACAGCAGGAAAAAATTTCCAAGAATCAATGGCAATTTAATTTCACATTTTTGGAGCCTGTAGCTGCATCATCTAATGGCTTAATCAAATCATCCGGCATTCAAAAGAGAAGCAGTGGTTACGCAGACGAGGAGAGCAAGCCCTCTACATTCTGCCTAACTGTTGTAAATGGCAGACTTTTACACCATAGCTTTAAACCTTTTTTTTAATGTACATAACATTAACCAGGTGGTTATATAAAACTATCAGTTATATATTCTGCAAAAACAATGGACTGAATAAAATACAAATCATGAAACGCTCATCTATAGGACATTACTTATATAAAATCTGAATAAACATCTTGCACTTAAAACCTACTTAATAAATTGTTTACACAGATGTATTTTTTTTATATACCTCTCTGCTTTCATTGTTCTTTTCTTGTTTATAAATCATATTTTATTTCAACCATTTGTTACTTCCACCCTTAAGAGGTAATTATCTTACATATTCATCAGGGAATCTTAATATTAACTATAATTGATGATATATATATATATATATATATATATATATATATATATATAAACTGAAAATGACATAACCAACATACGTTTCATGTTGTTTTGAGGAAAAGAAAGCATTCTCTGCTATGTGCGATGCCCTAAAACTCTGACTTTTCAGAACTTTTTGAAGTCTTAAAATCGTTCGGTTATCGCAAGCCCTTGCGATGTGCATCTCGCGATATTTACATTTGCGATATTTCGATAATTTCCACATATTGTGCAGCCCTACCTCTCAGCAAAGCTAGCTAGACCTGAGCAGTACGTCAAACTCGTCCAGACTGTACCTGACATTAAGACTTGAAAATAGCTACATGTACGTAGAAGTATCGATTAAAATACGATTAAACGTTGTTTGACTGATGGCTACTTTGACGCATGTCGACTCGCCTCGAGGAAGTACCACAGGCATTAGCACTGCGATGTTTCCTCGGCAGGTGTTTTTGTGTAAAACCGTATGCTGTTGTGATAATTCATGGTCGCATACACTACACTAAATGTTACCGTATCCACAAACTCAGTGTTTTCATGAGGTTTCGCTGACTGTCTTGATTTTGTTTTAGTTACTTAGCTACGAACAACATTGAGTGCCGTCAGGAAAAATTGCCCTGCGTTAAGAAGATAGAAAACAGTGTCTATTGACTGCACGACCCTAACCCTAACCCTAACCCAAAAAACTGGAATTGCTGGAATGAACTCAATGTTGCGTTTTCATGCCCAAAAGCGACATGCCTTAAAGATATTTTTAAAATATCATTTTCAGACAACAACAGGATATTAAATGATGTGTGTATGAAATGTGCGCGGAGTTTGCATGTTCTCGCCGTGCTGCGGGGGTTTCCGCCGGTGTACTCCGGTTTCCTCCCCGAGTCCAAAGGCGTGCGGTCGTGTCTCTAAATTGTCCGTAGTGTGTGAACGGAGGCGTGTTTGTGTGTGTGCGATTGTGCACTGTGATGGGTTGGCACCCCGTCCAGGGTGTCCCCCATGTTGTGCCCCTGGCAATGAGCTAAATCCATGGAAGGTACAGGTTTAATATTGCGTATCGACAATCGCAGTCCTATTTGAAACAATTCTACCAGAACAAATGTTACGATAAGTAAAATAATGACTAAGCATTTATTTTTTTTGCTCATGTTTTTTATGGCATGACGATCTGTTAATGTATTCATGTTAACGTCTTCCATTTTAGCTCCATTTCTTTCCAGTTAGCTTACTGTCTTCTTCTCTTTCTAGCATGTTTGCTTTCTGTACATCTTGCCCCTTGAACGCAATCGTTTTTTTAAAAAAAAAATGCACACAGCGCACTTTTAAGATGGAATAGATGCCAGTTCTGTTATTTATTTGACTGTTATTATTACGCACATGGGCCATGACTTCATATTTTTTGGATGTTCCTACTCTTAACCAATCTCTGATGCAACATTTAGACATACACAGAAGACAGAAAACACGTCAATAGTACTCCATTTTCAGGTACGGTTTGAGGGAAAAATCCTTACTTCTTAATCCTTAAGAAGTGCTTTTACTCTTATGATGGATATTTCTTTGCAAAAAAAAAAAAAAACAAAAACCAAAAAAAAATCTCTTGATTTTGTTAAATAAATTTTGTTTTCATTAATCTCAATCTGCTTTTATTAGTTTATTTCCTGTGTTCATTATCCAATCTGCGTCTCGCTCTATGTGAATCACTCGTTTGATTTGAGTAGGCTTTTTTTTTTTAATGAGATTATCATCAGGTCCATGTAACAGTAAAACCGTAATACCCACTCTGCGTTAATAATTTAGCATTTAAAAATAAGAAAAGGGGAAAAAAAGCCCTGCTGTCAAAATGACTAAACAAAACAACCTTGCATTAGCTTGCCAAACAGCTGTCCTTTTTATCAGTGATGCTTCTAAAACTGTTACCTAGAGCCATTTTAGATGCTTTGTGTTACAAGAGCAGATTCCCAATCTATAACAACAATCTCTTTGTAATATTACACTTGGCTTCTTGCTCAACTGTGCCTCTGAGGTGAACATATTCACCAGAGTCTGTCACTTCTCTAGGTAATAATACGTATATAAATCAAACATAAAGACATGATGATGCTATACTTTCTGCAATTAAGCTCTTGTAGAACATCTCCTGGTGCCCTGGAGGAGCTAACAAGCCTCTCAAGATGCCAGAGATGAAAAAGTAATGCTTGACAATACTCTGAATTTGATTGGTTGGCTTTGGGTTAAGAAAAAAGCGTCTTATTCCAGCGTCTTACAGCTGGACATATTTACATTTTAAACTAAAGATGGATCAGCGTTCTGTGAGGCCAATGCTGATCGACTGCACGACCCTGACCCTAAGCCAACTTTTATCTAAACATGGTTAAACCTGGCTTAATGCCAATAAAAACAATTGCTGGAATGAACTCAACGTTACGTGTTCGTGACCAAAAGCGACATGCCTTAACGATATTTTTAAAATATAATTTTCCGACAACAACAGGATATTAAATGATTGTGCGCGGAGTTTGCATGTTCTCGCCATGCTGCGGGGGTTTCCTCCGGGTACTCCGGTTTCCTCCCCCAGTCCAAAGACATGCGGTAGCGTCTCTAAATTGTCCGTAGTGTGTGAATGGGTGTGTGTGTGCGCGATTGTGTGCTGTGATGAGTTGGCACCACGTCCAGAGTGTCCCCCGTGCCCCAAGTCCCCTGGGATAGGCTCCAGGCTCCCTGCAACCCTGTGTAGGTACAGAAAATGGATGGATGGATGGATGCATTCTGCAGTCCCATAATTAAAAAAACAGTCCTGTTATTTTTTATTTTTAATGTAGGCCTATAGAACAACGTGCCATAAGCATATGGCTGTGCAACTGATTCAGAGAAGACTGAGTCACGCAGCTAGTAAGCTTAAAAGAGACGTGGGACTGATGTTGAACTCCATATATAGCTTGTAAAGCTCAATGGGGTAACGTCATTTTTATTATGAAAAACTGCCACACTGACATGCACACATTTTTCTGTTCAGTGCATGTAGCAAAATTCCGTTCAATACCCTTTCAGTCCGACAAAAGAAATATTAACTGAATCATGGGTGACTTTCGGCAAGGCAGAACATCTACAGCTCGCCCAACGCACACGACTGATACAGATCTATTTTACGTCCTATCTTCACTGCCATCTTCACCAAGCTGAGAGAGGATTTCCTTTCACACACTCTGGATCCAAGTGAAGCTGTCTTAACTCTTAACACTTTAAGCCCTCAAACAAAAGTACAAAGTTATTTTACACACAAACTACTTAAACAATTAATTCTACTGAAATATGTACAACAATAGTTTAGCTAATGGGTTTAAAGTGCCCCTGAAAAAAATGTGTGTTTCAGAGCTTTCTGTACTTGATTCTTATGGAGATCAATATGATAGTATTGTTGAAAATAAACATTTTTGATGACAAGTTCCTGAGCTAGTATTGTGTTCGACCAATGAAACGCTCTCTAGGACGTTTATGCCCTGCCCCCAGGGGCAAGTCTTGCTCTAGAGAAGCAGCTCATTAGCAGCAAACAGTGTCTATTGGTGCATCCTTGTCTTTGTGTCATCTCTCTCCCCTGTCAATCATAGCTCCACTAGCTAACTGTGAGCATTTTGCGAGCTCACGTATGCAGAAGAGGGCAGAAAGAGCTCACCTCCGAGTGCAGGGTTTCCCTGTGTTTTTGCGGAGCCCCTTATGCCGAATGAACGTATTGATGCATTTAAGCGATATATCAGAATGAACGTAAAAACAACGGTGAGAGTTCTGATGCGCTGACAAAAAAAACCAAAACAAAACAAAGAGGTGGCTTGATCGCAAATGGAAAGGTAAGCTGGCAACAGGAATGACCTGCCGATCAACAATCAGTGTTTGGACGAACGTTTGTGTGACCGGTGTGTGACAGATGCTCGTCGCCAAGCTAATCAAACAGCTGACTGGATATTTCTCGGGATGGTAGTTACAACTATCGACTCGAATAAGCAAGTTGCAAGCCATCGATAAGGTAAGCCTCGATAGAGAATAAATGAAGTATAAGCTTTTTTTGTTAGGGAGTAATTCTTGTGGATGTTAACGACAGTGATAGCGGATAGAGAAAAGATATAACTAATGTAGCCCATTTTACAACTAAAGGAATTGCTAACCTAGCTACCTTACATAGAGATCCATGTACTGAATTAAGTTACGTTAGCCAGCGAAGCTAGTTAGTTGACATTATATAAAGATACCTTGACTGAACTAATATTAATATCTAATGTGGCTTGGTAGCTAAACAAAGTTCACATGTAATGTCTTTTTCTGATGAAAACAGCTGGTCAAAGAGTTTTTTCATTAAAAAAAAGAAGTTTTTCTAAAATGCAGTTATGTCCCAAAAGGAGCTCAGGGCGTTTTTGAAAACACTGTCTACTCCGTGCGATTGTGATGTAAAACAGGTGCTGACATTTTCAAAAAAATGTTACGTGCGAACATAGCCTGAGGTAGCTTCTTCGCCAAACACTTCCAGGTTGTGCGGCATTTCTCATGACTGTCAGGAACGGAAGTTTTCTCCCCGTTCCTGCAGTGTAGTCCTCATCTAGACAGTCACGTAGTGTGAGCTGCCTTGCCTGCCTTATTTCTCTTATTGCCACATTTCATTTCTGTAAAATAAGTAGTAGCATATTTTGCCATAACCTGTGAATCATGCATTCATTCATTACTTACTTACTGTACTATATATATATATATATATATATATATACACATATATATATATACACACACACACACATATATAAACACACACACAGTTAGGTCCGGAAGTATTTGGACAATGACAGAGTTTTTGTGATTTTGCCTTTATACACCACCACAA
>CM075003.1:6559876-6642539 GCA_037576675.1 Pangasius sanitwongsei | reverse complement strand
TCCAGTCGAACAGCTGCCAAATGCCAACTCAATACCTGATATCAACTCCAGACCTTTTATCTGCTTCATTTGTCTTGTCTTGTCTTGAAGTAACGAGGGAATGGACCGCACCTGGTCAATTAACTTCTTGTCAGTCAATTGTCCAAATAACTCTGAGCCCCTGAAAATGGAAGTACTTTGCTGAAAATGGTAAATGGCATATTTTTGTGGAACCTCTTAAAATAAAGCTGAAAGTCTACACTTTGATCACATCTTGATTATTATTTTTTTTTTCAAATCCATTGTGGTGGTGTATAAAGGCAAAATCACAAAAACGCTGTCGTTGTCCAAATACTTCTGGACCTGACTGTGTATATATATGTGTGTGTGTGTGAAATTTGGTCGAAACATTATGTAAAGGTGACACATATTTTGAATGGGTAAGCCTTTGTCAGCTAGGAAAGTGAAGTGTTCAAAAGAGAGCTGGGTTATTCATGGTTGAAAGAAATGTTGAAATGTTGAAATTCTCCGTCTGTCGCCTTTTTTGTCCTTTGGCTGCATTTTCCAAATAATTTCATATGTATTTCAACATGTTTGTTCTTCCTATGTGTACAAGTAATCCACGTATATTTTCATTAAATCTCAAACATGTTATTTGGTGAAATGAAGACTTTTGACTAGAAGTATAATAAGTGTTGCCAGCTTTCTTTCACAAATATGCTAAGGATAATAGTTGAAAACAACATCAAAAAAACTTAAAATGACTTAAAATTCCCCTCGGATAATTTCGAAACCACCAACCACCACCCCTCGCCAACAAATAACCCACTACCACACCCACAAACCCCCACCGCCACCCCACCCCCAGCCCCGGGAACCCAGACAGCATCTAATCCCTCTGAAAACTTAGGGAAAACCCGGCAAGTGTGTTATGCTGTTATCCCTGTAACGCGGCATGTGCAGCGGTGCGAAAAGATGTGGTTAGCTGGATCAGCTGGTCGGGACTTGCGTTCCTCACTCTCATTATTACACAGCATTTCATATTATTTTCACTGCAGCTACTGAATCAAGCATATTAGTTACTGAAATAATAACTGAGTAATACATTGGAATTCCAAAAAAAAAAAAAAAAAAAAAAGTGCAACAAAAAAAATCCCAACATGAAAGTTTATGAGCGTGCTTCTACTGATTTTGTATTGAACATGAAAAATAATTATTTAAAAAAATTAACGTCCTGTTTTTGGCAGCAAGTTTGGCAGAACGTTTCTATGAACATGAACTAAAAAGGTGATTTCTATCCCAGGCACATTCTGTTCATCACTTATTTATGCGCACACACACACACACACACAAGCCATTAGGATGATCCACAAGAAGGGGGAGAGTCTTTGTGTCCACGCATGTTGATGTTGATTTCGTTGATAAATAATCTAAAGACACGATATATGGAGACGTTTTTAAACGCATTCGCTTTGAAATCAGCTTAGATTAGATACAGCCCGGATATCCGCTGTGTGAACAGGACGCTTAAATAAGGGGAGATGCCATGGTGTATATCAAGTGGCTTCCTCGTCAGTGCAATGCCACTTCCCACAAGCCTTTGCGTTTACATTTGTGTGCAGCTGAATTATGTATCGCACGTCTCCTGGCAGCCAGAAACGCAGCTCCCTCGACTGACTCCTTGAACACCATGTACACTTATAGAGGAGGAAAAATAGCGTGATATGGCGCTGCATACTGTGTATGGAATGGGTGATGGAGGGAAGACGTTATGTTGGTACTCGGAGGCTGCATATGCGCGAGAGGGTTTTGCTCGATTCCCTTCCCCCGCTCCCTTTTATCGCTCCAAAAATAACCATATGAACCCCCTATTTATCCGGCGAGGGTGCCCAGAGTTATTTCCATAGGTCAGTGCCCTGGCCCCTTCCCCCATCTCGGCTATTACTGCACGTCTTTTGTCTGTGACGGACGTGGGTTCGGATGTGGGGAATCAGATGGAAGAAACCATCCCAACCTCCCCCACACGGCATCACAGACCACTCCAATACTCTTTGTGCTTGCTCGATGGTAAACTCCCTCGTGGGTCGTGCCGTGGTTTTTGTGTAAGATCCTACACATGCCGTCCTCCACGATGCGAGACTTCACCAACAAGTCACGACTGTTCATTTCTGATCGGAGTATCTGCCTGCGTACCGGGGTCAGGACTGTTTGGTTACATAAAGCATCACCGAGACAGAGTGTGCGTGCAGAAAGCCTAGCCTTGCCTTCGAGATTTCTTTACAATCATGACAAAGTATGAATATGTTATTTACTTTTGTGCAAGCAGCTTAGAGATTCTGGTCAAGTGTTGGATAGGAGTTTAAGAATGATTTCACATATTCAGCGTTTGGTCCGTTTGAATCGAACCCTGCTGTGTTTTCCCCGCCGGTGCAGTTCTATAAGGAGATGAGAGAGAACGCTGCAATCACACTCGATGAAAACAATCTGTCAGAGACTGTTTGAGCGAGGTGGTCTCAGTCCGGTTCTCATCGAACTCTAGTACTGCTCGATTGCAATGAGAAAGCAATTCAGCTCTGAATCGACCCGACTGCAGGAAGTGAAACAAACATGCCTCGGTTTGGATTTGCTGAACTGCGCCCAAACTGAGCCAACGGACAGAGCTGTAGCGACGCAGGAATGCCATGTGCTCTGGAAATGTGGACCGACAAACAAAAAGAGAAAATAAAGACTGAATCCAACACACAAAATGTTTTTAAGTATCTAATCATCTAATCTAATCTAATCTAATCTGCACCAGCTTCATATTCTCCATTCTCTGGGAGAACGTCTCTCTCACTTCTCTGATTGTTGAGATTTACCCTTTTTTCATTGCCATTTTTTTTCCACGACCGATCAAAAACCAAACCAAAACCAAAACCAAAGGGTTTTACCGGTACAATCTCAGCTCTACATCCACCACAGATAAGACTTTTTGGCTTTTTGGTTCATTTAAGTACGCCTAGTGAGAACCCCAAATTTCCACACTTCCAGAAGGTCAGTCTGAGCTACGCAGCTATAAGCTGGAACTCAACTTTCACTTGCAAGCCGCCGTGAATAAAACCATCAGCCAAATAAGCAAAGTGAGCAATTCTAGTTTTGCCAAACCGCAATCAATGACACAGCGTTTTGCATGCAAATGTCAAGCGTTTGAGACCTGAGGCACTCCCTCTTATATGAAAATCTCAGACACGATAGAACAATTTGTTCTTCCACATCTCACTGATGGGAAAAAGCAAGCTAGCACTAACCACTGAATAGGCACTTTAATTTACTTGCCTAATTGTCTAGACAAATACTTTCACTATGCAGGTACGAACTCTAGTGTCATCTAAGGACGCAAGCTGATATAGAAGGTAATAACTTTGACTTGAACCCCACGTTAGGAATACATGTGGAGGTCTTAAAAACAAAGAGGACAATCCCACAAGCTATTTCAATTGACCCCGGTCCAATAATAAATCAATTCCCTGATCCAATAATCAACCTAACGATGAACTTGTCAACCTGTGCTACATGCTTAAGATATTTGTAGTGTTATTTTCTCTATTAAAACATTACCGCTCCGTAGCAGCTTTATCGTTAACACGTCTCGTTCTCCGGGTTTGATGACAGCTAACACGCCAGCGTTTAAGGCGGACTTCCTGACAACTCTACTTCTCTGATGTTATTGATGAATCGCTGATCTGTTTATGTGTACATCTGTTCTGGCAAAGATTTCAGAGAAAATATTCCAGCTGACACGCATATGTAGTAAACTCATGCTTCTTTATTAAAATATTTAAATGCCATTACTAAAAAAAAAAACAACATAATGCAAAAGACTTTTGTAGGGGGAAAAAAAATGCATTGATTGAAGAAACAACGGCTAATTTTCCGTCTCTGCTTTTTCTGTCCCTAAGCACAAGCCTTCACCCCTTGCGCTCTCTCTGACCTTTCAGATGCTATAAAGAAATCTGCTGCATTCATTATTTTCCGGCATTCAATAAATATCCTCTATTAAAGAAAACATATTTATGCAGGCCTAAACCTTAATGAAATTAACAAAACAGCAAGACCATCGTTCCCAACTGCGCTGATGGCTCAGCGTTAGAAAGTTGGTAAGAGTTGGAACCGGTTTAGTCAGAGACCTTTATAATCAGACAGCTTCTCGGATATATCTGATGATATATCTTATGAAAGCTTCGTGGTTAAAGGTGTGAAGGAATGTCGGCACGGTTCAATACCCCAACAATGAGATCTGCAATAAAATATGGGCACGTGTGTACGCCCGGCTAGCTTTCTTTTTCAATCGATTCAACTTCTCCGGACAAACTTCATAAGGAAGCGTCGTAAAGGTAAAGATAAACAGCCTGTTTGTTAGCAGTTTGCATACCTTAGGTACTGTTACAGTGTCACAGTTTCACAGTTTTAGTCATATGATCGGATCGGTCGACTTATGGTTAACGTTTTCAAAACACCAGTTAATTTCCATATATTACTGTCTGCTGATTCATTTTGTATATGTATGTATATATATATATTTTTTTTCCATAATTTTAGAGAAAATGTAATAGATCATGATACAATGTCATGATATATATTGTTACAACATATGAAATTGTCAATCGTGATATAAGATTTTGCCTATATCGCCCAGCCCTACTACATACGTTAGTCATGTGACCTACTAATGATCAAGAGCAAACTGAGTGGCCACAATCCCTAGCGGATTGCGGTCATCATCATCATCTCATCCAACCCCACCAACCCCAAATCCTCCCCCGTACACACACACACACACACACACACACACACACCTGTGTAAAACGAATCCAGTCCAAACAAGGCTTTATAAAATTGCTAAAAACCGATTTCTTAAGATGTTCCCTTCTGAAATCGCAAAAAAAAAAAAAAGAAAATTAGTTTCCTCTCTGAAACGAAGGCTAGCCTGATGTACACGCGTGCCGATTTCATATTTTCCATTTCCTTTTTTAGGATATCGAAAAGAAAAAAAAACCCAACAACTTCAGGTTCATCGATATTACTTAACGTTATTCATATGAAGTTGCAAGTAGATATAGACAGTAGACCGTGATTATCATACCCTACATTTTTCACATTATTAATAATAAGGGACTGGGAAGTGGGCCTGACAGGTACGCGTAGCTATGACCGAGTCAAACCAGGACACGTTTTCAGCGGACAACAGTGCTGTCATATGTAAAGCAGGTGAACCGCTGCCAACGAGGATGACACTGTGATTTCTTATTTCGTTTTTTTCCCCCATCCTTGATACCAAGGTCAGTATTTTGTTGCTCGCCTCCGCGCTCAAATGTCTCGGCGCACCTCATTTGATGAAAAGGGTAGCCTTAGGAAAGCTTTTTAAAAACATTCGTTTGGTTTAAGTATAGTGTCCAGGACACTTTAAGACGCACTCGTCAGATCGACAGAGTGCAGTGTGCAACAACCTGACAGGCTAATGAGCCCTGAGAGAGGAAAGGAGCAATAAGAGTCACGTAGCACGTTCCACTAAATGCTTAAGTGCTGCTAAATGCTACAAAGCCAGAGCAGTTTACAGAGCCTCTAGAGTTGAGAGGGAAATCGTAAAGCTCCTGTTCGTGTTTCCTGAACGGAGAAGCACGTTTTCTTTGATGCAGCCCGTTCTAAAAAGAGAAGAGAAGGAAAAGATAGTAATACCTATCGCACTTCCTTTTAAAGCTGCCAAACAAATAGTGTAACAGTTATACACTTTACACAGAAATCCACACTGCGGAACGGTGAAAGAACACACACACACACACACACACACACACGCTTCCAAACTACTAGCTCAGTGCTTGTGTGTATTTTTCATGCCACCATGTCAACTGTGTAAACTGCAATCTGGAGTTGGCACCCATCCAGACACACAGCCCATTAATCACAGTGCTGTCTCTCGTCTCCAAAACCGCAGACACCACAGTCTAGGTGTAGTCTGTGTCTTATGAACCGTGACGAAAGCTCCTCAAACAGGTACGACTCGTCTAGGTACCAAGATGGAAATCTGATAGCAGGGTTTACGAGACGTCCTCGTCTGGACCTGTGCTTCATCCTGACATACAGGAAACATCATCTTCCCATGGCAAACGTGCACAGATGCAGGGGGGGGGGGGATGAAAAAAGCAAGGGCTCTCAGATCTATGCTTTAATGGCGTGGCTGGGAAGCGAGAGCGCTTTCTACACAGGAAACAGGCACTCAGCCTGGTTCACTTTAGCATCGAATCGACTACAAGAAAGGCTTACCCGAGTTCCGCCATGTTGAAAATGTTTTAAGAAAGTCATTAAAGCGCCCCGGCTTAATTAGAGTGCGTGCATACATATAGTGTTATAATGTGATGCAAATTGGATGATTAACTGTTAAAAACGAATAATGTTTCCCTGCCAAGGCTGACTGCGAGGGTTTTTAAAGCACAATAGACTGTATCTAAGTGCAGGGTAGAAGATGACGGAGGTACTCACAACACAACATGGAATCCGTCATCTGTGTCATCCCTCGCAAGGCTAAATCATTTATTACACACCAGGAATCGATAACACATTTGTTCGGGGCATTTCCACAGCTAAAATAAAACACTGACTGCGCGTGCCGCAACGCGCATGTAAAATGATCGACTCGAAATCTAACACAGAAAGGTTTTAACACAGATGTGCACATGCTGAGCTGTCGGAAATCCCTCGACCAACCCAAAAAAAAAAAAAAAAAAAGAGGCAGAAATAATATCATCAAAATACACCTACAGCTGCCATTACCCTCTTCCTCCTCAGATGCAAGATGGAGTTAAAGCTATTTCTTAGCACGAAGCCAGGGCATTGTAGTCAAGTGCAAAATAAGCCTTTGGCATTACTGTACACGAGTACAAAAGTTTGCACGCCCTTAAGATAATATAAAGGAAACAAAGAAATTTCATTGAGACGTTCCATGCGCTGGATTTCATTCATGTTCCTTCATTACAGAGTGTGATAAAAATAATCAAACAGCTTAGGTTAGGAAATTAATAGTAAAACATCAGCTCCAAAGTGCGCATCTGCCTTCGCGTTATATAAAAATTCTCTAATAACTTGTATAGCTAGCGTTTGCCTTAATGCTGACCTCTAATGTCTCTGTATCCTGGATCCAAGTCCCCAAAAGCTGAGGGTCGAAACATAACTTTGACTTCTTATGTTGCTGTCTTGTTACAGGATTCAACCACGTCTCATTTTTCACTTCTAAGAATTCTCTTTACTTGTAGTTAAATTGTATACACATAATGCGGTCCAAACGTCTGAGTCCACTAGTGAAAATGCTTCTATATTGCATTCATTTCTATTTTCTAATTTATACTATTGACAATAACTTGAGTGAAAACTGGAATCTTTGAACTATTTGCATGAATTTCAGAGTCTCTTAGTATTTGGTTTGTTCTCCTTTTTTTTGCTATAATGACCGTGTACGCTCGAGCTGGCACGGACTCCGCAAGTTTGTGTAAAATCTTATGATCCATGTGTCGTTTGAACTCGTGCTTCAGTACAAGAGATCAGGAATGACGAAAATCTGACCTGTCGTCCAAAGCAGCTAAATAGGGTCCTAGAAATAGTGCAGAATCTTGAATATTAAATATTCACGACATTGAACGTTTACTTTCTTTGCTTTAAATATTTCAAAATTCGAAGTCGGTTTATTTCCGATTTTAAATGAGAAAACTTTCGATGTGGTCTCAGACTTTTGGACTCCACTGTACATTTTCCTCGTTGCATTTCAAAACCATGGAGCAAACATCTGCGCTCAGGTATAAATACACATATTATCAGTAACATTATGACATTATACATAGCAAACTGGTTATTTACAAAAAAAAATTGTTTTAGAATAAAGTTGGAGCGATTAATAAGAAAATTAGTTTGAAATTTATGATTTCGGGATTGGTATGTTTGCTCGTATGCGACGGGCGCAGTGTGTGCACGCAGTTAGTCATGAGGTTATTCGTTTGTGTTGCTGCGTTCCCTTACCAATTTCATAAACACCTCCATGAGGAGATGTGACGCACACTGTTGCCAAGTTAAAAAGGCGACAGGCCCAAGACGTAATAATAATAATAACATTAACATACTGCAAAAGTTATAGTGCAGTGATGTGGCTTTTGGTCCACCCCTAAGCCACATATTAATACTAGCGACTTTATATTTTAGGGTGGCGCTGAAAAAAACCTTCATGTAAAACCTCCTCGAGGCATCGTTCCTGTTCCTTCCAACTGTCACAAGCACGGCACAGTTTTGTCATGCTGACTGAACTCATCGCTGCTCTTGAATCCATCCACAGCTGGCACAAACACAAGTTCCTGGAGTAAGTGTGCTCCCTTAAGCCGTGACAACGGGTAGATCGGGGTCATAAAAATGCTTGGGATTCCTCCGTCAGAAAAAGACAAAATGACTGTATTTGCTGCGTCTCAAAGGCTCGCTCTGGAGCCCTTTCTTAGGGCCTCGTTGCGAACGCTGGCTAACATCGCGCTCCCCAGTGTGTGTGGATATGAGTGCAGCATACATCCCCAGCAGGATACCAAGCTGTATGCCTTTAGCTAATGTGTTCAGCTGTTGAAGCATTAACACACACTCGCACACCCTTCTAAAGCGCTGCATTTATTCAGGGTACTTGGAAGACACGTAAAGAAATGTTTAAAAAAAAAACAGGAGCTTAAACTGGCTTAAAACTTTGGCTCTTGCATGTTAACTTCATTTCTAGTCTGTTAAGAAAACAACACATCTGCACAGGAAAGTCAAGGACATAGAGTTTCACACACACACACACAACACTATTGCTGGCGAACACACTGCTGCTGGCCAGCTAATTCTGCGTTAACTATCAGCTCAGAAATAATGTAAATACTTTTTCAGCTACTAATCCAACTTAAAACTTCGATTTCAACAAGACGATTGTTTTCGTAGTTTAATCAGATTTTGAGTCTTACGAAAATAAGTCAAAATATAAGAAAATAAGCCCACTGCTAATGTTAATGCTAACACGTCGAGCTGTGATTGATTAGCCTAATGAAAACACTTGCATCCTCCTGCCTTAACTAGCCATCATTCCCAACTACACTTGTGCTGGCATTTGCAATAGACAAAGATGCCTTTCCATTTCTGATGCAATTTACACCTTTTTTTTTTTTACAGATTTATCATGATCTGTCAATAACGCTTCCTAACGGAGATGTTCAAACAAGTGCTGCAGGGCAGGTCACAATATTTCATGACTGATATGTTTGTTCGACTCGTAGCCTCGCCTACTGAAAGACCACAACTATGCCGCATCGACACCACAACTAGCTTGCATTGATTCATCCGCTTCTACCACTGAATTAACTCCACTCAAAGACTGCATTGAAACAAAGCAAGCTAGTTGAGCTATGTTCAATTTGTGGTTAAGGTGTCGAGTCACAGATCACAAGCTAGTGTATTCAAATCCCAGCACCAACAAACTGCCTTGCTCGGGTCCTTGAGTAAGTCTCTTAACCTTCAGCTCAGCTGTATCCTGCAACAAGCGAATGTCCTAGGTTATGTGTTATTTTATACTATGCAAAACATTACAGCAATTTACTGTAAACATGATTTACAGCTGTTTACTGTAAAATTTACAGCGTAGCTTGTACAGTACCCTAGCTAATGTAGCTAGTAGACACTTCATACTTTTTATACAGGCACACAAAAACAAGTTAGTTCCTCTTATCACAGCTATAAACAGTCTTTCCTTTCCTCTCTCGTTTCAATTCATAAGACAAAATCAAAAAAAAAAAAAAAACGCAGCTTGACGGAGGCCCTCCGTCCATGTCGGAAAAAACTTTACCTTGAATGTTACAAAGCTTTAACACTGGAGGCTCCTTCCATAACACGCTAAATAAACATCTCCTCATAGGAAACGTCACCATATCAACAATTACGCATTTTTAAAGCAGTTTATGTGGCGCGTCCACCGAACAAGTCCATGTGTAACTTGTTGCTATAGAAACAATAACATATTAGAACGAGTGCATTACTATAAACCTGTGATTTGACAGACAGTCGCTACTATCGCCAGAGCTGCTGTTATAGGAAATGAATCAACCAACCAATTAGTATTGAGCACTTGATGAAGGTATTATACTTTGTACCACATCTAGACAAACTATTAATTATTAACGATTTCTTCAAAATACATGAAAAATCTGTGGAGTTCAATGTGCGAGAACCCTCAGTTCAGCGACTCTTGCTTATCCTAAATTCTGCTTGCTTTTCTGAGGTAAACTTCAAAAACAACTCCCTGAAAGCTAGATTAAGCCCATAAGCCTTGCATATGATCAGCACTCTCGGGCTCAAAAGGCTTATTTGGAAACTGCACGTTCAAAAAAGTAATCAATAGCCTATAGTCCAGCTCACTCCTGCAGTACTTGTAAAGCGAAATGCAGCGTTATGGCTGGAACAGTGTGTTCTTTCGCTCTGTACTGGAACATCTCAATACTTGACTGAAATTACAGCTCACCTAGAGTAACAGAGTAAAACAACTGAACTAGCTGTGCATCAGAAATTAATGACCAGCCGAGTAGTCCATCTCCACAGCTCCTGGAGTAGTTGAAGAATAATTTTCTTATTAGAGTGCGCCTTAAAAAAGGCGCTTTTTGATTCTGCCTATGAGTCGGTGTTCGATGAGAGTTTAGCTCGTGTACACGCTAAGAACACGCTTTGTTTAATAATAACGCACCGTGCAGAACATGAATGTGTGTTAAAATATATCTAAGTTAGCTTTTCTTTACCTTACACGTCTAAAATCACCCTAACCTCATTTGTGTGAAGTGAAATAAAAAAAGAAATGTTCACTGCAATCTCCAAAGTGACTGGACAATGATGTGTCGGACCCTCATTTCAGCACTTATTATAACACAGTATGAAATAATGACTTACAGAAAAGTGTGTTGTTAATTAACACATCATATTTGCACAGTATAACTGGCCTTTGTCACATTTCTAAAACCACTGGTTCTAAATCCAGTTTTCTACATACAAAGACAAATTGTGCCAGCAAACCAGCTGCTAAATTGTGTTAAAAATGCCGTACCAAGGGTTTCTGTGTCCTCTGCGTGTAAGATAAGGTTAAGGCACAATCGCTGCATTGATGTGCATGATACTCAAACTAAGCATGATATTGCCAAAAAAAATAAATAAATCAACAGTGCTGAAGAGCAGAAAGGAGGACAAACCAAACTCTGGCTCAGATCTGATTATGGACATTGGCATCAGGGTCAATACTGGGATAGATCAGTATCAGATCAGTCCGACACGTTTTCTGATCTGCTCCACAGACATTTCATGGTGCGGACGTGTGGCGCTGAAGCACATATCTTCTATTGAGCGTGCGACAGGGCTCGCCTTAAAGCCTCCGGATCAGATCGGAAAACATGTCCGATTGATCGGATTCTGATCCAGCAATTTTTGCGAGCACTGATCCTGACACCAGGACTCATCCTCATTATCGGACCGATCTGAGAAATACGTCCACAGACGTATTTTTTAGTAAATGACAGTATTGACCCTGATGCCTCACTCAGTCCTCCTTAGTCCTCCACTTTTTTGTTGTTGTTGTTGCAATATTGTGTTTTCTGATAGGCTGCACGGACATTTTATAGTGTCGACATGTAATGTTGACTGACAAAAAACGCAGATTTTCAATAGATTGTAGGACACAGCTCACCTTCAACGCTTGCCACACATCACACCTCTATATGCATCACATAAATATCCAGTATACACAGATACTTAGATCTCGGATAATCAGTACTAAAAAGTACAAAATATCAGTAGTGTGTTGAATATCGGTCACATTGCAGTGCTGAGAGCTTAAGAGCATATACTCATTCATCTCTGTATAAAGTGAGTACTTTTCTCATCCTAAACAGTTGCTGGTTATAGTTTGGACCAGAATAAACTTGTCAAGCTCAGTTAGGGTTTATGGCATGCTTAAAAGCTACGTTTATCACCAAGAATAAAGCTTTGGGAGTATTAAAAGGTTGTATTTAGTGTTTTAACCGAATAAATAACTCTTTAGTTAACCAACAAACCCTTTTACTTCAGAGACACAACTCAGTCAGTGTGTTGAGGAAAAAACAGAAGGCTACGTGACTCCTTAAGGTTTAGCTAGCAACATCTACCTATGAGTCAGTCACTAAATTAAATGTTAAATATTACTAAATTGCTTGTTATTTCTGCTAGTAATTATCTGTCTAGGTAAAACGGGTGAAGTTAGGGGCGTGTGTGTGTGTGTGTGTGTTCCGGGAAGTTTTTTTTTTTTTTAAAGCTAACAGGTAGCACGGCTATAAACACAAGCCAATTAACGGTTTACTCGACTGAGCAAATAGCTTAGCTCGCTACTAACCCGTTATTCAACCTGACTATAACTAGTTTATAACTACTCACTTTTGTACAAAAGCCTAACTAGATACTGAAAGTAACTTGAAGAAAAACACGCTAGCTAAACGCAAAGCTAACTGAAAAAAAAAAATGTAAAACCACCAGCCGCTTAGCCAGCTAGCTAACTGTAGTAACGCTGTAAAAGCTGCAACACTAAAACAGAGTGAGTTGCCTGGTTAGTGAGGAATGAACGGTTAGTAGTTCAACTCACTTAATATCACGAAATAATAATATTTCATATCTAATAATAATAATGTCTAATATCTAGGATATACAGTGTGTATGACTTGGCAAGGAAATGTACTTATTCCATTTGTTACACTGTTACTGGTTTGAGTCTCAACGTCGCCTGAGTGGTGTTGTAGTAACGACAACACAAACAGCACAGGCTTCCAGGACACATTTAGGACACAGAGGCAGAATAATTAGGAATAAACTCCTAAACTCATTCTCAAATGCGTAGCTTTTGCGTATTAAAACACATTAAGTGGGTATTATTATTTATTAGGAAGTGTGAAGTGTGTAACGTGTGATGAAAAGGCACTCCGCTAAAACACGCCTGAGTGACTGTCCGGTCTTTGCCTGCTTTTCTTTCTTTCTCTCTATCTGTCTAACCCTATTTCTCTACACCAGGCACAGACAGAGGAACAGACACATCCCCCCTCTCCCCCCCCCCCCCCCTCCCCAAAACAATAAACATTCCTGTAGAAAGCACGGCTCTTTCTCTCTCTGACCTGCGCCATCTTTGAAAAGAGTCTCGGGGTCTACACAGCTTCGCTCCTCCAAACAAAGAGCAACACACACACGCACACACACACACACAGCAGCTTCCGCCACACAACTTAACCGAGAAACGGGAAATAAATAACACAGCACCAACCCCACACACACACACACACACACACAGAGCAGCGTCTTACCTTCAGATCGGTGAATCCAAGCGTTAAAGAACAGAAGCAGGAAAACGAGACAACACGGTATTGCATCCATCCTCGAATCACACTTTACTCTACACTAGCTGCTGGATATCTCTCTCTCTCTCCCCTTCACACACAGTCACTCTCACATACACACTCACTCACACATACATATATATATATATACACACACACACACACACACACACTGAACTTCTCCAGCTCAGTGTTATAGAGGAGTGAAGCACGTGTGATTGGCTGGGAACGCCACTCCCCGCCCAGACACACACACACACACACACACACACACTGTCTCTCTGCTGTCCGCCCCTGCTCACGATGAATGTTGTCTAGTGAGAGTGACGAAATTTTACACACAACTGAAGTTATTTTCATCCAGGTCTCTTAAAACACTGGGTAATCTTATGTTTAAAAACTGTTCCTACCTAAAATGTGTGTTAATCATCCTGGGCTGAACCCAGATCCTTCTCCAGCTAAAAACTTTTATTCTAAATAGACTAAATAGACTGTTTCCATGCAGTTCTTTCCTGCATTTCTTCCTTGCTTAAAAAATGAGAAAACTGAAGAAAGAAGGAAGGGTTTGGATTTGAATTACTGTATAATCTGGACATGTATAATCCAGCCAATCGAATGTCTCAAATCAGCATCATAGCAGATACCTACTGCCATTATTACTACATGATGCCTACATGATGGAAAATCCTCAAAATCCTCATAGACATACGTCTATGAAAACCCATAATACAATGGCAATTTAACGAACGAGAGTTGTAAACGGATAACTACACAAAGTGACTGAGGAAACTTTCATAATCTGTTTGTAAGATAATTGCTGATGGACCTACTTGATATGAACCACAATTCCCACCTCGCTGGTACAGATAGTAAAGCATGAGAAAATATTAACTATAAAATGAAGACAATGACTGAATTCTGTCTTTTAAAAATTGCATAGATTATCTGGTTAAATTTAGCCTACTTCGGTATTGTTATGACACAACTTGTCCAGGCTGCAATATGAGAAGGGAAATAGATATAAGGTTAAAATTAAATGAAATGACTGAATTTATTTGCAATTAGAACGAAAGAAAGAAAGAAAGAAAGAAAGAAAGAAAGACAACTGCGTTCTCTGTAGGACTACCAGACCGTGGCTATCTAACACAAGACTAGGCTAGTTTGGTGTCGCTAGCCAAGGAGAGGCACAACTAAGCTATCATTGCATCAGTTTAGCTGGCTACAGTGCCATGCAAAGTACGTTAGCTGTCCTTATGCTCTGCTCGTATAATGTTCACATAACTTAGAACTCATAATTTACACACCATGTTTTCCTGGCTTAGCATGAGAGGATGTTAATGTTTCAGTTTCAACCCCTTTACAGGTAAAAATTCTTATGGCGTATATCCATTTTTCCCCCCACGCTAACTGCCTGTGTGAGCTAGCATTTGGCCTGTCAGCCAATAAGACACGAGTATTTCCACATATTTTCCTGTAAACCCTGATTGGTCTTGCCTCCATTCACGGAAGATACAAAATTACAACATTGCCGTCTTCTTTTACTTCAGTTACGTGGTGACAAACTGCTCCAAGTGGAGAATTATTCAGGGCTAAAGAAAAAAATCTTTGGGGCTACAGACCTGAATGCTCAGGCCAGGTTACACCCCTGGCTGTATGTTGTAGGCCATTTGTTTTCTGACTTTTTATGCACCCAGGAACCAGTCAGGTGACTGACTCGGCCATTCAAGAACATGACAGATGATGTGGTATGCTTTGGATCATGAGCCCTTTTCTCCATAAGGTTCTCTTCCTATAAGATATAGTGCTCTTGACTTGGCTAGATGTTCTGAATGGGTTTTTCTTCACCAAGGAAAGCATTCTGTGATCATCCACTTTAGTTGTCTTCCGTGGTCTTCCAGGCCTTTTGGTGTTGCTGAGCTCGCCAATGCATTCCTTCTTTTAACAATGTACCAAATTGTTGAACTGGCAACTCCTAGCAACTCTTTGTGCTATCTCTCTGATAGATATGTTTTTTCAGCACAATGATGACCTCCTTCACTTGCATCGACAACTCTTTGGACCGCATACTGAGAGTTCCAATGAACAGCTACCAAATGCAATTTCAACACTTGGAATCAACTGCAGACCTTTTATCTCATTAATTTGTCATGAACTAATGAGGAAACAGGCCATACCTGGCCATGAAACTGCTTATCAGTCAATTGTCCAATCACTTTTTAGCCTGTGAAAATGGAGGTAATATGTAAAAATGGTTGTAATTCCTAAATGGTTAATGCAATATTTTTTGTTAAACCCCTTGAATTAAAGGTGAAAGTCTACACTTCAATCACATCTTAATGGCTTCAATTCAAATCCACTGTGGTGGTGTACAGAGGCAAAATTATGAAAATTCTGTCACTGTCCAAATAATTATGGGCATGACTGTATATCAGGCTCATTATTCAAATGTGTACAATATCATTCATTCATCTTCAGCAACTGTTTTTTTCGAGGTCACGGTGAATCCAGAGTCTATTCTGGGAACACTGAACGCAAGCCGGGAATACAGCCTGAATGGGATTGTGGGACAGTCCATCACAGGGCAGTAATGCACCCAGACATTCACACCTACAAGCAATTTAGCATTATCGATCCAATCCAATCCAATTTTGGAGAGGTTGGAGGAAACCGGAGAACCAGGAAGAACCCCATGTGGACACAGAGATAACCAGGACCCTGGAACTGTGAGACAGCTACGCGACCCACTCTATCATCGTGCCACCCATGTACAAATATATTCTGGCTATTTAATTTGGCCATAGAGCATTTACTCTTGAACTTTCGACCAGCAGAACACATTACATCCAAGCCTATTTGTTTTTGAGGTATTGGGGTTTGGATTAAACCTCTTCAATTCAAGTGGCCAGTCAAACAGATGAATAAATATAGTAATTCATTACTAAATAAAGTAGCTTTGAATTGTGATTTCCACCACTGTAACAGAACTGGCTCTGCTTCCCTGGACCCCACTTTTTAGCAATCACTGTAGTAGGGTGTTGTAAAGGGGTTATCAAAGTGTGCAGCATAACACAGATCATAACACAGATTTTATATGATATAAAATAAAACTAATAAGCATATTAACCAAATATGTGCTACCATGTTTATATAATGGAGTTCAAGCTTATTATTGCTGAACTTGACATTCGATTGCCCAAACCATTGTGTTAAATGATCCAACACATTCGGAATCAGCTTTTAGATTTGATAGTAGACATGTGAGTGGTTTTAAGTGACTGGTTTTAAGCGAGTTTTAGTCTAAGAAATTAACAACATTCTATACAAAAACGCATTAGTGTGGCTGGCTACATTTTAAAGCCATTTAGTCACCATTAAGTGTTCGTTCGATTTATCTTATAACTAGTATGTTTGCTTATGACTATGTAGCTATATAAGTACTACTATTACTACTAGTAGTATTAATAATAATAATAATATTAACAATTTGCTATGCAAATTGTGTAAATGAATGTGTGTGTGTGTGCATGAGGCCTTGTGATGGATATGGGGTGTACGTCCACCTATCGTGGGACAGGCTACGGATCCACCCCAATTATTATTTTGAGTCCAATAAATCAAAGTGCTTTATATGTTAAAGTTTAAGGCTCTGGATTAACAGTAGTCCTTCTTCAGCTGAGCAAAGTTTTAGGGATGGGCTATACTGCTTTATGAGATCAATATGATACGACGCTAAGCCATTCAGAGCTAGCCAGTGTATCTTTCTTTTCCTGGTAAGGACACGGGCTGCTGCATTCTGAACAAGCTGAATTGCGGATCGTCTGTCTACACACACTTTGAGAACCACTGCTGTAGTAGCTTAATTATGGTGATGCATGCAGAGAATTGGCTAAACACCAATTTTAATGTTGAAAGGATCAGACAAATAGTGGGAAGATATAATTTGAGATGTTATAAAATGTGAATGTGTTGAAGTAGCAGTTCCAGTAGTAAAAGAAAGAAAGAAAGAAAAGCACAATGTCTTCTGGTTGATGGATGTCAAGATTTTAAGATGGATCTACAATACCAAAATAATATAATCTAAGATTGTATGGATTAATCTTGTTTTGTAGTAGCCTGTGACTAGTCATGCATGAAAAAAGTGTACGATAAACTTTCATTTTCTACTCGAAAAACAAGGACTAATAGGGGAAAAGAGAAATAGGATAATGAAGGTTGAGGTAGCTTCTCTAGTAAAACATGAAAAAAACAAAACAATGGCTGGTGTTGTATGGACAGCAAAATATCAAAATAGACATACAGTATAAACCAAAAAGATATTATCTAAGAGCAAATGGTTTAAGTTGACCCATGCAATATTAGTCCATGAGTCCATTACTCATGGACACAATAGCATTTGCCCAGGGTTAGTCGAGTGTGGTCCTTTATGTGTCTCTCAACCATTGCTCCCGTCCCTTTTGCATATATTCATCAGGATTGGACAAAGGACATGACCTCCTGAAACTTCAAGCTTCCCCAGCACCCATCTGCGGTGACAGAGATTGATGAAGGTCTATTGTTCGGGCTCGGTCTCAGGCTCACATGGTTTACACACTGAGCAGCAGCCTCATCCAATTCTGCCCTAAGACTTGTGCCTAAAGCATAGCGTATTGATTAAAGAGGGGGAAGGGGACATCATGGGGAAGCAGTGTCCTGTACATATTGCGACAGCTTGAGTTTGTCTTTCTGTGGACTGTGAACTATTAGTCCACAAACAGCAGAGCCAGGCCAGTGGATTACTGATTACTGATTACTGGAGGTCATGGAGTGCTGCTTGTGATATTTTCTATATCTATTTTCACAACCATGGTGGCACCATCTACTGTGAGACATCTACTGTGTTCATGTTGCTGTCCTAATGGATGTTCATGCATGATAAAGATTGTCACCCGTCTTCATGCCTAGTTGTTTACGTAACCCAAACACTCAGATGAGGACACCCGTGCTTCTGTGGCATTACTAAAAAGCAGAGCTATGCTTAGCAATACTTTATCAAGATTTCTTTTATTTAAACCTAATAACCACTACTGAGTAGCAATAAAGCATAAGGTCAGAGCATGAAATTGAGCACAAACCCTTCTTTAAATGTTTTGCAATGGCTTTTGTGACAAACATGAAGGACAAGCTGTCTAACAGCAAATGCTGTAGAAGAAAATGACAAAATCCTGACATGCACTTAAAAAAAAGAATTGACATAACTTGTGTATGCATTGTGTATTTCCCTGCTTACATTTAAAAAAACAAAAAAAAAAACAACAAAAAAAAAAAAACAGCTATTTCTACTGTACAACACACTGTTAGACTCCAAAAAAGAAACTACTGATATTAAGTGTTAAAGAGGGTTGTGGGTAAATTAGATCGTGTGTAAGATTAGAGGAATACTTTGCTCTGAAGCAATGATAGTACACAGACCAAAGAGATAACAGTATTTGCTTGCTAATTACATAAATACACCGTGTTACATCCTGAATAACAGTGCGGAGCTGAGAGGAATTATCTTTGTGAGCTTCAGGACCCAGACTTCTACAAGGCATTTGTATGTTTTGTGAAGATGAAGGAAGATTTTACAGTTCATCAGACATATCAGCAACTGAGCATGTCCTGGAATTTCCATTGTAAGACAGTATAAATAAATATTGTGTCAAAAGGAAGGGCATTTCTCATAAACAGAGAATGAGAGTTTAGATAAACTAACCTTACGTTCACACTAGCAAGCAACAAGTCGCTTAGAAATTGTCGCTCATGGGTGTGCATTGTACAAAAGTTATTAGATTATAAGTCTAAGCAAAGCAAGCTAACTAGACTAGCTACAGCATACGCTCATCAGCGGCATCAGTGATCTCTGCAGCTTTATTCTAATCTTTACATTTCTTCATAATGTGTCTATACACATTTAATGAGAGGTCGTATATGACACAGTAAGATGAAACCACAGTTATACGTTTTTCTCCCTTTTTTGTGCATCAACTAGTAAATGGGAACTAATTGCAGGTAATTAAAGTTGTGAGTGGGGAACTGAAGAGATGTCTAATTTTAATAGAATTGAGAAAATCTCAAATCACATGTCGCTTGTCATGCTGTCACTGAAATGACAGCTCTGTGTCATGCACATACATAAAAAATGAATGTTCGCCTACTTGCTAGTGTGAATGTAAGGTTAGATAATGAGAATAATTAAAAACAAAAAAACACACACACACACATACACACATGCACACGCACACACAGCCTCAATTCCAGAAGCATATCATTTGTTGTAAAGCATTACAAAGAAGTTCCGTGTGTCCCATTACCCATGATCTATACTTCTATGTTCTTCAGTTATGTTGATGTATTGTGTTAAATCATGAAGAATTTCTGGGGTGAGTTTGGCCCACGTAATATCCTCTCTGACTAGCTGTTGTCCTGAAGCTCTGCCACTTTCCTGTTAGGACAAAAAAAAAAAAAAAAGCTCAGGCTTTCCACTTAACTGTCCTCGCTCACGTAGGCCATTAACTGATACTGATAGCATCGCTCCTGTTACTGAAGTGTTTCCAGCAACTGATTATGTTAAACGTATCTTGCTTGTGGTTAACGAGAAGTCCTTGTGTAACCCTTCCTCCCAACAGGCATCCGAGAGTCTCGTTTTACGCTCATTGTGTCTGCACGAGTCATCGGGCTACGGAGGTGCAGAGGAGAGATAAGTTTATCTAACAGTTCCTGGTGTGGCTGCCCATAGACATCAGGCGAAGAAAGCGTCCAACCATTGAAACCTCTCCAGCTCTGAACGAGAAACTTGTCTAAAATTTTAGGAAGTAGACTTCACTCAGACGTGCAGACGAGGACAGTAAACGGCGGGACTTGAGGCGCAGACGTCGTCACACGCATTCTCACATGCCTCTAATGTCCGTCTGCCCAAATGATTCAGCGTTTCCTAAAGGTTGCCAAAGGACATACAGCATTTATCTTTAATTAGCTTTTATACTCATGTGGTGTCTAAGGCTGTTAACGAAAAAGGACATGGAAGGAATATAAATGAATTGAAGCACATTACTGACTAATGCTACTGTTAAACCCTCCTCAGAAATGATAAGTAACGGATTAAAGCTTTCATAAAGATATTTGCCTGTTTGAACTACAGCATCCTGTTTAAACCTGGGAGCAGAGTAGGAGTGGGCAATACTAATATTCGCATAAGCAAAGCTACATTTGCTACAGAAAATCAGGACAATCAAACATCAAAACAATATGTTCAATATGTTCAAGGAACAGAATGTACGCTTTTTGTTTTCACCCTCATTTTCTAAATTGCTGTTTCGACAGAGCCTGTCAAGGGCCCTCGTGGTGCTCAGGTGACAGTTGGGGACACGAAGGCAACCCTGTGTTTAAGCGTTAATGGGAAGCCACCAGCTGTCCTCGCAGGTAGATCCAGAGCCCTGCTTCCAGCCATCTGTCTATCCGCCATTACTGGCTGAGGAGCGCTGAGAGAAGCGAGTAAAAAGGGAAAAGGGGTTAGGGAAAACAAGACAGATTTAGAAAGAAATGGAAACGAGACGATAAAGGAACGGAATGCAGATACAGAGCGATAGAACCACAGTTTCAAAGAGGAATAAAGAGAGGGAGGAAAGGAAGGAGAGGGAATGAGAAGGACTTTGATGACCCCAGTATGTGAAATACACCCCAGCTGTCAGTTGCATCCCTAAGGACCACCACCCACCACCTGGACATCTTTCCCACACTCCACATCAAACCCCACCCAGGGAGGGCCGCCCCTTGCCTTAGTCATGTGACTGCTTCTCATCAGTGGGGTGGAGCAACATGAGCTCTGTATGTTAAATCTCACGCGGAACCATTATTGACAGAAAAGCTAAGCTGAATCAGTAGTCAGTCTGTTCTAAACATAAAAGCTAAATCTGTAGATTCTGTTATAGTAAGCACCAAAGATGAAGATCAGATTTCATGAAAAAGGAATTATGTGTTTTAGATAGCATTTAGACTTGTATAAAATTGTAATGGCATACAATACTATAAATACTTATGTTTCCATCCAAGAATTTCATTGAATTCAGGGTCAGTTTAACAACTACAGTACATTTGTCTACTAGATTCTATTCTAGTTTATTTTTCTATTTTATTCATTACATTCTGCTTTTATTATATTCTGTTTTATTATGTATCACTGTTGCACTGTGGGACGAGGCACTAAGGAAAAACATTTCACTGCATTAATACATCACGTGTGTAATATGTATGTGACAAATAAAGAACCTTGAACCTTGAACCTTGAACAGTTCAGGTCAGGTCTTCACTGAATTCAGTGCCAGCAGCAGATCTTTTAACGCTGGCAACATGGGGTTAACCTTACTGTGATTCAGAGGAGAACATCAGCCTCTCAGTGCTCATGTGTGTTCACACATACAAATAGCTAGCTAGTGGTGTTTCTAGACTCTCTGGCGGAGGGGGTCCAGGGTGAGCCCCCATGCTCCAACAGAGCAATAGTGCTCTTTATTCACTCATGTGCAATATCGCTAATAAAACTGCGAAGGAAAATTGCTATGAGGGCAACTCTACATTGGAGGTAGGAGACAAATGATTGGTCCAAACCGCCAATGAGTGGAGCTTACTTTTCAAATATCATCCTGATTGTCTAGCTCAGCGGTCGTTAACTGGCTGCCCACGGTCCGGATGCAGACCAAGCAACTCTAGTTCTAGGACTCTGTAGCAGATCATCTGTTGCTGCTAATCTAATCGCATGCATTTACTGTATGTATATTATTTATCTGAAGGCAACTCATCAGACCAGAGACTAACTGTAAGGCAAGAGACATTAGGTCAGAATGGGAAGAGTTTTAACAGACAGTCGTAGATTCTTCATTTTATTTACCATCTCTGGTCTTGTTTGGGGAAAAAAGTCCGTGATGAAAACAGAATAGACAGGGAAATATGTGTTTATTCTCCCCACGTCAATTTCAAAACTCATGTCTCGTCTATTGTGTCTGTGGCACTAGTCAGAAGTGGTAAGTAGAAGTGATACTAAACAACAAAACACAACCATTTTGAATTGTCTTATTTAGAGCATTGAAAGGTAACCATTCAGTCATGTTAGTGCTCATTCAAATTTTTTAAATTTTGATGTACTGTAAAAAATAGTTGGTTCTAAAAATTGGTTTTAGAGTGCCTTTAACAATGGATATTGTCATAAAGCAGCTTTACAGATATCCAGACATAGTTTTACTTCCCTAATGAGTCAGAGGCGACAGTTGTGGGGAAAAACTCCCTGAGGCAATATGAGGAAGACACTTTAAGAGGAAGCAATCTCAAAAGGGAACCCAGCCTCTTCTAGGTAACACCGGATAGTGCGATTATGCATCATTCCTCTTCCACAACTGTATTGTATAAAGTCAAACACTACTGAATGTGTTGAAAGGATCTTCAGGATGAGCATCAGGTCCTTTTTATTTGAGGTTTTAGCTTTAAATCTTTCATATGTAATGTAGGTTATGCACTTAAGAATGGATGAGAGCAGGGACGCCATAACAGGGGGGGAGGTTGGGATGATTCTAAGGGCCCTGGTCAGACAGGGGGCCCAGCAGAACCCCATATTTTCATCAGATATTTGGGGGTGGGGGGGTGGGGGGGGGTTGGCATGGGGCCCAGAGTAGATATTTGTCAGGGGGCCCAAAAACCGTAGCAGCGCCCCTGGATGAGAGTTGAATATAAACTATTTTCTGTAAGTAAAATCTTTAGGCTATCCAGGTATCTGTGTTTTACCATCCACAGCAACCTCACAACAATCTTTAGACTATCTATATGGGGCCATCATCGCAGCAGCGAGTGATTCTCCAAGCAGAGCTAGACCATCAGGATTGGCCTGGCAGGTCTGCAGGGCAGGAGTCAGAGTAAAGTATTGTTGTTGTTGTTCTTTTGGCTGCTCCCTTTAGGTGTCACCACAGCGGATCATTGGTCTGCATGTTTGATTTGGCACAGGTTTTATGCCGGATGCCCTTCCAAACACAACCCTTCCAATTTATCTGAGCTTGGGACTGGCACTGAGAGTACAACTAGTGGCTGGGATGGTTCCCTGCCCAGGAATCAAACCTGGGCAATGTTGGTGAGCACGCAGGATCCTTAGCCTCTAGACCACCAGAGATGCCAGTCTGGATCAGGTATTAACAGCTTATTTTTGTTGTCTTCTATTAGGGTGGAGAGACATGCTGATCTAGCACCAGTAGATTTTCTATAGTTAAGAAGGCTCTCCTACCATGCTATTTCGAACACTACCAATTCAGTTGATTTTTTTTTATGACTCCATCTACATTCGAACTTTTGAATGGTCTGTTTTAAGGTGCGAATGTGATCCTTATACCAGGATGCTAGTTTTTATTATTTTTCTTTAAAGTGGGGCTACATTATGTATGGGCTAGTGGAATGTTCACTAAGCATTCAGTCACCTGATCAAGTTCTGTGGAGTCCAAAGCTGAAGAACCAAAGATAAAGAACCAAAGATGATAAATCTGGGAGATTTTTGATAAAATTGTATACAGAAGCTGACTTGCTTGTAGGCTTGATGCAGTAACCTGGCGAAGTGCATATATTATGCTTAAGACAAATTTTAAATTAAATGAGGTAGTGATCTTAGATAGCTTCAGACTGGGGTAGTGTGACTTTTTTTTGTTTTCTATATTTAATTCAAATATCATTATTAAATCAAGGTTGTGTCCACAATAATGATATGGTGTTAGCAAATAGTGAAATGTTTTTTCATTACTATTTGAAGAAGAAAAAGCCTTTACTTGTCATGTATACCTTATAGTACAGTTAAATTCCCTTTGCTGCATGTCTCTGCTTGTTAAGAAGCTGGGACTAGAGCACAAGGTCAACCACGATCAGATAGGGTTAAAGGCCTTGCCCAAGGGCCCAGCAGTGGCAGCTTGGCAGTACTGGGAATTGAACTCTTGTCGATCTGATCAGTAAGACAGTGCCTTTAACCACTGACCCACCATTGCCCCCAAGTTGAAGATGTTAAACTAGAAAACTGCAGAAATATACCCAAAACATACAAGACAAACTCTTCTTATCACCAACATTAACTAAAGTAGCTAGATGACTTGTTAGTGTTAGCGCTTTCATTTTTAGTAGTGGTCTTAAACTAGAAAATTGCCCAGACTCTGCAGCTTCGTAAGGTACACAAACCATAAACTCTGTTTGTTTTAGTTGCTTGTTAGCTTGTTAGGTAGATGACATTCTAGTTAGTGTTAGCTAATACCTTTCCGGATATACATCTTGTTGGTACTGTAGATATTCTGATGGAGAAATACAAAGTTGTGTTAATAAATAGTGATTTTTGTTTGCTGCCTGCTCCTCCGAGTGGAAACCAATCAATTTCATCCAGCCTCCCGGACAGGGCTGCCTTCAGAATTATGCTGATTGGTTATTTTGCATGGCCAGTTTAGTCAACACATTCTGTATGCTAAGCAAGAGACACTTTGTGCCAAAGAACACTAATATAGGAGCAGATCATTTTTTAAGCTAGCTAGCAACTGAACGTTATAGACTTACATAAACTGCAGTTGATTAATTAATAGAAATTGTCAACTGGATTCATAACTCCAAAGGTTGTGCAAATGATTGTGTAACTGAAATACAACTGTAGCAGTGAGCTGGTATCTAATGTCTTAAAATAATATCTTTATTTTGTATTATTTAGTTGTAGCTTTTAGATTTTTGTAGCCTGTTTTTTTCCCTAAAAGCAAATAATTACACAATGCACTGAGTTCTGTGCTCTGTGATGTTATGAAATTGCAAAAATGGATTAGGCACTTGAATCACCCTAGAACTATAGCAGTGAATAGATGGTATGTTTCACCTCCACTGGGGTAAGGAAGGACGCCGCTTTCCTTTCCTTACAAAGATTGGTCATTTCATGGCAAGGCTGATGTGTGACACATCGCGGATGTCAGTGGTCAGCTGTTTATCACGTTTTAATGAGTAGAGTCCCGTTGGAAACACCCTCATCCCAAGCACATAAATACAGAAGCCGGAAATTCCACTGTGACTACTTTTCAACAGTTTCATTAAACCAGATCTTGTCAAGTTGTCAACAGCCCATTCTAAGCAATTTCCATTCAACAACTGAGAAAAAATATATCAGCAGTACATAGTTGGTGTCATCAAAACACACCAGTGTTGTCTCACATCTGAGTCTGTCCATCACTGCGGTCTCATTTAAAGCGTTATGTCCTCACTCATTAACAAGCTAGTGAAATATAGTGTGGTCACCGTTAACATGCTTTCACTAGTGCCTCATTAAAGGGAACTACACACAGGGTAGTACTTTACACTACTTCATCAGTCTCACAGTGAAACCGTCCGGGCAAATTAGCTCCTTTATTCCATTTGTAAGTCTTTCATATCTGGCTTGAAATTATACGCAGATTTATTACTTAATTGATTTAGAAGGACTCAAGTGAATTAGAAATTAGGCCTTTTAGTATCGGCCGAGAATTTACCTCGGTGTCACCATAGCATGCAGCAAAAGGCTGAGCTGGTCCATAAAAGCATCTTTCACTTGGTTGTGTTAGGTAAATCTCATTTTGACTGTATTTTATGTCAATTACCTTCATTACCTTTATCTAAACAATGCCCCTATGAACCAGAAGACAGTCTCTGTAAAGCAGAAGCTTTAGTAGAAGTACCATTACTATTTGATCTGTAATCCTTTAAGTGTACACTCACTGTCCTCTTTATTAGGAACACCTGTACACCTACACATTCATGCAGTTATCTAATCAGCCAATCAAAAAGTGTTTTTTTTTAAGGATGGGTATTTAAAAAGTATTATTACAAGTAACAAAATAGAAAATAAACAATTATGATGTGATGTGATACACATTCGATCTTGATATGAAGCACAGTCACCACCCCAAAGTTGATTATTTTCCCATAATAGCATGTCCTGCCATGTTTTATTCCTCTTATACCACAGCAATTTGACAAGGATTATTTTATTAATGAATGACACGTGCTTTTTAACCATTTAGAGTTACATTTAATATTGTGAAACGGCTGCGAGACAAGTTAGTTATGTTAAAGCAGCTATAAACTGCACCTCTTTTTTTTTTCTGTGTCATTAATCTTTCCTCTGTCCTGAATACTTTCCCATGGTAGAAAACTTAATGAATTAGATTATGTGGAGCATCCACTATACAAGTCTCTGTGAATGAGCTGTTAGTGTAAAAATGCTACCGCATTAGAAAGAGTGCATTAAAATAAACCTGTGTTTTGAATTACAGCCGGAAATACTGTCAGAACTGCTTTTATAGAAAATTCAGTCAGATTTGAGAATCCAATGACACTGTGGTACAACATCCAATATAACACATGTACAATAAAGTACACACACAATGGTGTATAACGAAGTATAATATCTTTTCTTCCCCATACATGTTTATTTGCATTATTACATTATTCCCATATATGTTTATTTACATCATTTGGCAGACACATTTATCCAGACCAATGCAGAAAACATGAAATGATACAAAGTACTTAGAGAATGTGTAATATCATAACCTAAAAGACAGTAGACTAATGCTGGTTTGCATATGTGCTACACATATATATGTACCAAACAATTACATACCCTACTCTATTTAAGCTAAACAAATATCACTGAGGCCCCCTTGAGGACCAAGTGCAAATTGCAAAATCAGAAATTTTGCACAATTACATGCTGTGAACAATGCATGATGGCATTTAATGAAGCTCAGTGCAATGTTTTCCTGAACATTCAGGAGGAAAAGTGAGTCATCACATGCAGTATTAAAGAACAGCCCCCTGTTTCATAGAGGTCTCTTACACACTAAACACAGAGGCCCTTGCCTTGTGCCATAAGATTAGAGGCAAAGATAAAAACATTTTAAATTAGTTATGAAGCAGCAGTACTCTGTGCAATGGCTAGATTTTAGTACGTTATAAAATATTCATTCTGTCGATGTGTTTATTCTTTGGAAGGTATTTGAAAAATACACATGAAATTTTGGTGAGTCTCATAATGGACAGCTCCACACGTTTCTTCGTTTCCACTTTTGGAAAATTGTATGTAGCTTATTTATTTCGACTTCATATTCTCTCCTTAAATGTAATGCAAATCACATTCAGCAGGTGCAGTAAGGTCCTTTAAGAACAAAGTCGCCTTAGTGTGTAATGGGACCTCTATCTGAAACAAAAATCTCAAGTTAGAAACTCAAGTGACGTACACACAGCACTAAAAGACATCAAGCATTAAATTTTGGAAGAAATGCCAAGCTGTTGTGTTGTACACTAACAGTAGTGCCACTGCGTGTAAAACATGCATAGCATCTTCGTAAGAACTGGAATTATTCAGGATTTTTGACCTGTGTCATTTGAAATATCATTATTATTATTATTATTATTATTATTATTATTATTATTATTATTATATGGACTTGACAGGATTGTCTAGTTCCCTAAAGAAATTATTACAATACCAGAAAAGTAAACCACAAAGGACGACCATGATATCAGACCATATTGCTGCTATACTACACTACACGTCAATAGTTTACAGTTTACAGCCCATGTTCTGTGGATTTATGGTCCTGTGTATTTATTGTCTTGTGTATTTATTGTTTTGTGCATTTTTTGTCCTGCACTCATCTCACACTGTTGTGTATTTGCACTTTGTGTAGTCTTGCATACTGTCGCACCGTGGTCCTGGAGAAACGACATTTCATTCCAATGTATACAAGTTATACAGAGGAATGACCGTAAAAACCCACTTAACTTGACTATTGTGCAGAAAGTACGAAACAATATGAGAATTCATAGAATAATAATTGTACAGTTGATAAGCTGCCTGGGTGTACTGAATAAAGTAGCCACTGAGAGTAACAATAGGGCAGGAAATAATATATGCACACAGACAGATGAGAAATTAAAGGTAAATTAAAGGACGTTAAAGGACAGTCCAACATAAGTTATCCAAAAATTCTTTCCTTCAGTTCTAAAACATCTAACACATCACTCCAAAATCTCTCTCGGGTGGTGTTCAATCAAGTTGAGATCTGGTGACTGTGAAGACCATCAATTATAGCACAAGATAGAAATGTTTCATTATAGGATACAGGTGATCAGTCAGAATACGTGTCTCATTGATTTGCAGTGATGCTTCCATCTAAGGGAACAAGTGGACCCAAATAATCATCAATAACCACTTTATCCTTTCAGGGTCACAGTGGATCAAGAGCCTATCCTGGGCGTGAGGCAGGAATACATGCTGGATAACACACCAGTTCATCTCAGGGCACTATGCACAAACATTTGCATACTCCCTCATGAATAGGGCAATCTAGAGTTGCCAATCAACCTACTGGAATGTTTTAGGGAAATGGAAGAGAACCCAGTACTCCAAAGGAAACCAGCATGGACACAATGCTCCCCACAGCATAACACAGCCATTGTTTTTTTCTTTTAATGTCACCCATCTATATATATCATATATATATATATATATATATACAAGTTCTTCAAGACTTTTGGAAGACCAGCATGCCAGCTGACTCCTTATCAAGCTGGTTATGAGAATACTAAGTGCACGCAAAATTGCCATGAAGGTTACTATTAACTACTTGATTTTCCTAAAAAGATTTTGTTATATTTGTTATACTATTTAGGTTGAAAGTATGCAGACACCTGACCATCGGACCCATATGTGGTTCTTCCCCAAACTGTTGCCACAAAGCTGAAAGCACATAATTGTCTAGAATGTCTTTGAATGCTGGAGCATTAGGATTTCCCTTCACTGGAACTAAGAGGCATAAACCTGTTCCGTCATGACAATGCCTCTGTGCACAAAGCGAGCTCCATGATGACATGGTTTGCCAAGATTGGAGTGGTAGAACTCAAGTGTCCTGCACAGAGCCCTGACCTTAACCGCACTGAACACCTTTGAGATTAACTGAAATGCCAACGGTGTGCCAGGCCTCCTCACCCAACATCAGTGTCTGACCTCACTAATGCTCATAACCACATTCCAAAATCTAGTGGAAAATCTTCCCAGAAGATTGGAAGCTGTTATAGCAGCAAAAGGGGACCAACCCAACTATATTATTGCCCTTGGTTTTGAAATGGAACGTTCAACATGCTTGGCCATGTAGTACATTTGGCCATATAGTATAGCTTTAATGTCTTCTCAATTATTCTAAAATGTTTAAAATAGTAAAAATAAAACTCACATGAGTATCTATATTTAATTTATAGCGAATCAACCTGATACAGTTAGTGACTTTAGTGTTACAAGCTTCCATCTGGGTTAAGAATGAATGAGAGATAAAGCATTATAAGAGATTAAGATCAATAATATAAGTATAATAATGGTGGCAGTGGTGATCAATGTAGCAATCTTAAGTGATGTCAGTATCTGTAGCAATAAAGCCAAAAGCTTGTGCAAGAAAGCGGAACTAAAGTTCTTGTGCATGTCAAAACAAAGATGTTTTTCCCCTCGATTACAGGAGCACATGGCTTTATGATGGCGAAAGTGGAGGAGGGGCACCAGCAGATTCTAAGAATGACAAAGTCAGTGTCAGTACAAAACAGAGGAAATTTTGAATGAAGAGACAGCATCATCTTTTAAATTCAGAGAAAAAGGAAACACTGATTTCCAGTCTGTCTGCAAGTCATCGTCAGAGCCCAACATAAGCATCCTTGAATCTTATCCATGCTGTTGCAAAACCTCCACATTGCATTACTGTAAAACAAATAGCTGTCTGGCTGCTCTTCTTCTTCTTCTTTAATTACAATCTACAGCTTGTTCAAAATGCAGCAATCCACATTATTACCACTAGCTACCCTGGCTGCCTATTAAGCTCCACATTAACTAAAAAGTCCTGCTCATGAAGTTTAAATTTCTGAATGGTTTAGATCTGGTGTATATCGCTGATATCCTAAAGCAGTCTAGCCCATCCTGAGCACCTTCATTCAGCTGAGACAGACCTACTGTTAATCCTCAGCCATTAACTTTAAGTTTTATTTATATAATAAAACAAAAATACATACCTCTCTTTGGTGATTCATTGCCTTCAGCTTTCTTCCCCTGAACCTTGCAAGAGGTAGACAAAGACATCAGCTAAAAGTATGTCTGTGCATACAACATCCTATTACACCACAGTGCTAAATAATCATTACTCACGACATAAAAGTGTATAAATAGTGTATAAATACTATAAATAGCATATAAACTCTACTATATAAATTGTATAAATAGGGTATAAATTTGTATGTTTAGGTTGTGAGTAGTGATCATTTATTTTCTTTTGAGTAATATGTTGTAAGCACTTTATAGAGCTAAAAGATCATGATTCATAACCAAAAAGTGTACATATATACAGTGTATAAGAAGTATAAATTGTGTATAAACTCTACTGTATAAATAGTATAGAGTGCACAGTATGAATGTGTATTCTTAAGATGCGAATAATAATAGTTCATTTCTTTTGAGTAACATGATGTTGTAAGCACTTAATAGACCCAAGTGATCATTATTCATAACCCACAAGTGTCTAAATAGTGTATAAAATGTATAAATAGTGTATAAACTCTACTATATAAATAGTATAAATGGTGTATCATTTAGTTCTAGCGAATAATATGATGATGTAAGCACGTACATAATTTTACACAGTAGAACTAAATGATCGTTATTCACAACCTAAAAAGTGTATAAACTATAACAAGAAAAAGCATGTTTGGCTGTAGTGTGTTACCTCCAGTCTTTGCTCAGGACTGGACATAATTTCATAATCCTGAGCTTCAACGTCTTTGTCTTCATGTTGCTTCGTCTTAAAGAAGAAAAGGTAGATTAACATGTGATAGACAAATGAATAAAAAAGATCTGTCACTGATATATATATATATATATATGAGAATGCAAGTTAGTGCTATACTTACTTGTATATTTGGTTTTTTCATGCTTACATAAGGACCTTCGGACCTCCTGCGCAATGAGAACCTTTGACATTCTAAAAAAAAAAAGGAAGTTATGCAATTTCATAGAATGCCATTATCTGTAAGCTTGATATCGTGGTATCAGAACAAGCATCATTCATCAGATCAGTCATCATTTACGCCTTGTGCAAATTCAATAAACTGGAAATATTCACTGAATGACTTACTTTGCTTCTGTTGCCTGAACGCATTCACAGCCATACAAGCTAATGCAAGCAGCGCTCCCAAAAATATCAGCCACGCAAATGAGCTTCTGCTGTGGAGAAGAAAGATTCAGTGGAAATAATAAAACATATTGGGTATATATACAGCACAGTACAATATAGTCACATCCTACAAATATTCAGTGATGCAAAACAAGAACCTTGAAGAAACCTTGAAGAACCTTTTTTTCTAATAGTATACAGAGAGGAGAGGTAGTTAAAAAGTGTATTTAAACTCTTTCAGGGATTCAGAGAAGTAGGATTTTACCTCTCCCAGTTGGGTGTACTGCTCTGCACAGTGAGGTGAACAGGTATCTGTTTATCTCCTGTTGAGCACCAGTACCATCCTGTGTTGTTCATTGTCAGCTTGCTCATGGTCACACTAAAACCCCTGTCCATACTGCTGAGCTGAACCAAGGCACCACTCATGGTTCCAGTAGTATTCACACATGTGCCATTCATCTTACACCATGCTATTGGTTTCTTGGTTTGATGATGGCAGGAAATCACCACATGGCCGCCCTCATATCCAGCTACCATCTGATCATCCACATACAGCTCAGGAGTAGCTGAGAGGAATACAGAAAGGATCAGATTTTTAAAATTTCTTCTTGCTTACATGCTGCCTTTGTCAATAAAAATTAAAAAAGAGAGACATGATTAGCACTATAGATTATGTGTTGTAATTTCTTATTTTGGATTCATCGTCGCCCAGTGGATAAGTAGGTTCAATAGGTTTACTTTGATTCCATAACTATAGCACACTACTTGAATTTCAGCATCAGGAACAAAATAAAGTGAGGTGCTAATACTCCATATAACTCTTCTGCTAGCACAACACCTCACAGTGAAAGGCTCGAATAATGTCGTTTATGTGTGATATAAAGAGAAAAAAAACCACAGCTCATAGCCAAGTGTTCGCAAACGACTTGGTGACTGTTTGTGGAAGGTGCAAACATGATGTGCCTCAGTTTCTTAGAAAAGGATACTGACTAGGCTATATTCGTGTCTGTGTTCACTAGTTAACTAGCTTGCTGTATGCTTTATGGCCAAAGGTTTGTGGACATAACACCCATATGTGAACCTTCCACAAACTGTTGCCACAAAGTTGCAGGCATACAATTGTCTAGAATGTCTGTGTAGTTTGTAGATTTAAAATTTCTCTTCCCTGGAACTAAGAGGCTCAAACCTGTCCATGAAGACATGGTTTGCCAAGTTTGGTTTTGAGAACTAGAGTGTCCTGCACAGCCCTGATCTCAACCCCACTGAACACCTTTGGGATTAATCGAAATGCCAACTGGGCGCCAGGCCTCCTCAGCCAACATCAGTGTCTGATCTCACTAATGCTGTTGTGGCTGAATGAGCACAAATCCCCACAGCCACGCTCCAAAATCTAGTGGAAAGCCTTCCCAGAAGAGTGGAGGTTATTATAACAGCAAAGGGGGAATAAATCTGGAATGGGATGTTCAACCTGCACATATGGGTGCGATGGTCAGGTGTCCACATACTTTTGGCCAAATACTTTACAATAGCTACTACATATTAACCTGGTCAATCAGATTTCCAGGCAACCAAAACAAACAACTGGGCACATTTGAGCGTTCAGTTGCTAGCAAATGAGTTTATGATTTATCCACTCCTGTACCAAAATGTAGATTTAGGACATTTTCACATTTGACCCAAATACTTAAGTCTATATATAAATTAAGAATAGTCCAGACCTTTTTTAAATTAAATAATTTTGTAATAATTTTTAATTTTTAATTATTAATTTTTTAATTTTTTAAAAAAAAATTAAAATTAATTTAAACATTTTTTAATTAATTTTTTTTTTTTTTTTTTTACATTTTTAAAAAAAATTTTTAATAGAACTTTTTCCAAAAAAAAAACTTCCAGACCTAAGATCAGTTCTTGGCTGGTCATCATCGCAGGTTGGTTTTAATTTAATTTTAATTTCTCCCTCACCTTTTTCTATGGGAAAAAACCTCAAGTGTGAAAATACCCAAGTTCATATTTCAAGAACACAAATGGATGGTGCATGGTAATCTCACCTTTTGCGACTATTAGTTGAAAGTGTTTCTTTACATCAAGGCCAGGGGTTGCAACAGAACACCAGTAACGACCAGTATCACTAGTTGTTACATTTTTCATAGTCACAGTAAATATATGCTGGGTTTGGTCATCCGAGATGGACAGCATCCTGTGTTTCATTTGTGTAACATCTTTGCAAAAAGTCCATGTACTTCCAAAACATAGGTACTTTGGATGAGTAATATATTCTGCATTATATAAACAAGGAATGATGATGGACTTTCCTTGTTGTACAGGCACATTATCCACTGTGACGACAGCCTGAGTAACTGCAGGAGCAAGAAAGAAAAAAAAAAACAACAGAAATTTTATAACATAAATCTGTAGCGCAGAATTAATACATGTAAACAGATCAGTTAGACAATGAGAGATTTCCTTTTGTTCAGTTTGAATAAATCTTACATTTTTTTTTAATCCCATCTGTTACTATTCATACAGAAAGTATGCATCTTTTTCCCCACATCACACACAGATACATTGGATAATTTTGCTTTATAGAGCCAAAAATATAGTAATTGATTACAGTCGGGTCCATAAGTATTTGGACAGTGATAGAGTTTTTGTAATTTTGCATCTGTACATCATCACAATGGATTTGAAATGAAGCTGTGATTGAAGTGTAGACTTCCAGTTTTAATTCAAGTAGTTTAACAGAAACAATGCATTAACCGATTTGGAATTACAGCCACTTTGACAGAGTCCCTCCATTTTCACAGGCTCAAAAGTAATTTGACAAACTAACATAATTCTAAATATAAGGATTATTTTTAATACTTGGATGCAAATCCTCTGCAGTCAATGACTGTCTGAAGTCTGGAACCCATAAACATCACCAAAAGCTGAGTTTCCTCCCTTGAGATGCTTTGCCAGGTCTTTACTGAAGCCGCCTTCAGTTACTGCTTGTTTGTGGGTCTTTCTGCCTTCAGTTTTGTCTTCAAGGAATCATGGCTAATTTTGACACCATTTCTCTCAGCATCTGCCCATTATAACCGACTGTCTCCCCAATATTAGAAAGTAGAAGCCTTGTACTTATGTAAAATAATATTTTGTTCTCATTACCACTAAGCTACCACTGCCCATAAAGTGGCTTGCGTAAATATTCACCCCCATTTTAACTTTTCCACATTTTGTAGTGTTACACCTTGTAATTTAAATGGACTTAATTGGAATTCTATGCCATGAATCTACATAAAATAGTCCCTAATATTGAATAGTGTGTGTGTGTGAGGGTGGGTGTAGGTTGAAGGATTAGGGGATGATGGATATAGTTAGCAAATTTATTCAGGGCTTGATTTAAAAAAAAAAAAAAAACACAAACAGGGCACCATTAAATCTATTATTTCAGCAATCGAGCAGCCAAGTTCCAATTTGTAATACTATAAAATGTAGAGAAGTTCAAGAGGGTTCAATAGTTATGGAACTGCACCATGGCTACATGTTATGGACAGGACAAGACAAGAATGGCTACATTGTGCTGGACTGCAAATGCAATGTTTGCCAGATACTGAAGCTTTTGAACATCTGTGCCTTATGTAGCTTCTGTGCATTATAGGTACTGAATGCTGAAAAGTGGAAAGAGAAAATAAATATGAACTTCACTGTGAGCAGTCTAATTCGGAGTCTGTTCCATTCATTCAGCACTTTTCAGTATGCTGTGCCATTAAGAGAAGGGCTTTCCTGTCTGTAATTGCCTGCATTCACAGTCAGGCCACACTGGGCCTGTATTCTTATCCTTTTCATAACAACCTGAAAGCAGCTCTGCACCATGTTCCCCTGAGCCTCTACAATTTGTACTTCACCCATCATCCCTCAAGATACAAGAAAGACATGCATGGATACTTTTTGGTGGAATGAACTTCCCTTATCTTCAAACCAAGACTGAAGACCTACCTCTTCACTAAGTATTGTTTTCATTGTACAGGCTCTTCTCGAACAGGGATTTAGCTGATTCTTAGATGCTGACCTATTTGTACTAGCATAAGGAAGTGTTTTTGATGAAGATATAAACATGTATGTAAGTTGCTCTAGATAAGGACATCTTCTTAATGATGTAAACGTACACTCACTGGTCACTAGAACACCTGTGCACCTGCAGTTCACCGAATCAGCCGATCATGTGACATAAAAACATGCACTTCAGTTAATGTACAAAACCAGATTGGGGAAAAATGTGATTTCAGTGACTTTAGCCGTAGCATGGTTGTTGAAGCTAAAAGGGCTGCTTTGAGTATTTCAGAAACTGATGATCTCCTGGAATTTTCACACACAACAGTCTCCAGAGTTTAATCAGAATGGTGCGGAAAACAAAAAACATCCAGCGAGCAGCAGTTCTGCAGGCTAAAACGCCTTGTTGATGAGAGAGGTCAGAGGAGAATGACCAGACTCGTTCAAGCTAACTGGAAGGCTACAGTACCTCAAATAAGCACTCTTTACAACCATGGTGAGCAGAAAAGCATCTCAGAATGCAGAGTATGTCAAACCGTGAGGTAGCTTGGCTAAAACAGTAGAATACCACATCACGTCCCACTTCGGTCAGTCCAGAAGAGGAATCGGAGGCTACAGTGGGCACAGTCTGACCCAAACTGGATTGTTGAAGATTGGAAAATGTTACCTTGTCGTTTTCCTATCTTCAGGGTTTTCCATTGCTCTTATTAAAGTAGCCAGTGAGTGCAAATGTAAAAAAAAGTGTAGATTCATCTCTATACTATATACAGGCAAGGAGGTATGTTTGTACCAGATGGTTTTGAGTCTCAGGACTTACACAAAACCCTAAAATGCTCAGCAGCACTTTGTATCCTGCCTCTTTTTTTTTTTTTTTTTGAGTCATTTAAAGCATCTACCAAAGGAATAAATGTGTTTTCGTACCTGGCCTTCCTGTTTTCCATCCTTGCAGCTTAGTCATTATAGTTCTGCTGGTGAAAACGTCTAACGGATTGTAGTTTTGGTAAAAGTCTGCAGGTGCTAAAAGGTATTTTGAGGCCAGTTTTTATCCTTTATTTATTAAGCATATGGCAAAAACAACAATTTAAATTTATTTACAGCCAATACAGACGTCCACAGTGCTGGTTTTCATGTACAGCGCATATTTTGATTCACATATTGTGCTTTCTTTTTTTCACCATTATTTCTTGTTTTGTATAGCGCTCATTGTTACAGCATGTTTTCTTTCTGCGATGATTTCTCGGCAATCTTCCTACCTGCACAACGATCACCATTAACAGGTCACCCATTTCTTTAAGACTTTCGTAAAAGTGAAGCGCGAGCAGTGTTTGATGAAAGGAAACGACACAATCTCGGTGTAGCCACAAAGCCTGGGCTTCAGGAATAAAGGAAGGTGTTACGATAGCATAACACTTCAGCAGCCTACTGAGAAGCGTGAGATATTTCACTGGAGTCTACACCCATTTCCTCATTTCATGACAAGCCAAAAGCATAAACTTAAACTTTAAACTTCTAAACTTAAAATGAACTATTTTTCTAATAATTTGCCATCATGGGATACTTTTGCTGTTTATATTACTATAGTGATAGAATTCATCCAAGCTGTCATAAGACCTCGTCATCATATGACCTTATCATTTTTAACACAATTTTGTTTAAATAGTTTTTTTTTTTTTTTAAATAAAGGTTTTTATGATTATTAACTAAAGCTTTTTCCACTGATCAAACAAAATTAAGATTTCCCCACAGAAAATATGCGAAGAAAAATCATATTTCTCTTACCTGAGCGCTTTACTGTGATGAATAACATTAGAAGGAACAACTCCGTCATCATTATCTTGTGAGTGTGAGAAGTGTGTCAAGTGAACAGCTACGTTTCCTCTCTGGCTGTTTTAACTCCTTCTCTGCCCACTCAATATGAGTGTACTTTGGTGACAGCACATGTTTAGATCACATGTTTCTGGAACATCACATATCTATTATGTCACTCAATTTATCCACTGATTTTTCATATCGATATTCACCATGTACTGCCTGTTTTCTGATTTCCACCTGAGGAGGAAATAAAATGTCCAAGTTTTTGAGGCTGATCACTAGATCATGGAACGTTTTGTGAGGAGACTCCTTTTTTTTTTTTTTTTTTTTAACTAATCCCCCCAACATATTTAAAGGAGTGTCCAGTGTCGGCGTTCCTTAAATTTTTCTCTCACAGGAAAGTTTTCAGAACAGAGGAGTTTGCGCTTTCAGTAAAATTACAAGCTGCATTTTGTTTTGTCATAGTAACTTCAAATGATGAGAGAACGATGATTGTTTATAGCTGTTACAGCATAATTGATACAAGAAACTAACATTTCACAGACGGTCCACAAAATTAAAGGTAACACTGAACAGATTAAAAAGTACTGTCATTTTTTAAAATAGAAAAATTATAATCACTGGCAAATTGTTGCAATCTAAAATGATAAAGCAGTTTGGGTTTTGCTGTTATCGGAAATTAATCAAGGATAGAGTGGTGTGATGCGAAGCAGAGAGCTGTTACTGCCCCGAAGTTAAATATTGTCCTGTAACGGCACACCGAGTTGTGTTTTATTCCTCTCATACACAACAATTTGCCAATAGCTACGTTTCCATCGAAGGATCCGTTTAACTTTAGCGCATAAATTCTATGTCGATACTTCAAATGTTGCAGAAAAAATCATTTGGAAACAGTTTTTGTCGAAAAAAAAATGGCATTCACGCAAAAAAAAACAAAACAAAATGACAATCAACAAGTACCTGGAGAACAATAGATGGCCACCTTTTGCGATTAATGTAATTGCGGTAGCCATCTGTCGGGGCAAGAATTTGGGATGTGCGTATCCGTAAACCTGTGGCACAATCTGCGCCAGGGAATTACGATACGCAGTTTAATTGGACCTCGCTACATTCAGGAGCCTGATATAACGCCACATTCATTTTTCTTCAATAGCTGTGTAAACAAGCATATACACATCGATGGACGGCTTTACTAACCCTGAAAGTTTCCCCCACTACTCTGCACTCGGCGCAGGATGCCAGCTTGAACAGGAAGCTGGCATTCCGCTTTTAGGTTGGAACCAGTGGTCAGTGGCAACATCATGACCAATAAATTGGCACAGCATCTCAAATGTGGGCCGTGACATTCTAAAATGTTGCGGCCAGAAACTTTCTGTAAAGTGTCTCTCCACCACTACCTCCCAGAACGCACTACTGCGTGGTCTCCATGGGCTTCATCGCAAAGAGCAGATGAGCAAACGCTCCATTCTGACATCTGACATCTTCTGATATTTCGTACAATTGTAATTATTTGTGAAATTAAAATGGCAATACACTGGCCAAAATCAATGAATTTTCTCAATACTCCCTCCATTTTACAAAGATTTGAGGACATGTGGGACGCAAAAGGTATACAATTTGTGATATACAAAAAATGATGTATGGAAAAGGCTCAAGGGCAGATTTCTTTCGCGATACCAAAACTCGTGACAATTTTTTTTTTTTTAAGCATGATGTCATCACGCCACACCATTTTATCAGTAAAAGACCATCTGGATGGAAGCAGGTGGGAGGCACAGCAGATTTTGTAACTTTTTTAACTTTTTCGGTAACAGAACAGCACAAAAAGTGATGGTAACTTGGCTTACGTTACTTTCCTTAGTGACATACTAAATATTTTGAAATATGTTTTTTTTTTTTTTTCCCCAGAAAATGAATATTTGCTCATTTTATTTTTACTAACACATTAATATTTTAGACATAAAATAAACTTTAAGGACAATTTTGATTTATAAATCAAAGGTTAGGCTTCCTAACATGTCTGCACCGTGCTGTAATTTAGAAAACTGATGGGTTCTAAGTGTGGGAACTGATATAATTTAGGAAAGTATTACTAAAAAAAAAGATGTGCATTGGTGTGGGAGAGAATATTCTTCCCCTTTTTGATGGTCAGTGTCAGTGTACAATTCTGAAACGTCTGCGTAATCAGCCTCAGGCTGCTTACGCAATATCGCCACGTTAGAGTGATGACAAAACAGCAGAGTATAAACACAAAAAGCTGATGCATAAAAAAGAGAGACGGCATGACTACAGAGAAAAAACATACCATTCACTCGGCCGGACACAATTTACACTTGGCAATATGAACACTTTTTATTATTATCTTATAAAAATACATCAGTTGAATTGCAAACACACAAACATAAAAGAGCACGAATCTCCACTGAGTGGAAATGCTACAAAGCTGCCCAAGCACGATAATACTGTTAAAATAGGAAATCCTTCATTTGACATGTAATAAGACATGGACAGGACAAAAACGATACAAAGCTTTCTGTAAAAACACTTCATAATTGTCATCATGCAAGAATAAGATTTCAAAATGGCACATTGTGGCTCTGACCTCCAGGTCAGAAAACATCTTAAAATAAACATTTAACTATTTTTAACAACATACTTTATTTTTTTTTTTTTGCAATACTTCATATAATAAATCTTTACATACATATATAATCTATATAAACAAGGCATACTGTTGGAATTACCCAATCGTGGATATGATTGTCATATTCATTAAAGCCGGGTTTACACTGTATGATTTTTCGGCCTGATTTTACTGTAGCGGACAAAACTTGCACGCTGTACAATATTTTTTGTCATGAGTTGAGATCATCTGTCTTATGCTTGACATTTACGAAAGCAGTGGCAACATGAGCAGCATTGTTCACATGCTTACCTGTGTACTTTACGTACGTCTGGAGGATTAAAAGCCATATCCAATACATGGTACTTTAGAGCCAAAGCATCCCTGTCCAAAATGTTAGCGATTTCCAACACTCTGACGAGCTCTGTTGAAACTTTCATGATTGTTGGCATGACTCTCAAATCATAAACTCTGACCTTACGTTCAAAAGTATTTACTAAACTAGAAAATACAGATGACTGTTACGTAAAAGAGAGCTTTTTTTTTTTTTAACCACCTTTACCATGTGGATGCGTACCATTAATTTCTGAGGACGTGCACAAGCGACACTCCTGACGACCGCAGGATATGTGCGGCGGCCATCTTGTGTATGTGAACGCGTAGTTAAAAGCAAGTATAATCCGTCCTTTTGAATGCATAATGTTACATTCTCACTGGTGGCTGATTCAGCACCACTGCAACCAAAGACAACAAAGTTCTGGTAGTGTCAGACAACTGTGGCTAAAGTCTCAGAGTGTGATTGCTGCTACAATGCTTCAAGAAGTGGACGGCGCAAAACCCGCTGGACAGCTACAAATTCGGTAACGGTAATGGCGAAACGTAAAACAAACCATGCTAATGGACAGACGGAACACGCTCATCACCACAAGCTCACTTTCAAGCATGTTTCTGTTTATGCGTCCCCCTTTTCTGCACGAGCCCAGATTACACTAATTGGTAAGCAGAACATAGTAATTTTCTTTGATCGCAGTCTTAAACGATCTTTCTTTAACAATCCTCTAAGATACTCTAGTAATCGTGAAAGGCCGCTGAAATCGCACAGTGTAAAACCGGCTTAGGATGGCTATAGTTTCTCCCTTTAGGTCTATTAAATTATATACAGAGAGGAATGAAGAAAGGTCCCTTTCATTTTGGGGTAGAAAGCCTTCTCCGCTTCCACTGATTATTTTCTTCAGTTCTTATCTATAAAATGAGGTGTGTGAAACGTATATTGTTTAAAGAATCTGCTCCAGTGAACCGGCAGTGAAAGGCAGCAGAGAGGAGCACCAGAGCCAGAAAATTCAATCGGAGATCTCACTCTATCCATCTCCTTGCTTTATTCCTCACACTTTCTGAGGCTCTCTGCTCTGTGACTGTAAAAAAAAAAAAAAAAAAAAATCAACATGACTCGATACAGCTTACCCTCGACAGGAATACAGCTCAACAGTTCCTTAACTTCATTGTCCCTTCACATTTCGAGTGATTGTTCTCATCAGCTTGGCGTTTCTGTGATTGTCAAGGCCATGCAGACTGGGGCTTCTAGGAACAAGGCGAGGAAGGTCAAAGGTCAGTCCTGGGGGCGCTGTTGCTCAGCAACGACCGTCCAGGTTGTTTAGGTAGGACTGCAGGAATGTGAGGAGGAGACAGAGAGAGAGACAGGTGGACACGCAGAGGGAAGAGGTGCTGGTGGGAGCAGCAGAGCTAACGGTGGACAGCTTGAGCTCGGAGGTCAGGAAGGCAGACAGGGGGACGTGGGACACCAGCGTGGGACTGCCTGAGTTAATGAGAGAGTCGATCTTCTCGGCTTCTTTGCTGCAGGCTTCAATCTGGGGATACACACCGGACACACATTGTGTTTAGCAACAGTATACAGGGCTTTCTATCATTTCAACACACGCTGTGACTAGATGATCAAATCTGAGGTAATATTTGTAGGTCCATTCAACCAACAGACGAAATATGATGCAAGAAAAAGAAACTGTTCACCAGAGACATGTTAGCGTGAACAGTAGCAGGGTGGTGTGTGTACTTTATTACAATTTAGAGCCAAAGTTAAGTTCTGGGATAACAGTGCTGAAAGAAACTAGTTTAATTAAAACGTACTTTGATTAAAACTTACCTTAATGAAAGTAAACGTCAGTCTAAGAGTACGGAGGTATTTCAGCACAGGCATTAAAATAAAAAAATAAAAAAAAACCTAATTGAAAATTCCTCTGGAGGTAGGTGCTGGTGGATAGATAGCCATGTTCTATTACATTACGTTTCATATGGCTTAACTATCTGTCTGGTTTGTCTGTTTGCTTATCGAATGATTGATTAGTATTTAAACAGCAACAACAATACCACGAACTGAAACATTCAATTATAGTTTTGCTACACGTAATTTTAACTTGATCTAAAGTAAATTTTCTTTTACCATCTCTTTGAAAAAAAAGTTCTTAAATTCTTAAATCCAGAATTGGGACGTTATGATGAATTAGGGGTGAATTGGGCCTGCGCGTAAAATCGCATTTAAAACTGCGATCTCAATTCACTGATTCCGCAGCATTTTGGTAACTATTGCATAAAAAACAGTGCCACTATTCCTGATTCGCTTTCACCAATCATCATGGATGTACCACATGACCTCACGCACTTGAAGCACAGAGAGGTTGAAGACTTAAAAGGGGAAAAACAACGTTGGAACGTTGTGAGGGATTTGTAAAAAAAAAAAAATAATAATAATAATAATAATATGATAATAAAATGGCAGCTTGTGGCTCCTTGTGGAAGAAACAAATTTGTCCTAAACAAAGGTTTAATACTATGCAATGAATATTACTGTATATTCCCAAATTACTAAGCAAATGTTGACAAAATGCATGAAATTTCTATCACCGGAAAAGCAGAAACGTTGCAATGACTAATTATTGAACCAGCAATTAATAATGTTAGATTCCTTTCAGCTTTGGGATTGAGATGACACACTGTCGTCTTGGCAATCCCTTTGCTCAGCATTAAGTATTGCAGTAAATCAGTTCAGTAATTCACAATGCAGATGAACAGTCATTCTCAAACATCTGCTAGGAAAATGATGCTACAGTGATCTAAGAATTTAACAAATCTGCATATCGTTCCTTACAAAACTGGCCGAAGAATCATGGTCTCAGTTCTAAGCCAAAAACTGACTCCTATTTCATCAAGAAGCTCTAATTAGCAGCAAGGCTTACTTGATTGACAAGCTGTCAAAAGGCATCATAGTGCTTGTCTTTCCAATATTATACATATACACTGTGTGTATATATATAAATCCTGTGTGTGGAACTCACTCTTCCATGACGTGCATCTGAGTGAAGATAAGGGGTTTGACTTTACTGTGAATGCTGACAAAAGAGCTCACGGCTCTAGTAAGAGGGGAATAAAAAAGGGTAGAGTGTACATGCAGACCTAAATTCAGACACACACCTGCAGTGGAGTGGGCTGCTGGTCCACAGGTACGATGAGGATCACGATCTCGGAGTCGATGCTCAGGTAGCCGAAGATATCACACTGAGGAACGGAGATGTGCAGACGCAGGACTCTCAGGATGTCATGCACCGTGACCGGCTGATTCCGGTTCAGCTGAAAACATCACACACACACACACACGCACATACACACGAGCATCCTGTTAGCGCAGGAAAGAGCTAAATAAACAGTGACAGGAAAACACTGTGCTGCTGGTTAATATTGTGATTAGCTGAACTTATGTTGCTTTTTTTTTTAAATTTCATGCGTAGATAAAATTAATATAATGTTCTGAATGAAATAAGAGTAGTAGGCTAGCACTGAACTGGACAAAAACAGATTTTTTTTTTTTTTTTTGCTTATCCTTTCAGAATACTAGATAGTGTGATATGTGCTATGTAAGGAATAAAAGAAGTTGGGTGTGCTGTTATAGGAGAATAATCAATGATGCAGTGGTGTGACGTGGAACAACATGCAGAATTACTCTTACCACACCTAAAGTTGATTATTTTTCCAATCCTGAAGTAGTTTAATATTGTTCTGCCACAACAATTTGCCAATGAACACGCACACACTTTTTGTCCATTTATGGATGCCGTTAAACAAACTGGTTGCTGTTATCCATTACATTATAACAGCTGTGAAAAGATCATTTTTTAAAAAAGACAAAGAAATGCAGTATGTTACAGAGAAACCGCAATGCACAAACTCTTCTCCTGAAGACGCTCCTGTGTCGGAAAACTTCATACATCATTAATTATAAATCGTTGACACCGGAGACTCCTTCCATAGATGTTAAATAATTGTTACAGAAAACGTCACCATATCAACGATTAGATGTTTTTCTTTGCTAAATAACAACAGCTTTTAATCTGTTTAGCATTAGTCATATATGGAGCGTCCGTTCCTGTGAATTAGATGTTACTATAGAAACATATTAGAACAAGTGCATTAATGTAAACCTGTGACTTGCCTTGCAGTCTTGCATTCACCAGCGTATCTTGTATGTTACTGAATATCACATTCATCTTCAGTACCCGCTTTATAATCTAATAGCTACTGAAATCAGACTTAATTTCATCCACCTGCAAATTACGTACATAAAAATCTATATGAGTAGATCAAGAATCAGATAATAATCCCTTTAAATTTAGCTTTCCTGGCAGAGATTTATTTGGTAGTTCATTCTGGAAAACGTTTCTTTGTGGAAAGTTGCTTTTGTGTGTTTCTTTGTGCAAAAAAAAAAAAAAAGAGCACAGAGAAGATAATTACCTTGGCAAAGACATTCATCTGCTGTTTATTCCAGAGGATCTGCAACATCCCTGCACACACAGGGCAACATGCACCTACACACACACACACACACACACACACACAGAGGGAAAGGTCTAAAGCATGCAGACACATGTGAGTTGTGTAAAGTTGAGAAAAGCAGAGTGGAACTCACCGGGTGGAGTGATGGGGTTGCAGCCCGCAGCAGAGAGGGGAGGACAGGGCACGGCGTTACAGCCTGAATCAGACGGGAAACCTGACACAGAACCCAAAGCATGGCAGCGTCCCTGATAATCCACAGCCACGCGGTCCGAAAATGCCTCACACACTGTGTTATACGTCTCACCGTTGTGTCCACACACTTCCCGTGTTACCCTGCAGGCGTCCTGTGTGCAAAACACACACACACACACACACACACACACAGCATCACACAAAATATACATATTGCTCTTGCAAAGTAGTGTTCAATGAATAATTTTATTTATTATTAATAATATTGACAATAAACAATTCTGCATCTAGGCAACGTATTCTCTTAACAGTGAGATTTGGTTGCTAAGCAACATTAGGGCAATAGACCTATGGCTTAAATGCAATGACTTTACTGGTTTAAAATCTGGAGCGTTATTACAGAATTCATCTACTGTGTTGAAGTCGCGTGTGTGTATATCAAGTATTTTACACCAGCTTTCAATGTGGCTCAGCCAATCAGATTTTAGAACTAGAAACTACCTTTTTATAATTAATCATTTTTCTCATTGCAAAATGTAGAAATTTGTGCAGTGTGAGTTTAAAGTGTAAAAGTACTAGAAAATAAATTCAATTTCTGTCCATGATATATTTTGGAGTGCTCTGAAAGGGCCAAAATTTGTAAGACTAAATCCTAATTTCTTATTATTAACACTCAACCGCGCATTCTCGGGATAGCACACGAACGATAATCTCGGACGGACGCACGGAAAGGACAGCCTGAAAACAGAAAGTAGAGCAAGCAGATGTTTCGTGTCATGCGTCCGGTTACCGTATGTAATTGTGTATCATATAATGGTTAATATTAAATTAGGTTCTTTCATTATTTCCATGGCTTTCGCATAATGCGAAAAATCCCACAGTCTGGCAGATGCTGGATTTACCGGATAACCCAAACGCAGAAATCTGAGCCTTGTGGTGACTAAATGCAACGAGTGGCTCTCTCTTTAAACACGATACCTAAGATTTGCTCATGCACATATCCTCATTAACCGGCCTGCTTGCTTGCGGTGACGTTTTAATGAGCTGGTAATTGATCTAGCTGCTTTCCATGAGATCAGACCTTACGAGGCGTGGGGTGAGTTAGCAGGAGAAACCTGAGCACCACAGGAAGCTTAAGTGCTGACCATGAGCCTACTACCTTATCTCTCTAAGTGGAGCACAATAAGAGTGAGAAATGTTAATTATAAGGATATAAAAGAGGCACTGTGGTGGGATGTTTGTTTGGTATGCGTGTCTGTGAACGTTTTCCTCTGAAACAGTCCAAGGTACACATCCTAAGGATCATTAATAACACGATACCCAGAATCTGAGCCTGCATATCACTGAGCTCTCCGGTTCCCTGGCTCTTACCTTCTCTGTGCGTGTTTATAGGTTTATAGGTTATTTGTGTGTCTGTGGTAATATAAACGCAGACAAACCCACACAGCTAGACAGAAAAATGTTCACCGCGCCTGCTAACCACACAGTGCCGACACTGAAAAATGCCCTGCACTCTTCCTGTAATGAAAGTTATGCTCATCATTAAACACAGCGCACCGGGTTGCCCCTGTGTTCAGGCTGCTGTTTATAGCTGCCGCTAAATGAATGGCTTTGGCCTCAGCAGACGGCAGTAGCTAATGTGGAGTCTTCTGACCCAGCTTCCTGGAGACTATAGCCTGAGCTCTGAGCATAAACACACACTGCTATTATTTGTACAAGACAGTGCCCTCTAGTGTCGCTACAGAAAAATGACAGAATTCGGATCAGGCTGGGATAAGTTATTCTGTACGTCAGATTATACAGTGCAATAAAGAACCTCTAATGATTGCGCTGGAATTAAAGAAAATTACTACATTCTGCTTACGTAATTATCTCTTTGGGCACCCGAAAATCAGGCGTGTCTGTGAATTCATGCATGCGGAAGAAGGCAGATAAGGCTTTTTTCCCCAAGCGTGTAATCGTAGCTTCTTAAGTCTTGGAGGAGGCACATGCTAGACTTCGCCTTCCCTGCTTGGTAGATGTCGTGTGATAGGACAGAGCTAGCTAGTGGGTGGGACCTGCGAAATGATCAAATTGGGAGAAAGCGGGATCTGTATTATGCTCTGCATGTGTTACTCTGTGGCACTTCGGATAAAAGATCCACTCAAACACATCAAGTATCAGTACCAATATGAGACATTTAAATAGAAACACATAGCTACTTTACATCTGCAAGGCTTTTTTTTTAATTTAGCTAATACTATAACTACTATAATTTATTCAGCTACTACTAAAACAACTCTTTCAAATGATATTACTCAAACGGGATTAGATAGTCTTGTCCACATTTACAGTATGCAGTAATGTCCAAAAGTGCACAATATAATATAATGGACTGAGTAACTATGAGGCATTAGTTATTAAAGGGGCAGTTTGTAATTTTAGCTGCCTGTCAGGGAATCTTGCCCTTCTCTTCAACTCCATCTCCTTTGCTGAAATTATGCACGCCTTCTGAGTTGCCTTTAAGCGATAAGAGGCTGCGCTGAGAAGGTGTGTCCTGGCTGAGGGCAGAACTAATTTCCAGGACAGAAAAAAAATACAAACAGGAGAATGAATTGAAGAAGAAACTAGCAGAGTGAGCCGCATGGCACTCTTGTGACTCACAGCTCTTCTAATACGCCTTTGAAAGGATATTATTCTAGTTCTCGAAACATGTCTGAAATAATAAACTCTATTCGTTTTTGTGCAGCAGTGGAGGTAAACAGAGATGTGCGTACCTGACAGTGGCCCATGTATGCTAGGGTTTTGCCGCTCTGGTACAGCAGACACAAGTTGGTGTGCTCCATGCTGTCCGTGTCGCAGGCCGGATCCAGCTGGTTCGGGTCGCAGCCGGAAGGACGGCCAACACACTGGTACTGCGGACACGGGTAGTCTGTCGTATTCGTCAGACAGACACGCCGCTTAGGGATGCACCTGAGACCGGAAATATGAAACAATGCTGCTGTTTAATCACAGGTGATATAAATCATACAATGGCTAATGCGAGTCATCTGAAGTATACTGCACATTACGATAGGCTTGCACTGATAAATGGCTCTGCAAATAGAATAAGCAGAGATTGAATGGCTAATTTATATCACTATGTCAGTTTGAGAGAAGCTACTGCTTGCCCTGTGATACTTTCAGAGGTCGTCACCTGTAACAGGAATTGAGTACTTACACAAAATAGTGTGTTTGTCTGTTTGTAGCATGTATGTATGACACTTTAAGTGGGACTGTATGGTATTAGATGACATTTTATAAGAACAGAGGCGGGTTTGCTGTAGGTTGAGTGCGTGAGACCCAGGATATGCATCTCAAACTCTAATCTATCAATATATTAAACCTCCTTATGGGTAGCACAGTGGGAAAGTTCTGCACGTTAACCCGGTGTCCATGTGGGTTTCTCCAGCTTCCTCCAACTTCCCCAAAAAAAATGGCCCCAAGCTGTGAATGAGTGCCTGGATGTATGTTCAAGGTGTCCTGCGATGGACTGGCACCTCATCTATGGTGTATTCCCAACTCCCATGTTCCTGGGAAAGGCCCTGATCCAACCACAAACCTGACCAGGATATAATGGTTACTGAAAATGACTGAATGCAACTGCTAACAGTTTTAGTCTGGAATGTTTTACTTTAAGGAGTCTTAATTATAAATACGTTCTTCTGCTATATTTTGCAGGACTGAGCAGGATCTTTGGAGACAAACGTACAGATAAGAAGCAGACTGAACTGACACAATACTTAAAGTGTGAGTGAAAGAAGAGAAGTTGTGTTATTTTGTGTATCTTTCCTTCCTCCTGCCTTTTTCATAACGGCTCTAATCCTGAGCTTTGAGCTGTGCTTTAGGGAATCGGAGTGTGAGAGAGTGCAGGAGGACAAGGCAGCGATGCATTGAAGAGTGAATGGAAGTTATTATTGAATCTCCTTATATAATCCCCTTTCCTGTTCATTTCTGCACGGCTTTGCTTTTTATTATTGAGCTATAGAAAATATAGAATATTTACCAGAGATTCCACTCACAGCCTAAATGCCACACTGAGGGATCGCTCAGGATATAAACAGAGGCAGAAAGGCAGAAAATTAGTTCCTGTGCCATGTGTATAGGAAGGATGCAGAAAAGAACCGTTAAGTTTAATACTGAACAAGCCACAGAAGAATTTCGAATAGAAAGGAAAAAAAAAAAAGAGGAAAACAATTAGACTATTTTTTCCCATACTCCCATATGGAACATAAGGGTTGTAATGTGAAAAAAACCTGGCGTACTGAGGTTGCTATGTGAACAATTTGCTGGAAATATTTGAGATATTGGAAATATATGAGAGCTTGGAGAGGTCCAAATTTGTCCACTGTCCAGTGGGGTTAGTGTTATTTAGTGTTATGGCTGGGTATCGTGTTAAAAAGACAGCGAGTTCTTCTGAGGTAGAAGTGAGTTTAGCAAGGTGGTGGAGGTTAAAGTGTAGTGATGGATCGTATTACATAGCAGTTGTCTAACATAATAGGAATGGCAGCCAAATGTGGAGTAAATTTTAAACAGTTGAGATTTGATTTTTTGTGGCAGACTCATTTGTTTTAAGTGCCCAAGCTGTCAGCCACATTGCAAGGCATTGCCAGACTCCGACCCATAATCAAATCAATCATTTATTGGCCTGTGTATCAAAACAGTGTGGCAACTCTGCCGCCCTGTGGTAAGAAGCCAGACTACAGGTAGGATACTAGGAATAGATATGGATGTCTTATTCCGCATTATAAAAATTGGAATGGGAGAATAAGTATAAAATGCTTTCAGGGGCAATTATACATCTATTGGTCCATAGTATCATGAATCAGAGTGAAACTGATTCTTTTGCCCCTGGGTGCGAATGTGAGTGCATTGTGCCCTGTGATAGACTGGCGTCCCGTCCAGGGTGGATTCCCGCATCATGCCCTGTGTTCCTGAGGTAGGCACTGAATCCACCGGCCAGGAAAAAGCATATCCTGAAGGTAAACGGATGAATGAGGCGACCTGTGCTTTCAGTTTATTCTTAGGACTACAAGCAGCTCTTCATATCAGACATAAGGCACTTGATCCATGGCAACCAGACTGTTTATGGACGTCAGTGCATCAGGGTTAGCTCCATAAAAGCACCGCAACCGGGTTTTTAACAGCGAGGGTTTGCCATTTTATCATCTTGTTTACAAAAGAACAAACAATGGAATTACGTTCTCGCTTTGAACGCTGGGCCAGGGAGGGATGTTATAAAACAAGCTGTTGGGTGTTACATAAGACAGATTCCACAAGACATTTATTTCAGAGCAGGAGCCTTATTCAATGTGCTCAAGGGCTCTTTAAGACTTTGCTCTCTTCAAGTTGTTACAATATTGTTATAATAAGCAAGCAGTCTGGAGATACAATGAAAAATTGGTCAGAAGAGTTCAAGAGTCCAGATGCTTGGTTAAGTACGTTAACCTGCAGAAAAGTGGACTTTTGCTAAAGCGTGCACGGAGGAAACGCACAAAAGAAGCTTCATAGAAGTTGACAGGACTCGCATTAACAAGGTTGAACGTTCCACACTCCTGATTACTTTCCACATGATTAGGACTAAAGGAGAAGTGTTAATAAAGGATCTCGGGTGACGCTCACTTGCGTTCTTTAATGCTGAAGTGTTCACAACTCCAATTAGATTTCACACTAGTTTAACACTGCATCACTCACTCTGACAGCAGAAGACACATTAGCACATGGCTAATAGCCTACGTGAACTCATGGCGTCCCCAGAGGAGTCTGACACTCTTAAGCTTAAGGGCTTTACGGCCCAGCGAGAGTATCCGGAGGAAGGATTACAACAACACACTCTCGCCACAAAATACCTCCAGGAAATATTAGCCTGGGCTGGAGGGGAATGCCTGAACATCACACCTGAATAAACAACACGGCTATGCATGGGAAGCCTGAAAGAAAAAAAAAAAAAAAAAAAGGATCTCTGGGGAGGAGGAAGTGCCATAAAATCACTAGGTGAAAAAAAAAAGGAAAACTTGATTACGTGGAGTACTTGGGACATTTTAATGCAACCGTACGTGGTACAGCGAGCGTCACTAACTCCAATACAATGTTCCCAATGCTCTCAACCGCCAAAAGAGGGACTTGATCTCCAACCAATATGCACGTCTGCTAACGGAATCACTCGGATTCTATGTTCGTTTTGTTCGCCCTGTTTGCGTGAGCTGAATCATTTTCAGCGTGTGGAACTGACTCCTAAGCTTTGGTTTTGAATGTCTGGAATCAGGGAATCGACTCCCAACAACTTTGAATGCTATTGGCTCAAAAATAATTGTTTAACTACTTAAAAGTTAATTAATTCAACATCTTCACTGCATGTTCTATCAAATCCCTTTTCAAGTCAAATGAAGCAGTGTGCCAGTGCGTGCTTCACTAACTAATCTCTAATGAAATTTGTTACATAAAAACTATTTTCATTACCAAATTTGATCGATTTTTGTCGATTCGCTGTTGTAAGTATGGGCTAATTCTAAATGATTGCCTTTTTTTTGTTCTGGGTCTGAAATACATAAAAGCGAGGAGCCGATCAGAGTAAGTACATAACATATCAATATTGTAATACATTTTTCATAACACAATCGAGCGTACTGTCAATAATTTTAACCCGAATGACTCCATTACTCACAGTAACAAGTAGCTGAGCGGATGTACTTTTTGCACCAAATGTTTAACTTTAAAATCATTTATCATGCAAATGGGCATAATGGGTTTGCCAGTGCGCTCTTAGCAAGTCAAGATAACATTAAAAAAAATTTTTTTAAAATGATTAATTCGTTTTCAGTACGCGTATTATTATGTTCGTATTATGTCGTGGCGTATCCAGAGCTTATCACACGATCGACTGGGTGCAGGAACACACTGTGGTCTATTGCGGGGCATCATACACACACTTATTCAACCAATCCACTTACTAGCATGTTTTTGGGAGTTGGGAGGAAACCAAGTTCCCTGGAGAAAATCCACACAGAAGCAGGGTAAACAGATATTAAGCCCGAGCTCAGGCTTAAACCCGGGGATCACCGAGCCTTCATGCTGTGTCTGAATTTTTAATGATACCTAATGTAATTACAGACTGGGAGATGTGCCATCACCGCTCTGGGACAGTTCTGCTCTCACCTCTGGTTTCTCTGACAGGGGTTGGGTGAGCAGGGTCCTGTGTTCCTGCAGGAGCCAAACACAAATTGATTGTCTTGGAAGCCCATGCAGCGTGCCACACAGGCACTGGGGTACGTGCGTCCGTTACGGGCACACACTGGAACAAAATGATCGGGACAGCCACATGGAAGACCTGAGAGAGAAAAGGACAAACAGAAGAAGTAAGAGCAAGTAAACTGGAGGACTGAAAGACTGTAGGAGCAGTGAAACATATACACACACCTGTAAATGCTCGGCGGGGCTCGCCTCCGTTGTCTGGACTGGGGCACTGCGGTGGGAAGCAGATGGTTTCTCCAGCGTAGCAAAAGCAGGACTTACAGTCCACCGTGAAAGATGCTCCATGACCTGAAAAATACAAACTGGTTCAAGCTTCATACACTTCATGTTCTGTATTGCTATTTTTACCCATAAACCTCTAAATCCTGTAATGTTTAATATTTACAGTAATGAAGACCTCTCCTTTCTATCTAGTCTAGTGCAAACGTAAGCAAAATTTTCAACCTATTTACTAGCTGCACAAGAAAAACCGCTTTAGCAGCCGAAAGCAAAGGAACCGATACATTCACCGAAGGTACTGCATGGCCGTGTAAAGCTAACTGCTAACTCTCTGTAAAGTTGTTGGGACATCTGTGCCACGAACCTGCTCCAGCGTTACCTGCAGACTCTATGCAATACATTCAATGGCACTCCGCACAGATCCTCTTTGTTATCAGCATTATTTCAATTTCCTTAGATAATGCTCTTGTAGGCCTGGCCCGTCCTGTGCCTAAGCCTGGCAGTGCTTTATTAAACAAATCTGTCATAAATAAGCCCAAAATGGCCAATCCACTTAGAAGTCAAGTATGAAATAAGCATGGAAGTCATTCAGGTTCAAACCGACCACCATTTACAATACAATACAAAATGTACAATACAACACAGATGCTCATAAATAAAACTCTGGCTTCAATTACAAGAGACTGACCATTGCAATACTTGTATACTTCTCTTAGGGCAATTACTCGTTTTTTTTTTTCATGATAATAAACTCAATATTTAGTTGCGTATTTATTTTACGTGTTTACGAGTGTTGTGTTTCCAGCATAATATCATTGCTAATGCTCAGAAATGGTGCTTATTAAAAATATCAGCGCCTGCAGGTTAGATATTTCGGCCGTGTTTGTCAGTGACGCTACACCACTAGGTGGCAGCCTCAAAAGGAGGACGTTACTCGAGGCAGTCGAATATGTGAATCAATCATTTATGGCTCGTGCCAAGGAGGGGCACTCTAGTCTCTCTAAAAGCTCCTCAGTGACATTTCAGGCTGTCCAAAAGGAGACCGCAGGAAGGAAATTCCAGCATGTGGTGGCTTTTACTCTTCTCCTTTAATGTAATGTTTTGCTAGGGGATTCTTTCAGACGAGCGAGAGGGCTGAGGGCTGTGTTTGCTCTAGCCTTTGTTGTTTTTCCTTTGAATCCAAAGAGAACAAAGGCCTTTCTCCTTTAACCAAGATAATTATTGTGTAATCATCACATGATTGCTCTCTGTTAACAATTACATACTCATTTTTCTGAAAACATTCACCATCTTGACAAACTTTCTGGGCTGGACGATGCGTCATGATTGAATGAAAAACTTCACAACAAAAAGTTCAGATACAGCAAGTCTTTCACGTCTCACTTTTCCTCTGTCCTCCGACAGTGCAGGTCTTGGCGGTGTCGATGCAGGGCATCTCGGCGCAGTTTTCCAGCCGGCCGCTTTGCCCGCAGGTGCACACCTCGTAACAGCCTGCCTGGCCGCTGCGCACTGGAACCTGGATCCGAGCCTCCATGTGCACTAGGAACTCGGAAGCTTCACCCAGTTTGCAGCCTGCCACCAGAGAGAATTCTCATTTTTATTTAGAGACATACCTTGATCAGGCACTGGTGACCAACCAGTTAAAAAAGTAACCGAGAAGTAATAGAGAAATCTCGTTTTTTTTTTTTTAAAAGAGTAGTTTATTCCACAGCAGTGTTGAATGTTGGGCAAATGATATAAAAACCAAGTACCAGGCACACAGAAGTAAGGCAGGCAGTCTTGTCCTGGGTGACAGCCCTTCCTGTTTACTTCACACAGATGGTTGCTGGGACATGGGTTGGGATTACAGGGATGGATCACCTCCTCGACGATGTTCTCAAAGGGACTAGGAGCTGTGGGAGCCGAAGGAATTGCATGTACAGGTGAATTTCATGGTTAGAACGAGAAAACTAGAGCTGAAGCGGAAGGATTTAAGACTCACTGAGGTATCTCTGCAGAGGAATGCATCTCTCTGGGTCATCGGTAGGGGACAGAAGGTCACAGATCCGCTCTGGGGTGTGGCCTTCTGGGAAGCGTGAGAAGTCGCCGCAGTGGGTCAGGATGTCCACACAGTCCGACCTGAAGGCAGACATGCAGAAATGAGATCTGAGCAACGTTATCAGCGGGGGGAAAAAAAAACCTAGAGTGGGATTAGTTTGTTTAACCTTGGGATCAAATGCATACCAGTGATTTGCCATTTTGAAACTTGGAAGAAGATACAACTGGTAAATATGGAAAGCACCGTATAAATAAGAACATAAAAAGGTCTCCAAAGAGGATAAGACAAGTATATAATTATTAAAGGTAAAAACTGTAATATAAAATCTTGTTTCAAGTATCTGCTGCAGAGAACGGAAGCACACCACTTCTCTGTGCTCCTGCCAGCCTGGCTTGTACACACAAACATACACACACACACACACACACACCAGTACAGGCCTCTGCGTTCAGATAGAGGAGATGAAAGCACGCTTCCTGTTGACTGTATACACCATAAAACAGCCTCATTCTTGGAAACACACTGGAGATGTTTCTCTGCGCCGTATTCATCCGTCGTGAATGAGACTGTCCCCGAGTGACTCAACAAATTCGACATCCAGCAGTGACTTTTCCAATCCCTGCTACTTGCCGGTTGTTTCGTTATTCACCTTATTCTTATTGGCATAAGAATGCGCAGGGCTTTGTTTCTTTGTCCAGTGTCAGACAACACATGTCTGCATTCTTCACACACATCTGGAATTCATGGAATAGAGCCACGTAGGTGAGGACTAAAAATATAATCCCACTGACTTATCCTGGTACCTTTTTAGTTTCAACTGACCTTCACTGAACAGACACTGATCAGCTGAAAACGTACAAAAAAGATACTTCAATTGTACTACTGTGTACATACTGAGAAGCAGACTAAGTATACTTAACTGTACCTTCGATAGACAAGCATGTGTAAGTATGCTTGAAGAGAAGTACACCAAGCTTCAGGTAACCTATTTACCTTTACTTGTCCCCAGTGGTTATAGTGAGCCGGAACGATCCAGGACGGCATTCTGGGATCTTCGGGTACTCGGAGAGGGTAAATATTCAAGTTTTAAGCTTGCACCTGTGGTGTGACGGACAGCAGGAACCAAACTAGTAGTCACGGCATCACAGAAATGATGCAGGGGAAAAAAGTAAGAGGCAATCGCGTTTCATCTTTAACAGACGTTGTCCAGTTTATTATCTGATGCGAAATGTGCGAACACTGAGAGGCCAGGATGTATGCTCTTGCGTGGATTTGGGTCTACTTATCTCCTCAGAGAGTAGAATCACTGCAGATCAATACAAAGTTCTTCTGACTGATCAGCTTCATCCTAAGATGAAACGTTTCTATCCTGACGCAAGTGGTCTCTTCCAGGATGACCCCGTTCCCGTCCGCAGATTCTGGGGAGACGTGTTAAACTACCACCATTATCAAAACACAGAACTGAGAAAAATATCTTTTGGAAGAAAGGCGTTCATCAATTCATCAATGTTCTAAGGTGCATTGAAGCTGTTGTTCACCTTACTAAGACAATTCTTCGTTTCTTTTAATTTGACACCCGTCTGTATGCACGTAACGCACATACAGCACACTTTACGGTAGTAAAGGTACTAAAGCGCTCTGTATATTTCCATAAGGACAGCTCGGTTACTTTAACTAGACAAGGGCATGTGTAGCTAAAACAAAGAATGAAAGTAAATTACCACTTACGGAAAAAAAACGGAAGCAGCTTAATCACTGTTTGCTAACTGACAGTGAAAATATTGATTAAGACCCCGTGGGACACCAAATGTTATCCTGAAATTCATATAATCATACCCCTGCATGGCCGGAAGAATGCTGCTCATTTATCTACACGGACGACTAGTTTGTGAGGCTGCTGACTTTTTGACTGAGTCTGTACACTTTAGCGTCAGTCTTCAGTATCTAGGAGACTTTTTTGTCTGCTCCTTTCTAAAATTTAAGATGTTTTGTTCATCAAAATTACCATGAATTCCACATGACAAACCTTCTACCCTTGTCTCTAGAAACTCTATAATTGATATGCTGGGTTTGAAACATTGTCAGATGTATCAACAGTAACGAAATGGACAAGGCTTAGCAAAATGTCAATAAGGGAAGGTAAAATCTGACAATTTTCCTAGCATGAAGTGTCTGACAAACTTCAACGAAACTCCAGTATGGAGGAATATGTGCTTGTCCACAAACTGTCAGAGTGCTGACTGCTAGCAGACAGAGACACTGATGCGTGCTGGAACAGGTCAAAAGAGGAGGGATGCTGATGAATGATGGTGAGGTCACAGCCTGCCATCATTCACTGACATGGGCTTTTGTCCTGAGCTGCTGGAGTCAGGGTGTTTCTTGTCAAAAACATGAGCGGGAACATTCTAATCCATTCTCCGGAATTGTTGCGTGAGGAGGACTAATCCTCACAGTACTGGAGTGCAAGTGGGTGTCGAGGGACGGGCCGCTGATCGCCAAATGAGACTAGCTTTGGCTCAGAGTGTAAACACAGGTGTGATAAAATGCAAACAAATTCAGCCAGTGTTGCTCTCGTGTGTGTGTGTGTGTGTGTGTGTGTGTGTGTGTGTGTGATGAAACTGTCAGGTGAAATATCTCTCTAGGCTTCCTGACAGCACTGTGCTCTATTCATCAGGGTCATGGCTGTCAACTCCTACGTGCCTCTCTGATGCATGATGATTAGAATGTATGGTGACATGCTGAGATGAACTTGGATTTTCACTTGAAAGATTTTCAACTCAAACAACCTCAGAGCCTGGATTACTCCAGCAATCAGCCAACGTATTCCTTTATATTTTTGTTAGGATTTGTTTTAAACAAACAAAAAAAAATCTTATTAGCAAGTATTTCTTCGACTGTGTGATCATCGAGTGCTCACTATTGCCAAATCTCTTTTAAAGGGTGCCATTAGTTCTGCAATGACTATACAACCACAGCACTTTTTTAGTAAAGATAGCATCTCTGTTCAGAGACATGGATTATCCACACTTACCGGTGGCTCCATTTATAATGGAATATATTGAACACAATATTGCAATTTCCTGTCAGTGTTACTTTGACTTAACTTTATTAATAGCTTAGTTTTGGGAATACAGTTTAATACAGCAGCTCTTAGGTTAATACGTTAAAATTAAAGTCAGCCTGAACTAAACATGGAAGAAAATAGAGACAGAACCAATACGTAGAGACTGGAAGTGGAATACGCACTTGCAGATGACGCTGCTTCTTGATTTGCTGTAGCAGGGTTTGATTTGGAGTGCGCAGGCCACAGCCTTCCACATCTCAGGCCGGCACTTTCTGATGTCCAACACTGGGATGTTCATCAGAGGCATCTTTATGGTTCCATTGGACCAAAGTTTGATGTCGTTCATGGCGCCCTGGTCAGACTGGATGTTGCAACTCCGAAAGAGCTCAGTTGGCCTGAAAAATATAACAGATTGACACTAGACTTTTTTCACTTAGAGAATGAAACACTAATTTCATGTCTCAGTCTTTAGCACACAGTCCTTACAAGTCTCCCTCTCCTGAACATGACATGACTGTTTACTATCCAGATTAAAAAAATTGCTAAAAAGATGTCTTTGTCAGTGTTAATGGGATGTCTAGGTCTTGGCCAAAGTGAAAGCTCTTAGTACATTTCTAAGAAAACTATAAAAGCTATCACACTGAATGTGGGCCAAAAAAGTCATATTTAGGGGCCAAATCAAAGCAGACAAAAAACAGACCAAGACCAACAGCTTTTAAAGTCGGACCAAACTGGCTCAGAAAAGGATCCCCACGGATATATTTATAATTGCACTATCCGGTGTCACCCAGATGACGATGGGTTCCCTTTTGAGTCTGGTTCCTCTCAAGGTTTCCTCATATCGTCTCAGGGAGGTTTTCCTTGCCACCGTCGCCTCTGGCTTGCTCAGGGACAAATTCATAAATTTAAAATGTATATCCTGACTTTATATGTTTCTGTAAAGCTGCTTTGTGAGAATGTCCATTATTAAAAGTGCCATACAAATGAACTGAATTGAATTGAATGTAACTGATCAGTTGATGCTCACTGGGTACCACTTTTTTTCAGAACTGAAACATGCCCCCAAACCACACACCATTCAACCCAGGCAGAAGGGGCTTTCAGGGAGAGAGCTGTGATTTCTTAACTAACCCACCAGAAGAAGCTCCTCTCGTGTAGTCCCAGCACAGGTTCAGAGAGGGAATTTTTTTTTTTATGTATGCACTGGTAGAACCCTTTGCTGGCTTTCGCAGCAGAGCGAGCGTAGAAGCGTCTTGTTGGTCAGAGAAAGGTTTGTTTACAATACTTTTTAATGGTTTATTTGGGTGGAAGAGAGTGCATGAGTGTGAGCCCTTACCACTGAGGGGAGGAACTCATTTCAATGAGAGTGTGTGAGACCTCAAAACTGTGGCTGGGGTTTCTATAGAGAACAGCTCTAATTCCTTCCTTCCAAAATAAAATTACTGTAACCGCCTGTACATGATAACATCTTGTGTACATGCACATAAACATCTTATTTGTAACACTAGCTCTCAAGATGCTACGCCTGACTGCCAGCAGAGGTCGTCCTGAGTTCTAACGTGACCTCTGACCCCAATTCCTGCCCACTTCCTCACTTTGCGTATATAAGCTCACAGTTTTCAGTTGCGAAGTCTTGCCAATTATCTAGTTGCAACTTCTGAGCCCTGTTTATGCCTGTTAGCCTTGAATATTTTTAGATCCTTTGCCTGTTCATTTGACTACTCTTTGGATTATCCTCTGATTCTGTTGTTTGATGCCTGATTGTGTTACCATTTTGAATTGTGTATTGCTCAATAAAACCTTCCTGCGTATGGATCCTAAACCTTCTCCTGAGTCTAGTGCATTACATTATCAGATCATAGCTACCTCAAAGTGTGAAACTATGTCTATTTTGCTATTTTGTGTGTAAAACGTACCAAGACAGATCACGAAGGGTGTTTTCACATATGCAACATTTGAATTGAACCCTGGTGCATTTTCCCTGTTGGTGAGATTCTTTAGACAGGTGAGAACACAGCAATCACACTTGGTGCAGGCCAAAACAACTGGTCCGACACAGTATGAGTGAAGTGGTTTCCGTCCAGTTCCAAGTGAGGTTTGATGCAGTGTATTTTGAGTTTCTGTAGATCTTGTAAACTGATCCGTGATGCCCCAAAGCAGCCCCAAATACCCCTCAGCCAAAGAGTTTTTTTTTTTTGTTTTGTTTTTTTTGGTTTGTTTAATTATGCGCAGTGTGAAACCAAACCAAACCAATTAGCAAACAGACCAAAAACAGACGATTTTTTTCGGCAAGCACACCCATTGGTGTAAAAGTGCCCTAAAATGACCATGATGATCAATTTGATCACCAATGATCAATCATTCATTGTAGGCTTTAACATGCAGCTTCAACTGATACTAGTTTTCCATGTTCCCTATTGCATTTCCTGTTGATGCACACACTGACTCAAACAGCATCCTCAAAGGTGAAATGGACCCTTTCTCTCCCGTTCTTCTACGTTGACGGGGGTGTATGCAGGGTTTACTGGTACTACTCAGCACTGCAGATAAGCACAATGCTCCACAACCATATTTGTCCCCAAAGGTTTTTGTGCTCAGTTGGTGCTCTGTGCCACTGCCAAGTCCCCGAAGCAACAGCTTTTGAAATCTGCAGGGGTGCCCACCAGTGCAATTCTCCATAGGAAACCTTCAAAAGGAAATCAAAGCCAGGGTTTGTTTGCGTGACCTTTGCATCCCGCCGTAGAAGCAAGGGTGCCGTCATCTTAAAGAAAGATTCATCAACCCTGTCCAGTCTAAACAATACGCAGAATAGTTTGGATTGCTTTGAATGCCTGAGCTTCTGGGGGATGTGGGCAAAGATCCTACAAATAATGATATCTTTGACAAGATAAAACATCTTAAGCAGAGGGAATAAATCTCAATAGTTTTCTTCATGTAATAAATTTTCCTAGGTGAATTGCAGGTAGATAAGGATAAATGTGCTTTCAGTTATTTTAGGATTTCAGAACTATGTAATAATGACCGTGCATGACAACTCACTTTCAGCCTCCTATTAAACATATGCCACATCTAGTAAAACAGTGATACATCAAAGCATATGAACTAATTTATGTATATAGACAGTTTTAATAAGAACACAATATGATCATAATAATTACCCAACATTTTAGCATGATTTAGGATGTTATCACTATATTGTATTAAATTTAGTACTGCAATACTGTTAATATTGTTAATACTTGTTCTTACTAAGCATCAAGTTGACTAACATAACAACTAACTACGTAACACTGTTTAGTCATAATGTCCTCTCTTAGACTGGCTAGCTAATTCTAACCATGGGCACGACTTCTGTTCATCTATAGATGGTTAATCAGAGGAATAAAGAAAATGATAGCATGATGTATGCAATTAAGGTACATTACATACACAAATGCCTATCTGTCCCGTTCTTGAAAACTTTCATAAAACTATCGTCTGGTGAGCAGATTTATGGGAATCTTTTTTGTATTTATTCAAAGTTGGGACCTTTAAGAGAGCTTAGCTGTTCTTATGCTACTTTTGAATGGGATATATTTTATCGCGGGAGCTTATACAATGCCCAAAATTGACAGTTTTTTTAAAAGCCATCTTCTCCCAACTTTGTCATTTGCCAGACGCTGTCCATTAGCTAGCTCTGCTCTGTCACATGACAGCTACCAGCTGGGGAGGGTGAAGGTTAGCCCATAATTCCTCTGAGACACATGAAGCCAAACCACTTTTTTTTTTCCCCCTAACTGATGCTTACGCTATGTCACATTGCCACTCGGCACACTCGGAAGAAAGCACTAACTGCATTCTTCCACATACACAAGTTCACAGACGCCTACGATTGAGGCGCAGCTCATTTTCGTAGTGTATAACTAGTCCCAGCTTGTGGTCCTGAAAAGTGCAAAGGCTGCATGACCTTACAGCAAAATCAGTCAAATTAATGCTAAATAGGACCACCACTGTAGATTCTACTGGTTTAAGTAGAGATTTGGTTTCTACTGTCTATGATGGTCATGTCTTGGATGTACTTTGGCATGGTAAGGATTTTACAACGACTGAGATTTGTTCTACATGATTGTTTCTCTTGAGCTATCATTTTTACGTCCTTGTCTGTCAGTATTCATCACCAACAGCCACTGAAGGTCATAAAAGAAACTGTTCTCTCAAAGAACCCACGAGTGCTCCAATTCACCAAGCCACATCTGAAGGAAAACGCCCCAGGGTTCTACCATCTGACAACCGTTCATCATCAATCCATGAACATAAAGATGCAGTTGCAAACTCACTAAATCAACCAACCACAAGTCTCTGTATTGTGCAGTTGAAACTCTGGTCCTAAAACCATTGGGAGGGCCAAACGGAATAGTTGTGCTGGGTGATGTGGAGGGCACGTGAACCCACAAACAATTTATCATGGGCAACAACCACTCCCACCATAATACCACAGACCATGCAGACCTACATCTGAGGTGGAGAGTATGAGTGACCTGACTACAGACCGGTCATTACAATACTGACAACAGGAAACCGGCTATGGGTTATAATTTTGTCCACAGAACGTATAGTCATTCATTCGTTTTCAGTAACCACTTTATCCTGGTCAGGGTGGCAGTAGATCCGGAGACTATCCCAGGAACAATCAGCATGAGGCAGGGACACCCCCCTGGATGGAACACCAGTCCATCATAGGGCATTACACACACATTTTCACAAACTCGTTCACACCTAGAGGCAATTTAAAGTCAGAGCAACGCAATCGGAACAGTACAAACTCCTCCTCTGAGCTGACCTTAACTTCTAATGCATAAAGAAGCTCTTCTCTTTCTTTTTTTAATGGCATTTTCTTAGACAACCCTAGTGTTAGAGTTGTAGTGACTTGGTAGTGAGTGAACACATTTAGTTCTGGTTGCTGTAGCTGTCCCTATAGCCATTACTTCTTAAAGGCTATAATAAAATAGATTATGATTTTAAAATATAGTTCATAGTGTAAGGAAATTGGGGGTGTGTGACACGACTGGGTTTCTATGGTGTTTCTGTGATGTTTCATTCAAGTAAAAAAAAAACAAAAAAACAAAACAAACAGACACCTGCATAAAAATGTAGCTGAAAGGAACCAAGCTGGTGATTTTTTTTTTCCCCGCTCTGTTACCTGTTGTTAAAGTTGGTGCAGTAGGTGAGATCTTTGCAGCCCAGCTGGCACGGTTCCCTCACATCTGCCAGGCAGGTGATGAGATCTGTCTCCACAGGGCTGTACTCACAGACCTGGTCAAACTCCTGCCAAGTCTGAGTTCCCCAGTTGGTGCTGATCTCCTGGCACATAACTCTGTTGAAAAATAAGTTAGACGACTGCATTCAGAGACGCAAACACCTGTGGGCCTGTCAGATCCGCTTTGGGGTATGCGTTCACAAGCAAAACGTCACGCTACCCAAAACCTAGTTTAAAAAAAAAAAACGCGACTGTGAGATGACCTGCACTGTGAGGTATTCGCTTTGGAGCAGCAGTGGAGCTTGGCGCAGTCCATCTTGGCTGTTGGGGAGGTCTCTGGGTCACTTTTGGCTGGAGGGTGAGCGCTACCCAGAAAGCACTGCCACAGTGGGTCCTGGGGGAGGGGCTGGCTTCCGCATTCTGCAATCAGGCCCTCCATGATCTCGTGCTCGGTGTTCATGGTGCGCAGGATCCGTTTGCACGCCGCCTGGCAGTGTGCCTCCTCCGCCCGGTCACAACAGTACAGGCCTGGAGCAACACATATGCTTATGGTTAGAAAGTATGACAAGAAGAATGCATAGAGATTTACTGGCATGGTGGAAAAGGTAAATGTCCTGATTAGGTAACAAGCATTTGATCTATTGCTTCTTTGTATATGACATGGTTTAACTTTTAACAAATTAAGCATTAAACCATAACAAGTAAATGAATATCAGAGAGTAACATAATGAGGAGAAAATTAATTATATGACTGGTAAATTAGATTGGATCATACAGCTGTATCAGTCTAGTGATTCAGATGGAAAGACATATATTTGTGGCAGCCTAGGAAAAGCATTCACAGCATTTTATATTTTCTACTATATATCGTTCTGAAAACTATCTCTTCTGCATGTACACTATATGGCCATAAGTATGTGGTCACCTGACCATCACACCCATATGTGCTTGTTGGACATCCCATTCCAGATTTAGTGCCATTTTGCTGTCATAGTAACCTCCACTCTTCTGGGAAGGCTTTCCACTAGATTTTGGAGCGTGGCTGTGGGGATTTGTGTTCATTCAGCTACAAAAGCATTAGTGAGGTCAGGCGCTGATGTTGGGTGAGGAGGTCTGGGGTGCCGTCTGCATTCCAATTCATCCCAAAGGTGTTCAGTGGGGTTGAGGTCAGGCCAATCGAGTTCTTCCACACCAACCTTGGCAAACCATGTCTTTATAAACTTCGTTTTGTGCACAGGGGCATTGTCAGGGTGGAACGCTTTGGGTCCTCCTTTGTACTGCGCACAAAGACAATCCTATACAATTGTGTGCTTCCAAGTTTGTGGCAGCAGTTTGGGGAAGAACTACATACGGGTGTAATGGTCAGGTGTCCATATACATATGGCCCTATAGTGTATCTAACCCAGTGAAGTTACAGCATTTTAAAGCCTGGTTACCCCCAAAAGTGAATGTAACATGCGGTTAGTAAAGGCAGCATGCAAGTGTGTAAATTCAACATGTGTTTTATTCGGTCAAATCCAGGAATCAGTGTTAAGGGCTTTGAAAATCCTTTATCACTATCAGAATAGCAAGTGAGAGTCAAAACCAGAAAACAGAGAACTTGAAACCAAGGCATTAGGGGGAACAAGGCTTGGACTTAATGTCAGGAATGATGTGATACATGGTGTGGTATAAACAGTGAAACTAAGCCATGGCGAAACACAGACTCAATCAGGTTACAACGCCAATGACAGCACACGGAAATCTAAACAACACACATGATGCGAAAGCAGTGCTCATTACACTGGGAACCACCATGTACGCTGAGAGGGAGAATTCGTGAGAAAATCAGAAAAGGGACAAAATCACAAAAAGACGCCTCATCTACCGCTACATTTATAACCTTATCTACATATGAGAAAAACTGCCAATTTTTGAAAAAAAATTATAAAATTAAAATGGGAAATGCGTTTTCACTGCATCATCCACATCAGTCTCTGTCTCATCACCTGAGCCTGAAGTTACTCGTGGAATATAAACACAAGCCGGGTTAATTAATTCTGATTAATTCAGTCAGTTCTGTTAGCTAAGTTTCTTGTCATTTTTTTATTAGGACATTTAAATGATCATGATGATGATGATGATGATGATCAGTAACTGATTTCAATCAGAATTGATTATACTTATGTCCATTTTGCTACGGCATTCATCTATCTAATAAAAGATGAATCAGGAAGACAGCCTAAATAAGTTTAGCCTAAATAAAAACATTTCCACATCGTTTTCCACATCATTAAAATGTTTTCTTACAGTCGAGATATCAGAGGGTATTACTGGCAGAAATTTTTATTCAAAAAAAAAAAGAATTTAGGCAGAATATTTCAGTCAAAAGCCATTTTTTTCCATCATATTTGGATTTTTTTTTTTGGACAAATTTCTACAATTTCCCTGCAGAGTTTTCCCAGACCATCACGCACATATGTTTCCATGTTTGATAAGGCTAATATAAACTGTCTTAACAGTTAGATGGGTCATTTTGCTGTGCAGAGTGTAGGAGGTGTGCTCACTATCGATGGGACTCCTGGTCGGGTATGATTTGGTGTAGTCGGCCACGCAGCTGATGAGCTGGGGGCTAATGGTCTGGCAGTACTCCTTAACGGTGTTGATCTGAGACACAGTGGGTGAGGAGTCTGTGCGGAAGATGGCCTGGCAGTATTCCCGGCAGTGAGTGTGTCTCCCTGCATAGCTGCAGCACACTGAGCCCACTGCAAGAACACAAGACGACACGCCAATAAAAAGTGGGCTCATGGGATTCTCAAAGCTGCAAAAATTAGTCCACTAAACTGAGCCTGTAATTGAAATACAAATAAGAAACAAAAACAAACCATAATAATCACATACATACATACATACAGTGGGGTCCAAAAGTCTGAGGCCACATTGAAAAACCCCAATATTCAAGATGTTGCACAATTTCTAGGTGACTATCTAACTGTAAGCAAATTTGTACTATTGACCATGTTAACTCCTTTGTACAAGTAAAAGGTAAAAGGTCAGATCTTTCCGTGAGTCTTATCCCTTCCGCTGAAGCACGTGTTCAGACGACACGCCGATGGATTTGATCTAACACGGATCATCAGGTTTTACACAATCTTGTGGCGTCTCTGTGTCACCTCGAGCGCACGCTGTCATTAAAACAAAAGGCGAACGCGTTGGATACGAAGAAATTCTGAAATTCACGTAAATATTTTGAAGATTCTACTTTTCCACTCAAGTGGTTGCTGATCATTTTAAATCATTTGCAGTGGAAACCTACAAATTACGCTGAAAACGAACGCCACAGAGAAGCATTTAGACCCCACTGTATAGACAGAATGCGCCACAGACCCCTCGGGTCACTCGAACCAAAGGTTACGGCCCATAACGCAAAGAGCTCCACGTCAGGGGGGGGGTCCAAAGTCTGGCCAGGAAACTCATAGTGTCTGTGATTGACTGTGACTGCGGGGCAGTTTGCACACACATGAGCATTTGATTCACTGGTGAGCTCAGTAGCAGGGTACATTTCAGCGAGGTGGGAGGTCAGGACCCTGCCCTGCAGGCACGGGAACATGATTTGCCAAGTAGAACGGTGTCTTGTTTCCTTTTCGCACAAGTTAGCATGCGGAGAAGTTACACAGCGGTGTTGATATTGTACAGTATTTCCTACATCAAATACAAATTAGACAACTGATATATGTGGCATTTGAAGTGATAGAATTTTTAATACGTTGTTCAGTTCATTTTTAAAGGAATACATGCACTGAGCACTTACTTTCATTTTTGGCGATACAGCTGTAGAGTGGTTTCTGCAGATGAAAAAGAAAAGCGTGTTAAACACAGGCACTGCTGGAGAGAAAGCAATAACATCCTTGATAGAGAGGGCAATTCTGTTACTTGTAGGTTTTGGCAGTGCTTTGTTTAACACGTTTTTTTTTTCTTTTCTTTTTTCTCCTGTATATCAACATCAAAGAAAAAGCAGAGCAGATAAAATATTTGGAGAGCGTTCAAACGCCTGTGTTTCGTCCCTGACAGACATTTCAAACCTCCCATCCCATATTTTTTTTGTATATAAATATATAAAACACTGAGATATCATTCAAGCCAGGATCGCTCGCCACACTCCTTCTTTTTAAGCTTATTTTAAATTTCAGCTTTGGCCATCATGAGAATATCAATTAAAAATAAGCGTTTAGAAGAGCTTTGGTCATTAACACCTTACTTTGACTTGCATGCCAAGTAAAAAAAATAAATAAATAAAAAAATTAAATAAAAAAATTCTTGGGACTCTCATAAGTGCTTCACGGAGTTTAGCCTTTTGCGTGCTTTGGCTCGGAACAAAATTGCTCGTAAATTGAGGGCATGAGATGAAAGCGGCTCAGGGTTTAAAGCGGGAGTGTGTCTGCTCCAAAGCAAACATTATGCCCAGTGGTTTGTTTGTTTGTTTGCTTGTTTGTTTAGACAGAGGAGGTGATCCAGATTAAAGGAGGGAATAAAGGGAGGGGAAAACATAGCAGTGATAGAGTACGTGCTAAGCACTACGCTGAAAAATGACTTTTTCTTTATTCATTTATTTAGTTTTACTTCATGCTTTTTTCATATCTGCACCATTACTTGAGATTTCCTCCAAAAACCCCGATGTCTCAACTCACAGCTGTGTATACACCATATCTATGAAGAATAAAAAAAAAATAAATAAAATTATACAGGAAACCATTTTGTGAGAGAGGTAGGACTGATGCATGGGAAATCGTTTTTATTAGCACAGAGATAAGTCAAATAAAGTTTCAGTCCCAGTTCTGACAACAGAGCAACTTGCAATAAACCTTCAAGTCGCAAGTCGGCACTGGGAAACTCTTTAATGAGTGCTGTGGGTTTACCAGATTACAGCTTTGTTTGTCTGTTTATCTCAAACCAAACAGAGGTCCATAATCCGTCCGGGAATAACCGGGAGAAAACGTGTATGGATTCCCCAAATCCCAATGGTCAGGTGTCATGGTTTTTTTTTGTTAGATTTCACTTTCGATTCAATGTCAAGGTACAATGAAGACAACTACGATTTCTGTTTATACTTTTTTTCTTTACTCCTGTTACAAACTGTACAGACAACATATCAGTATGATCTTGATCTCATGATAAATGAGGAATAAAACACTTGGCGTCATGCCGTTATAGGAAATAATCAACAACAGTGTCGTGTGATGTGAATCAGATAGCCGTTAGCACCCGGTAGTTGATTATTTTTCCTAACAGCACGTCCTGAAGTGTTTTATTCCTCTTATACCACGGCATCCTTCATCAATTACCATGTCTTAGTAATTAAAGATCGACTTTTTATCCACATATAGTTACGTTTGATGTTGTGAAACATCCATGAAAAATTGCAAATTAGTATCTGTTGTCAATTCTGCTATAGTCTGCAGTGTGTTATCTGGCTTATACCACAGCAATCTGCCGGTGATTACAATGTTTAATTAGTCACTGAACAACACATCACACTTTTTAATGGTTTATAGTCAGAATTAAAGTCGTGGAATGTCTGAGATAGTTAGTGAGTTAGTTCCTGTTCTCAGCTACATTACAGCTGCGTTAAACAGTCATTCTTTACCAGCCTCTCTCTCTCACACACACACACACACACATATCCATCTATTATTCGTCTTAGATTATAAGGAGTGTTTGCCGTACAAGTCCTTACAAACAATGACGTATAAGGACAAGCACGTTAATATTAATCTATCGTTTATGCTACAGCTGGAACTACGCTGTTATACACCTTCTGACCAATCAGATTCGAGAATTCAACTGTGCTGTGGGATAAAGAAATGAATCGACACCTTGGTGCCAGTCATGTCTGGGAATACGAAAGCGCTGTGTACGTTTTTATAACACCTCTTATCTGTCGGTTATTCACAGAAAACAAGTAGCAGATCTGACGCTAAGATCTTTCCATATTTCATATTTCATTAGATGTTACAGAAGAATAATTGAAATCACGTTGTTCTGCTTTTGTTCAGTGGTTTATTGGCGTGTAGTTTGCAAACCCAACACCGAAGTCTGTATCGTGTTTGCAGGCTTCGCTCCAGTGGTCGGCTTCTTGCGGTAAGCTGGAACCCCGAGCTGAAACTACGCTGAAATGTAACTCCTACACTGAAACCTCTCCCTTGGAGACTTCTATAGAGCCGCACCAAACTTTTTTTCTTTATCTAACCATCTTTAAGACACTCAAAATCGATACTTTTTTTTATTTTTGTTCACGTATCCTGATATAATATGAATTTTGCCATATCACCCACCTCTACTGTAATTTTTTATATTTTATTTTTCTTACCTCTGTGTCTTTTCTGCACACTTTTGTGATATCATTCTTAGACGATGCCTGGAAAAGAAGAAGAAGAAGAAGAAGAAGAAGAAGAAGAAAAATAAAGCCATCTGAGATTGAGGCAGAGTTAAAACTGAAATCAAGAATTATAATAAACGCTAATAAAAAATCACACTCAGTACACACAGCACAATAAAGACACAAATTCAATCACCTCTAATGATATATACTGCAGAAACATTATGTCTTCGCAGGTGAAAATATCCTGAATATGATATATCCAAATGTATCTAATATTTCTTACTATAAAATTATTCAGATTATTCAGCCTGCTTTTAATCATTTCAAGCTTTATATTTTTTTTTATTCTGCTGGCTGATAATTTTGCTTCTTTCTACAAAATGAAATGCTTAAAATAAAAAAAAAAATGATCTGGCTTGAAATTAGAAAAAAAAAAAAGTCTAGAAATGAATTTGACTACATTCCAGGGCAAAAAAAAAAAAGACAAAGACAAAATATTACGCTTTTAATGGTCTTAACAACAAATCATTGGTCAGGAAATGAGCAAGATAAAGGAAGTTATTATGGGAAGCTTTTCCTTTGATTTCTTTAAATGTTTAAGCCTTGTGGTCCTTGATGGGCTGCATCAGGTGTGGCAGAAAACCAAATATTGACTAATCTTTAAAAAAAAAAAAAAAATCCCAGAAGATATTTTTGGAAAATTTTACACACCCAGACATGTGTTCGTTTGAATTTTACATCAGACATTTTAATCATGATCATGAGTTCACCTTTGTGTACAAGCAGACTATATAAGCGAATTTCCCTGTTTCTAGCTTTTCCCCAAACAAACAGATGCAGAAGCAAACGAGCAAATGGTGGCACAGGAGCTCTCAGGGGTGCGTTTGTTTCATTCTTACTAATTTTCAGACCAATGATTTGTTGTTAAAGCCATTAAAAGCTTCATATTTGCCATTTTAAGCTTGGCCCATTTTTTTTTTTTTTTGCCCAAGAGTGTATATTCAAAATCTTTTCACTTGCTTATATGTCTTTTTTTTTTTTTTTTGCAGTGTATCTGTACAGTAAAATACTCCCGGGACCTTTTCCCCTTTTCTGAGGCGAAGTGAGATCGTCTGAGTATTTACCTGCTTGCATTCCCTACGGCACTCTGCTGAGATGGCCAGTTCACAGCAACCAAGGCCGACCCATCCGTCGGATTTCCTCGATGCCCCTAAAAAGGTCCACAAACATACTGGTGAAAAGGCACAGAACAGAGAAAATCTCTCTTTCTCTCTGTCTTTCATCAGATGTTCAATTATAATGTAACACTATTACAAACAAATTTTGCCCAATATGTTTCTAATGTACTGTCTTCAGTCCTGGATCGTATCGGGCTTGGACCGTTATTTTAATGGACATTGTTACATGAAGGTTGATGCATACAAGCTGTGACATTTTTGCTCCTGGAAGGCATTGGATCTTCTTTTATGACTAAAGGTACTGAGGGGGAAAAAAACAAAAAAAAACAAAAAACAAAAAAAAAACAGGTGGGCTTAGATAAAACCATGCACACATCCCTGTGATGCATCTGGGGCTTCAGATCTTACCAGGTAACGTAGAGTTAATGCAGATCCAAAGCTCATTCTGCAAAAAAAAAAAAAAAGACAACAAATGATGATAAGATTTCAGAGATTCTGTTTGCAGTATGTTCTACTTAAAAGTGCACTAGTTCCGTGCACACATTCTTCCGCTCAGCTGTGATCGCAAAGAAATTCATTACTTTTCATCGAACTTCTACAGTGAAACCCGAGACTGTGGTAGGACCACGCTCATATCGCATTTCCTATCTAATCCACTTTTCTGTAATATCTTCCCAAGTATGTTTGTGCTTGCTTGATTTTATTTTAAAGCTGTGCTGTAGGTTTACTGTTCGTTAAAGGAAAAAAAAAATCCATTCGGAAACACGGTAAATATACTTATACTGAAATATTTGTGATCTAAACGAAAAACGCGAAAACTCAAAGTGAATTTCATTACAAAATAAATCTTGGATGCCAATGAAGACCAATAAGTTGTTCAGTGCAAATGTTTCCTTTAGGTACATATACAGTATTTACAGTATTTACAGTAAAGGCTATAATGCCAGCGACAATGTCATTTAACTACTTTCACTGTCATTTATTTGTTAGATATAATAGTTTTTTTTTTCAATACATGACTGTTACACCATCATTTGCATATATTTGTGCTCTTTTTTAAAGCTCCTGATGTCACATTGATTGACAGCTTCATACAATTTGCATATGAGGGCCGCAATGGAAAAATATGAATTATAATTATTTAAATTGCCCGAACCAAACTTAACCAAAGGCAAGGAATAAAACCCAGCTGCACTCTGCACAATGAATTCATTAAACCTTTGCCAGTCTTAGTATTGCTTTTCCTAGTGTTTTTTTAAGATTATTTATTTATTTTATTTCAGCAAGGCTCCAGAGGGCCTCTCATTACGAAATTAAAAAGACATGGATCAGAGAACCTCAACGACATGACTAGAGCTTGTGGAAAAGCCGTGAGGGACGTTGCTGCAGCAGCAGCTACAATCTCTCAGGATGACGGTCGCTTGAGAGAGAGAGAAAGCATGCTGGCCTACTCAAGGATTTGTTTCTGGCTTTCACAAGACGGTCAACAAAATAAACAGGATATTTTCTGATGTTAGTGCTGTATGTCATTGTAAATATTCCTTCATGCTCTCTGGCTCCTGAAAAAAGCAGCTGCTGTCAAAGACCATCACTGTTATTTATGAAAGGCAAAAAAAAAAAAAAAGAGCAGAGAGCATATATTCACACGGAATAAAATGTTCGAAATTATCACGATGTGCGTTTGATACCTTCCAAACCCATCTTCTTGCCACTATGTGGCTCTTTAAATCACACAACAATTCGAGCAACTCCATTCCGCTCGAAATGTGTACAGCGGCGCAAACCACTTCCAAAATCCGTTTGGGCAAATTAGGGAAGGACACGTGTCAAAATAAAATAAAGTGTTCCACTTGATGCCTAATTAGAGGCTGACTGTAATTGCATGCTGCTCCCGCCAGCATTCCAGGTTTGTAATTAGGGATGAGGGTGGAGTATATGAAGCTGTTTGTCAGCCTTTATCTTTTGTACTTTTTTTTTTTTTTTTCACCCTGGTCAGGTGAGACCAAAACAGAGGGACGTATGTCACGCAAAGCAAGGAACGTGCACTGTTTACTTTAGAGCTCAATCGGACGGACAGGTGGGTTCAGCTTACCATAGACTCGGGACAGTAACTTGGTAAACGCTGGAGAAGGTGCTTCAGACGGGATTCACTTCTAATAGTTGCAAGCTGTGAAAAAAAAAACAAAAAACAAAAACAATACACCACTGAGCTGTCAGAAGAATTCAAAAGAAATATCGTTTTTAATATCAATACCAATACTGCTTTAGGCAATCTAAATGTTCTTGGGTTGTAGGCTGTTTTTGTAGCAGGACTTAATAAAATTCATTGGCTTTATACCACAGCGCTGCTGAATTCTTGATTCTGATTGGTCAGAAAGTTATTAGTTTTCTACAACAGCACAGTTTGGGCAGATGTACCAGCTGTAAATCTAATCACAGGTTTATATTAATGCCCATCCTTATAAGTTATCATTTCGTAACACCATACGCAGGAACTTATATGGTGGATGTTCCGCATAATCTGATCTAAAGGTAATACTGTTAAAATAGTGTTTATAGAGTGAAGTTTTCTGAAATGAGATGTTTAACATTTATGGAAGGAGTCTCCAGTGCCAGTGGTTCGTAACAATCAGGAAGTCTTCTGCCACGGGAAGGAGGACGTGTTCCGGTTTCCTCCGGTTACTAACATGACGAGCTGTATTTTTTGTCTTACTGACTTCAGCTGAGAAAAGAGAGGCTAGTGAGGAAATGACTGTTTATAGCTGCTATAACATAAGTGATAACAGGGACAAACTTGTCTAGCAGACAATAACTATAACTACAAATGGTTAAAAAGTATGATGTGCCGTTCATTCATTTAAAAAAAACCTGTAACTGTTGACATGCGATGGTATAAGAGGAATAAAACACTTCTAGGCATGCTGTTACTGGAAAATAACCAACTTCTGGGCGGTAACAGTAACATCGCTTCACGATTATTTTCCTGTAACAGCATGCCCCGTCATGTTTTATTCCTTATTTATAAGCAGCCATCCTCATAGAGGTTCTTACAGTACAATTAAAGAGGAATGAGAGTTAAGGGAAAGTAAACAGTGCATTGATTCCTTTTTTAATACTCTTCTTTAACTGCGGCTGTGGACCTGCCTGACATGACCCTGGGGCATGATTCTGTCCAGTCGACGAAGCTTTATGCCTAGTGAACACTACATGACTATTGAAATCTCAGAATCATTTTACTATACACACTCTGTGCCATTTATTGTATGCAGTCTGTTGACTTGACTACACCTTGACTCGCACAACTCCTGGCACAGACCAGGATCACGCATTATATAACTTGGTGGGACCGCATATAAAGAAAGCCTGACCTCAAAATCCCATTGCCTCATATGTTTATCTAGTGAGTCAGAGTAATTTGCTGTAATTGTTTATTTCTGCACGAATGTGTCTTTTTCACTTAATGTTGGCTAAGATTTCATGCTCTTTCCACAGCTCTGGCAACCTCACTTTAATTTCCTTGATCCACAGTGAACACATTCACCATGATTGTTGCTCAAGTTGTTGTTCCATCTTGTCCCGTAAAAGTTTCCTCTTACATTCTCACTGTGAGGTGCATATGAAGGTGCATAAATATGGTGTGTGCTTTATAAGGACAATCCACAATCAGAATTGTAACATGGAAAAAAAAAAAACTACGAAGTACATAAAAACAAGTCTTGGGAAAACAAGGCTAGGACTACAATAAAAAAAAAAAAAAAAGATGTTAAAACTTTGTGACAAAAAACAAAGAAACAGCAGGGTATACACTGACAAAACGAAGCAAAGAGTAACACAGGACAGGTGGACACAATCAGGTAACGAACCAGTGACGGGATGGAGCGGAGACAGGACTGGAACAGAAACCAAAACATAAGCACATGGCGCTTGTTGCCATGGGAACCACATTGTGAAGGGGGGAATCCATGACACTCATCTAGGTTCTTATTACTCACCCTACATGCTTCGTGGCCAATCATTTCAAACATGCAGGTTAATATCAGTGTGTCAGCAATTACTGAAACTGCTCATATTCAACAACCAGTCGTAACAGGCAAGTCAGGTGATTAATTGCCGATCTCCTGCAGGGAATATCAGTTCTCATGATTTATGGTTTGTTTTATGAAAATCAGTCAAATCTGCCACAGGCAAGATAGCGTCACAGTGGGTTTGAATTTGCTTAGTCAGCTTTTGGTGGTGGGGATTACTCTGAAAGAACATTCGGTGTGAGAGATTAATTAGCATTCACGCCTCTAGAACAGTTTGTCATTTTTCCTAACTGCTGCAGGCAAGGCAGAAACGTATCTGCCAAAAACTGACTTGAATTCCACATGCTCATGCTAATTAATCTTGTTTTAACAAATTAGGACACATTCATGCAACCTGTTTTGGAGTGGGCGGTGGAATCTTAGTAGGGATTGTGTGACATAAATGGGAACCGCATCTCTCACTCTGTCTCGTAAGCTATCTGTCTACCACTTTTAGCATGTGAAGGATTAAACTGTCATTTTATCAGACCATTTTGAAGTTAGACTACATGCACGTTGGTAGTCAGAATAAATGGTGCTGAGGTTTGAGAAATAGCATGCATTTCCTGATGCTCCACCTTGTACCTCGTTAACTTCCTATAAATTCCCCTCTCTCTCTCTTTCTCCGCTGGTGACCAGGGATTTCTGCACCAACCACCTCACCGTCTTCTCCCTACCATCCAGCATCTCCTACCTTAAAGTCTGTAGTGGGAGGCCTGGCTATCTGGCCCACAATCTCAGAGGTCCCATTTTTCTGAAGTTCCACAATTACTTTTCATGTCATTTAGTGGAGGCTGTGGTCAGATACAATCGTGTCCATTTGTAACTTGGCAGCAACATAATGTAGTTTTGTTGTGGTTTTCTGCTACAGAAAACCACACTGAATTTCTCAAATCGAATTGGAAATGTCCGTGCTTTGGGGGACATGCCTATTGTAACCATGCCTAAACCAACATTTTCTTAAAACTGCAATGTTTAGCAAGACCTTTGCTATCAACGTAGTGAATAATCTTACATTTTCTAGCCTCCATAGATTCTAAGCAGTTCAGATATTTGTGTCAATTTTTTCAGTGGTCATCGATAAACACCAGTAGTCCCTGTTGTAAGGTGGTATATGTTTTAGACTATTTCTCGTGTTTCTCCAAAACATTCCTCTTTCCATCGCTCATCTTCTCATGTCATCTGCTCAGGACACTGTGTCCCAGAACTCTACAGACTTGTTTATGCATTTTATGGTGGTCTGTATCTTGTGGTGAGTCCTCTGAAGTAATGCTGGTCTGCTCTTCTCTTCATGCTAAGTCTTTTGCCGCATCTTTGTCTACATCCTGGAGAGTTTTGATCTCTCCGACATCTGAACAGAGTCCTTTTTTTTGTCTACTTTTGTGGCTGTCCATGGTATTTGTTTGGTTTGTTTTTGCTATGCTCATCACGTATTATACAGGTGTTTTTTAATGCGTGCAATGATTTGCCATGTCTTTTATTTTGCATTTTACTTTGCTGTCTCACGAAGGCTTTCTTTACTGATGTTTAAACTTCTTCAGTCCTCATGCTGATTTGCCATGTCTCTGATTGACATCTTTTATTTTGCTGTCTCACGAAGGCTTTCTTTACTGATGTTTAAACTTCTTCAGTCCTCACGTTGACAGACAACAGCGACAGACCCCAGACACGAACGCCACATCTAAAATCCATGCTATACTATATGTTAGCTCTCTTGTGAATGAATTAATGATGCACAACTTATTTATTTATGGTCCCTTCAAACTGACGGCTGTCATTTCTATATGTATGTAAACACCCCAACATTTTGCATTATATTTCATAGCTGTTTGGCTTCGCTCTTTAAGCAATGCCATATAGTGCTAGAAAGATTTGGAGTCTACAAGTGCAAACAATTACAGGACGTTGCCAAATTTTGCACGGTTGCTGATAAGCTCCGATTAATTATGATGTCCAGTCCAGACTGCTGTATGGTAATTTCATATAGTCTGCAAAAACCTTTGTGCATACCTAAAACAAGAGCAGCTGATGGCCAGTGATTTCTTGGCGACTCTTCAAAGAAAATCTGCTGCACACTCCAACAGAAAAGGACCAGAGCCTCTGTGAGTGAATGACCTATCCAGTCCATTTAGAAAAAAGTTTTTCTCTCTTTTCTTTTCGAAGGCTAAATCAATGGCGGGTGCCAGGCAGAACATCTAAAGAAGGCCGTCTTGCTTCTTTCAAGGGGCTCAAGGCCTCGTCTCATCAAAGCTCCAAGCTTCCATTAAGGTGAAATAGCTGGGCGATTACAGTGACACAGCCTGGAAGCCTCCTCTCTCTCTCTCTCTCTCTCTCTCTCCACAGAAACCCTGCTGCAGTCCAGCACTAACAAGGTGTCATTACTGCCCAATGCTCTAAGCTCCTACATTTGTTTTTTTTTTGTCAGCTATGTCTTTCAAGTTGTCAGTATTTCAGACTCGGGGTCCAATTCTTTCTTTCTATTTCTCCAGGTTCAGATCTTTCTGCCCATTTTGGGGCCAGGTATATATATATATTGCTTGTTCATGTGAGCATTCATTATCCAGTATTTTCATTTTTTTTTCCCAACACTCATTTATCAACAAACTCACACTGATTTGCCCAGTGTAAACTGTGTTGTGTTCTCCCTCCCTCTCTTTGGCAGGTGCAATTATTGGCAAAAGAGGGCTTCCCGTAGCTGGCGCGTTGTCCGGACAGCCACTGTAATCTGAATGGGACTTTCTTTTTCAGAGAGGAGGGGGCTGCTGCTGCCAGAGGGCTCAAGGTTAAAGTAACGCCACTGGCTCAGCTGTTTCTGATTGCCCGAAAAGTCCTTTCAGACATCTCTTTCATGTCTTTGGAGTTTAGGAGACAGACGGGAATCTATGAAAGCCTTCTTGGCTTCGTCACATACTCTCCCCGCAGTAAATAAAAGTAAGTGAAAAAGCCCTCACCTGCTCCTCAGTATGATGGGAGGAGTGAGGGAAACTTTTATTCACTCACGCTCTTTCTCATCACTTCACTTCAAAGGGGGGAGAAAAAAAACCCGGCACTTCTCATCCAACCAGTCTATATATTTCTAGCAGCGCTGACACTAAATACATTGTTCGAGAAAATAAGGTTGTGCATTCTCTGCTTTTGCTAAAGCTCCTTTCAGTGTTCATAACAAGTAATGGATTGGCCCTACATACCCGCATGCCGAAAAATGTACCCGTCTGTTTTTGCCCAACTAAGAACTAAAACAACTGCAGAGCTTTAAAGATCGGCCAAGAGTTTGAAAGTCAGAAATGGCTTTAAAGCCAATGTTATGTTGTAACTGCTAATTCTGGATAACACTAAAAGAACGGATGCCGTGGTAACATTCTTACTATGTCCAGATGTGAATAAATTATACTTCAACATTGAATTAATTAAAATCTCAAAATGTCTCAAAATTTTCCAAATGTCAAACGTCAATTCTATGTTTCATCACAAATTCCACAAAACGCTCATTACATTAACCCCTTAAACCCTTAGAGAAGTGTAATCGGCTCCAGACTTACGTCCCTAACTACATGCCTTTGCTATTAGTTTCACTCTAGTTACTGAATGCCACAAATCGCCTCACAGCACAGCCCGTGCTCTTACTGTGACGTGTTTTTATTTTGCTTCCTAGTCCTGTCTCTGTCCCTATTCTCTCACTGGTTTGCTTCCTGATTGTAGTCATCTGTTTTTAGGTTAGTTTCCTATTCATGCACTCCTGTGTGTTTTTCTCCTCGTAAGCTCTTACCATGCATGTGTTACTTTAAGTCCAAGCCTTGTTTCCTGTTACCTTATTTGAGGCTGCCTGCTTGAGATTTGACCTGCTCTGTGGATTATGAGTATTGGATTTGCCCTGCTAAAAAAAAGCCGCTATGTATATTCATCTGTGCCCTGCCTCTAATTACCACATTTTACACTGAATAATTCATAGCAGATACTAAAAAAAATGCTTCCTGATGAATAATTGAATAATAATCCAACGTTTTAGAAAGTCAAACGGACGCATAGTGCTAAAACTATATACACACTCTAAACACAAATTTGCAGAAATGCTTTATCGAGCAAACTCTGTATATGGATACTGACATGTGACTCAGTTCTTACCTGATCGCATGCGTCTTTACACTGGGGGAGCTCCGCGGCATGATGGCAGCAGGAGGGGTCTATAAAAGCGAAATGCACACAGACACAAAAGAGCACAGAGTTAGTCCTGTTTGCTCCAATACACTGCCAATCTACATCAGATCCATGCATGCGTCATCAACTTTGTGTGTACTGATTTGAGGGTAGTTGTGCAGATGGGTGACAAAGTAAAGGAAAAACCAACATAAATTTTCTTAGTAAGGTGCCGGGCTACTACGAGCCACCAGAGTCAGATCAAGTCTCTGGAACTGTACTGGAAGGATAAACACCATTCTTCCAAAAGATATTACGTCTTGGACTTTGACACTGGACTTCGTATCGGAAGCTTGTAAGTTTAAATCCCAGCACTGCTAAGCTGCCACTGCTGGGCTCTTGTGCACGGCCCTTAACCCTCAGTTGCATTAAAAAGAAAAAAAAAAAGAGATAAATGTAAGTCGCTCTGGATAAGCTCTTCTGCCAAAGGCTGTAAATGTGGCATAGCGGCACTCCGCTGCACGTTGTGCTGCATCACACCACCATGACTTGCATACTTTCATTGGAAGCAGTTCAAATTCAAATTCAAATTTTATTTGTCACATGCATAACCATACACAGTACGACTTGCGGTCAAATGCTTTATACAGCTGTTCCGACATAAAATTAGAAAATATAGAAAAACATTAAATATAAAGAAAAATATATACATAAAAATATATAAAGAAAAATAGAAAGAAAATATTAAATATCAGAAAAATATATACATAAAAAAATATGAAGGGATTAAAAAGAAAAGTGTATAAGAATATATATATGGATATACGGATGGTGGCAGCAGCGGTCTGACAGTACCATGTAAGAGACCATCAAAAATTGCCACGACTGACTGTTTTTCAAGTCATCCAGGCGGGGTGTTGGGTAAAGTTTTCAACAAGCAATGACCGCGCTTTGGATTAACCTCATAAGCTACGATATTGCCGCTGCGAAAGGATGATAGTTGATAGTTAAGTTAAAATTTGTTACTGAATCTATACAATGCTATCCATTTTTACCTAGCTTTTAATTTTTCCTCCTATTCAAAGTTCAATTATTTGCTTTCGTACAACTGAATGTAAAGGTAAAAGTACTGTTAAACTCAGTATTCCACGGCTTTGTTCATCTACTACAGTTCTACCGTTTTGCTGGTAGTTTCAGCTGATAGCTGAGCATCCAAGTGAGTATAACTAGCCCCGTATCCTGGATGGAAAGAATGTCATTCCTCTCTTCAGGTCTTGAGTACAGAATATACTTGTACATTCAGCGGCCCTTACAGCCGGTCCGGCTGAAAGGGTGGCTTTGTACATGTGTCAAAGGAAGCATGTGTTGGCTTTTAGCTTCCTGGATTGGTAAATATTGGAAAATAAATAACACTTTGAATCTGATTTTACGTTAAATATTTAAATCCCGACTGCCAGCTTATGAAACTGCAAATGGTTACTGAGATAACACACTCCAGAAATTTTACAGTTTAGTCAGCATTTTCTTCTACTGCATCTCTCTTCTCAAATTTCAATTAAAATAAATTGCATAAACAATAAAATTGTATATTATTTTCATTTGAGGAAAAAAAAAAATGAAACCACAAACACATATTGAAACACAAAGAGCCCCTTCAGCGAAGGGATAGTGTGTAAACAGACCTGCGGGTTTAACATGCTACACAGAAAAACAGCGCATAGCAGGATCGAAAAGAGCATGCTCTCTGTGTATGGGTGCAATGGTTTGTTTATAATAATCGCAACGGGGAGGTGAGGCTTTGAGGACCTTATAAAAACATATTCTCATCTGTTTATGCTCTTCCAGAAAATGTCATTATTATCAGACGGGTGCGCTTTCATCTCTGCCCAGCCTCGGCCGTCATCCATTTGCGTCTCATCCAAAGCCTGAGCCTTTCATCAGCGTGATTCGATCTGTTTCTTTTCTTTTGTCCCGACTGTCTTTTACCTGTCTCGTTTCTCTTCTGACGGTGTAAGGAGGAGCAGAGTGCAGCCTACGACTGAGCGACACTATGGGCTCAGGAGACAGTCATGGGGGCCTGTGGCTGAGCGTCTGGACCGGTACTGGATTCTATCGCAAAGGGTTAGGAGTCTGAAACAGCCAGACGCCTTCAGGAATGACAGAGTGCAGGATGCTTCACCTCTCGAGGTCCTGATAAAGAGACGGCTTTCTGTAATGAGCTAACACCAGCATGACCTGACACTTAAGCCATTGGTACACTTAAGATGAACCTGGTGTATGTCTTTCCAGGACTCTCTACACTGCTAGGAGGTGCAGAATGTTTCTGAGGAGGCTGCGAGCCAAGTCAACATGTGATACTGAAGTGTTGTCAGATCTAAGGTGTTGCCATGGACTACTTTAGCAAAATAACCTTTCGTCAGCCTGCATTTTGGGAACAAGTGATAAGCGCAACCATTTGTCCATTAATTTTACATCATGTGGTACCAGCAGACCTGCCAACCCCGAAGTGGTATAATGCAAAGTCCTGCAACGGGGAGCGGGACGCAGTACACTTTTTGATATAGTCCTTTCACAAGGTAGAGACTGGAGTGTGCGTATATACAGGGTTTTACGGCAACCGTCAGGCACTGGGGAGAGAAAAAGCTAGTTTAGATGCTAGAACAGCTTGCACACACACTTTCTTATTAATACCTCTACACAACATCTTTTAAGAAAGAAAGAATATTTTTACTGTAAACATTTCCAAACTGCCTATGGACGAGCTTCAATATTTAGCGTTAAGATGTAGACACTAGAAAAGTTTACAATGGAATGGGTTACTTTCTGTCTTTAAATCATTACCTATGGCAGCTAATAAAACTTGTCCATGTGTACTTTCCTAGTGTCTACATCTTAACTAATACAGAAAAGCGCAGGAAAGCACGATTTTCCCCCCAAAGTGCTTGTGTCTGTATATACGCACTGTCCAATTTCTACCGCAAGGGGCTTGACCATGCCGTTCGAAGATGTCTGCGCTGTGTTGACCGCAGCAAAGCAAACAGCGATTTTAATCACTGTCTAATTATCATTATTAGATTAAATTAGATTTGACACTTTATTAGTCTTTTGTGTTTTGGTTTGATTTATTTTCTCTTTTGGCCAAAACAATGCCAGATTTTCAGCGGCATCCCTAATAAATACAGTTAACTGATGTTAATCATACACTTGTCTAATGTTAGCTAAGAAGAACATACACTGAGAGATTTTATTTCACGTTAATAAACTCGAAATGTTTTCCATTTACCTTGATGGAAAGTGCGGGAAAATCAAGGCGAGTGATTAAGGTGAGGTGAATGGGGTGAAGGGGGCGGGGCTTCCAGGGTGTCAGTTAATATCAGAGAGTTCAAAACACCTCTGCAACTTGCCAATCATTCCCATGTTGATTGGAACATGTGCCGTTTTCAGTAAGGGGAAAAAAAAGAAGATGTGTATTTTTGCGTGACAAATCATAGCAGAATACTTAAATGTTAAGAGTTCCAACAGAAAACGCGGAAAGGTCGGCAGGTTTGCATCAGTGAATTAGTCTATTCACTCTCACGCCTATTATTTATTTATGACAATATCTGTAAGAACTTTCGCATTTGGTAACCCTATCAAACAGTGAAAGAACAGCAGTGGTGGCAGCATTTTTGTGTCAAACGATTAACCGGGTATTTGAATACATGTGCACACACTACAAGACATCAAACTTTTAAACAATGTGAGATAGCAAAATACACCTTCAGCACAAAATATACCTACTGGACCGAAATAAGTTCAAGGCATACCTTCTTAAAATGCTCTTAGAATGCTTTCTTGAAAAGGTTGGCCATTTGGCCAAGGGGGCAGTCGTGGCCTAATGGTTAGACTTGTAACCCGAAGGTGAACCTGAAGGTCGTGGGTTCGAGTCTCAGGTCCGGCAGGGATTGTAGGTGGGGGGAG
>CM075003.1:6542887-6559776 GCA_037576675.1 Pangasius sanitwongsei | reverse complement strand
CACGACTGAGGTGAGACCCTTGAGCAAGGCACCGAACCCCCAACTGCTCCCCGGGCGCCGCAGCAAAAGAGGCTGCCTACTGCTCGGTGTGTGCGTGTGTGCGTGTGCGTGCGTGCGTGCGCGCGCGCGCGTGTGCGCACTTGGATGGGTTAAAAGCAGAGCACAAATTCCGAGTATGGGTCACCGTACTTGGCCACAAGTCACTTCACTCACTCACTCGATGTCAGTCAAACGGCCTCTTCCTGTGACAGCAAGCTGTTCTGTGTCTGGCTTTGCATGAATAGTGGAAATAGCTATTTATATAACTATACATTATATAACAGTTCGCTATGATGGGGTTCTCCAACTTTCTGAGCTGTTTGTATAACAAAGCAATTAAATTTGTGACAAACCCACATTCAAAGTGTGAAGTAGACACATCAGAAGAAGGCTCACACTGCGCAGCTACCAAAGTCGCAGACTGTGTGTGAATAGTAGTGGAGGAACAATGTCTGGAAAGGGTGTTAATGCATTCTATGCACTTTATAATGAGTATTACAGTAGACCCGATTAAAATATTCTAGTTAGGGCTGCCAAGAGAACGTGGACAGCCTCAACCTGGAAAAGCACTCACAAGATCTGAGCTTTGTATTTGTCTGCAATAATTAAGACAAGTTTTTGGGCCACAGAAAAGAGGTTGTAGATTATCTCCACAGTGAGGCTCACATGTGCTAGCATTTTGGGCTTACCCGCTACTGTGTCCCTGTTTTTGAAAGAAAAGTAATAATGCCACCCACAAGCCACATCAAAGGAATTCTCCTCTGTGACCCCCCCCTAAATTCAGCCCCATCCTTCTGTGACCCCCCCTCCCAACAAAGTCCTTCATGTAAACATCTAAATCGAGCCTCTATTTCGACGAGCCGCAGGAAGCCCCCTTTCCACCCCTCCCATTCCCAAAGCATGTTTTTAGCAGTGGGAAGAGGGGGTCCAGCAGCGTTCAAGCGGTACAGGAAGAGAGGGGGGTGTAACACCCACAAGCCTCTCCGACGTAGGGCGCATGTGAAAGTGTGTATTTGATGTCCAGGGAAGCAGGCATCTCTGGCAGAAATTAAAGCCAACTTAAAAGGGCAGCTCTCTGACAGGCCCAACGAAGCTGATCAAAACTGAATGAGAACCAGACACGAAAACTGAAGGCGCAAAACAGGGGGTTGGGGAGGCTCAGGATGCAAGGCTGCGGCACTCCAACCCCGAGACACTTCCACAAGAAGCCATGTTAGCTCTGGATTGTATTTGGCCTCAAAAATGTCAGCATGAGGAACAGCATACACACTGGGCCCTGACATGTTGGGCTCACGTGGGTTCAATCCAGAGTTGAGGCCCAAAAAAATGAGCAGGGTCTCGGGGGCATATCTGTTGCTGGACTGCCTTTGCTTGAGCTTGTGAAACCCAGACGCTTTGCATTCCTTCACAGATTCTCTGGTCAAAGTGCCATGCCCTTAAGCAACTAAGGGGGCAAATGTTCCGGACATTAACAGAGCTCTGTCTGACCGGAGTTCAACATCTACTAGCAATACAATGGTATGAGCATTTGCCGATATAAAGGTTCTCCAGTATGTAAACATCCAGCAGCAGAGAAGAGGGTTTTAGCTCACAAAAACTTGCATAGGGTCTGACGTGAACTTCCAAAATCTAAAATGTCCAAATCTGCAGTACTGTGCCTCAAGCAAGTATGGACTGGTTAAGCAGGGAAGTGCTTAAACCAGTGACCCAAACCAGAACTCGCACAGGAGCAAAATGGAGAAGTTGATGGATTGGTTGGCAGAAGAGGTGACAATGAATTCTTAGAAGCAGATATGAACATCTTTGAATGAAGAGCCAGTGGTGTGCATGACAAAATGGAAACCAATGTGAGACAAAGTTCAGCATAATAAAACAAGTAACTGCTTTATCTGGTTTAGGGTTGCAATTAATCTGGACCAGGACCACTGGCTGGTAAGAAGGTAGGACTACATCCTGGATGGAATGCTAGTCCATTCCAGGTAGGGAGGTTTGTAACCAAATACAAATACATTATTCGGCATGAACTGACAACGTTTTCTTACTGGATACAAATAAAGATACGAATCTGACACAGATACGGAGCACTATGGTTTTGCATTTACAACATCCTTAGTAACTGCCTGGTCACGGTCTAAATTAGCCAACTAGCTTGTTTACATTTAGGGAAAAAGAACCAACTAAATTTGTTAGAAAATATTATAGGCATGGGGAAAAAACTGTGCAAGTCGGATTATAAAACAGTCCAGCACACATCTATAGTTGAGACCAAGTGATGTATCTGAGTTTGAAGAACTGTCAGAGCCAAAATTCACAGACCATGCTAACAATGCTGGCATTTCTATCTCTGTTTTTTCCCAGTGTTTTCTAGGGACATAGTCATAGGGTTCATATGTAATTCAAACAAACAAACAAACAAATTATTTCTGGTTTAGGTCACACCTCAAATAGAGATACAGATATATGGAGCACTAAAGAGTTACAGATACAGATAGCATCATTGCGTTACACCCCTAATCACCGAGCATGCAACAATGTAAACACAGTACTTTGCTTCATCTATCCATTCACGCTACTACACAATTTTCTGTACATTCAGGTATGATCGATGCGACGACATCTCTTAATGCATAAGTATGCTGGCTTACGGGACATACAGGAATGTCTACACATGGGACCTACACACGTATTGCATAAGTATAAATTAGCCCAAAGACCAAGCAACTGCTGATTTAGCAATGCTGAAAGTACTTTAGCTAACAGCCTTGCTAAGATTCTTGTCAAGACTAATTACTTGCCAAAAAACAAACAAAAAAAACAACAACAAATGCCTGGCACCTCTATAGTATTACCTACAGTAGTTATGTTGAGCAAGCATTAGTCAAATCAGCTGTCAGTTCTGGCAAAAAGCAAATATTTTTTTGGAGGCAAGCATGCCTTATTTTCTCTTAGGTTAGGATTTGCATCGGTGAAGCTGGCTCTTGCTCAGTGTAATTGGGAAATTTCTGCTTGAAGTACTTCTGCGCTGTTAAGGGCAGCAGGGCAGTCTGGGTTCTCTTTGTGGTCGCCGCCCAGCTCCTTTAACGAGCTGCCATTTTAATGACACAATTGAAGGTGCAGCAGAGCATTCAGGCCAAACTGCAGCTCCAGTCCTCTGCTCCGTCCACCCGTCTGCATCCTTTTGTTCTCCGGGCCCTGAGAGAAGGACGCTAGACACTCAGCCCTGGCCATACAAACTACAGTTGCTCTGGAATTTGATAAAAGGCATAGCAAAAATTGCCTGTGCTAGCGGTGATTGTGTCTTTTTTTTTTTTATATAAAAATATATAACAGTATATATATATATATATATATATATATATATATATATATATATACATATACATATATATATATGTATATATATTATATATTTACAATTGTGCCTTTATTATTTCTGTTCCTCAGCATTACTATCAATTCAGAGCTTTCTTTAAAGTCTAAAAGGAAGAGAAGAATTCTTCAGCAAGCCAGAAAATGGCCTAATGTGTGTGGGGTTTTTTTTTTTTTTATTCGGCAGCTAAAAGCGCTCATCCGAATTTTTTTGTGTCAGGCGTCCTAGTGGCTGCTAATGAGGAGGAGGAGGAGGACAGCAACAAGGAACTTGTTACACTGGAATTCGTTACGTTATTGTTATGCAAATTTTGAATTTGTACATTAAAAAAACAAACAAAAAAAAACCTGAACTGAAATATCAAGAATTAAATGATGATGTGTTCTAGTCATACTGTTTGTTTTACTGGCATTATTCAGAATATCTGCATAAGTGTAGTCACACTTTATGGCCAAAAGTATGTGGACACCTGACCATCATACCCACATGTGCTTTTTGAATATCCCATTCCAGATTTAGCCCCCCTTTTGCTTTTACAGTAACCTCCACTCTTCCGGGAAGGCTTTCCACTAGATTTTGGAGCGTGGCTGTGGAGATTTGTGCTCATTCAGCCACAAGAGCATTAGTGAAGTCAGGCACTGGCGTTGGACGAGGAGGTCTGGCGTGTTATATTATTATAGTATTATAGTTGAACTAATGCTAAGCACGTTGTATTGCGTAGTAATTGTAAACAAGACATTATTAAACAGGAATTTGCTTTTAGTGATAATTAGAAAGATAATATTAACATTACTATTATTTCTATTATTAGTCCTCTTTGAATTTTTCTTTTTATACAGAATGTCATCTGAACAGACTACATGGGCTGACGTAAAACAGTGAGTAAATCTCTCTCAATACTAAAATGAAACCTACTATTTCGATTTTTTTTTTTAAAAAATGCTCATTTGTAAGTGAAACATGTGCTAGACATCCTGAGAGATCCTCCGAGACTGAGTCCTCTGAGACTGAGAGCAAGACAGAGGTAGACAGATGTGAAGCCTCCAGAGGGAGCTACAAAAGGGGTCAAGAAAAAAAAAAAAAAGGATTCAAACATGACTGGATCCTGTCTGAACTAAACAGTATTAGTCAAATTCAGTTAAATAAATGCACGTGGATTCCATTAAGCATGTGGTATGTGTCTTGAATGTTTAGCGGGATATTAGCTACAGGAAAGAGCTAAAGAATTTCTGAGAAATGACTATGTCGTGAGGTTTAGTGTCAGTTTTCACACTTTACACTCTCCCCTTTCTTTTTTATAAGGGGTGTTCCTCGCTTCCTTAATGATAAAGTCATCGAGTGACATATCCACCGATCTGGAACCAGCTCATTTTGATCAGCAACAGCAGAAAGCCTGGAGAATGTTATCAGCATTGCTGTATACAGACCCCGTGGTCCGAAAGGAAACGTCATCATGGGTTACGGGTTTTTAGCTTTGAACTGAATTTTGGATTATAGTTCAAAATATTATATCAACCTCTTTGAAGAAAGTTTTTTTTTTCACAATACACTATGCAGTATGTGTCGCAATATTTAGGTTCTAAACAGCTGTGTTACAGTTCAATGGTTACGTTATAATATACACTCGCTGGCCACTTTAATGGGAACACCTTGTTTATGCATGCAAATATTCAATCAGGCAATCACGTGGTAGCAGTGTAATGCGTAAAATCATGCAGACGCAGGTCAAGCGCTTCAGTCTTGACCTTCAAGTTCACATCAAACATCAGAAATGGGGGGGGGGGGGATATGATCTCGGTGACTTTGACTATGGTGTGGTTGTTGTTATTGCACAACAATCCGTGGCATGGTGCGAAAAACAAAAAACATTCAGTGAGCAGCGGTTCTGTGTGTGGGAACACCGTGTCGATGTGAATATTAACTGAAGCTCTTGACCTGTATCGGCATGATCCTATGCATTGTGCTGCTGCCATGTGATTGGCTGACTGGATAACTGCATGAATATGCAGGGATGCAGGCGTTACTATTAAAGTGGTCAGTGACCGTATGTTTTAAAAATCCTTTTAAAATTTAACAGGCCAATTTACTCTACGTATTGGTGATATCCAGAAAAGTGGTGGAATTTATTGCAAAAATACGTTCTTGCAGCATATTATTGAAAGGATGAATCACAAGGGTGGCGCGGTGATGCAGTGGGCAGCATTGCCGCCTCGCAGCTGCAGGGTCCCCGGTTTCGAACCTGAATTCAGATTACTGTCTGCGTGGAGTTAAAAATGGGTTTCCTCTGACTTCTCTGGTTTCTTCCCACTTCTCAGAAACATGCTGGTAAGTGAGCTAAAGTGCCCTTACGTGTGAATATGTGTGTGCATGGTGCCCTGTCATGGACTGGTGTGTCATCCAGGGTGTATTCCCACCTCACACCCAGTGTTCCTGGGATAGGCTCCGGAATCCATGATAAAGCAGTTACTGAAGATGAATGAATGAACGAATGAACGAATATCATTGTTAGATGAGGTTAATTTCTTTACAAAGAAAAAAGATAAACAAAGAAAGACAGACAGATGGAATGAGGCTTTCAGTTTCCCGGTTGGAGACGTGCCCTGGACAGCTCCGAAGATAAACACTGATGTGTGAGTGGGCAGCATGGGGTCTGAGGTAATCCCTTCATGCTGTTAAGACACACTGACACATGGAGGGGGGGGGGTGAAGGAGAACAATAGAGGAGTAGACGGATGAAATGAGCAGAGTAATTCTGGGTGTAAGGCAGCTCGCTGCTAATGCAGTGCGACCATATTGCCTGTTGTCCTAACTGACAGTTAAATACAGAGAAAGTGAAAAGCGCTACGCGCCGACGAGGAAGCTTCCCAAATTAACCGACAACTGACTGCTGATCGTCTCTGTTAAATCCTGTTAGGGTACAAGTGATGCTGTAGACCATTTTTGCATTTCCTTAGCTGCATACACGCAGGCACTTCGGATTAGTCTTCGATTAAAAGGCACTGTCTGCTGGAACTTTATCGTCATCTGCCTCGGTGTGGAGCCAGCCGTTGAGTTCGAGCCACTCCAAAGCCGCCAGGCTCCCTGTGATTCCCACATATGGGCAGTTATCAATCAGGCTGCGTGACGCGTGCCTTCCTTGGTGTGAATGGGACATCTGCTATGGCAAAACCATGCCGTTTCCTCCCGTACTCCCTGAGCTGCTGCTATGAGGAAGAAAAGCAATTCCTCACTGTACCACTCAACAGAAAACATCAGAGAGCTTGGCAATTAACAGATGGAGCCCGCATGTACCCAATGATCAGAAGTGCCATTAAAATCAGAGAGTGGTTTCTGATTTGTTTTTATATATACAAGCTCATGAATGGAAAAAAAAAAACAGCTTGAAATTTATTTCAGTAACAGGCAACAATCTTCTTGACTAAAAACTATAATGCATAGACTTATTGGCATACATGTTACGTTCATTCGTTTTTTCGAGATATCCAAACGATCTTTGGCTTTAAATTGATCGATATTACAAAAAGCTCTCGTATTTCTCCATCGCTTCTTTATCTTTTCAGAGTCAGTTTAATTCTATAATTACTGAACAATTTTCAATTATTCTGATGTGTACCAGCAATTACAGGGTAGCAACGAGAAGGGAGCATTACATATTGCCATTTGTGCCTGATGCACTGCTAATGTAGATTATTGTGTGTGTGTGTGTGTGTGTGTTGTTTTTTTTTTAATAGTAAGAGCATGACAGTGAAGGAGGACGACATGGTGGATGAAAATGTCTGTCGAATTTTCCAGGTGCTACAATCTGAGAATATTTGAATCACCCAAAATGTATTTCTGCACATTTTATCATATCTTTTATGAAAACAGAATAAGGATCCAAAGTACACATCTTTGAGAATAGTGTGTACTTTTCATTTCCAGATTTGTATTTAAATTATTAAAAAGCATATTAATGTCCTATTTTTTTTTCTTGCATGCCAAGAAAGACATACATTTTCTTAAAAAAAAAAAGCTGTTTCATTGTTTTCCCATTTTCATTTCCCATTATTGTTATCAGACCATACTGAAAATTTGATTTCAAATTTCTGTTGGAAAAAAAAACAACTCATTTTTGTCTAGGATGGTTTTTTTTTTTTTCCCTTCTTGCTCAGAAGTGAATGATGCCTGTGTCATGCTTAAGCCGGTGTTTTGGGAAACGTACAGGGATTTTCTCCGGGCCTCTATCTATAGCAATCAACACCAGACCACATTATCCCTCGGTCACTTTCCATTATTTTCGCAGATAATTACAAAGGGCTTTTTTTTTTTTTTTTTTTTTCTTGTGGACAGCACTTATGTGGCTAAGCTTCAGGGTGTAACCACAATGTTTGAATTTCTGGGTTGAATTTCTGGGTAGTTGCTGAAGAAGGGCGTGTACGGTAGATTCTCTCGTGGCTGACTCAGAACCTCTTTCCCAACCTGAGGTCGGATTTAAACGTTCAGTCTTCTGGTGAGAGCGAGTCATATCTAAAAGTGTGCCATGTCGACTCCGGGCATGGTAATCTGAACAGTCACTGCTGCGTTATAATCATATTCTGCGGTCGAAGTCCTACTGCTCGATGGCCTGAGGGAATTTTATTGCACACAACCCCTGTTCGCTTTGTGCTGCCAAGGTGTCAGTGTCGTGGAGGTCTGACTGGAACATCTGCTGGGCTTAATAAGAGGGTGTGACTCGCAGGTCCTGGCTGTTTCTCCTTCTGAGCCAGCTCAGGCTGGTCACGGTTCATTCGAGGCTCACAGAGCGACAAGAGGTTCTTCCCACTTTCGATTATAAAAAACAGAGGGCCCTGCTAGAGCCAAAGCTGGGACGGAAAGGATATTTACTCGGTGACAAACAAAGTCTGAAATAGAAAATGTCTGCCCAAGTGTTCTCGGGTGATGAAGAGTTGAATTACGAGACTCAAAACATGGCTTGAATTTCCTCACAGTGCACTTCCTGTTTGCATAGGTTTTTTTTTTTCTTTTTCCCTTAGATTTTTGGCTCTATGGTCGCTTGTTTTTTCCACAGCTGGAGTGAAAGCACGCTGCTTCCTGACTTTATACAAGAAGAATGGATAATAATTGCTCCAAGCCAAGAATTCAACAGCCTTTTAGCTGCTCACTTAAGGCTGAAATGACCATCGCCACACTTTCCCTCCCATCTTTAGTAGCTGGAGAGGCGCTGCTTTTGGCAATTTTGAATGGTCAATTCTTGTCTGTTTTCACTCCTGCATTCCTGCTTGGCAGCTCAGCATTTTGCAGGAAGAACGAATAATGGGTCCAGGTCAAAGTTGACTTCCTGCGCATCGATTAATCAACTTTTGACAAGACCAAAAATGCTGCCATGCTGTAATAGCTAACTCTCTTGTTGGAATGACTGGGACGGACGGAATAAGATGCAGGAATAACTTCTTTTCCTGAAAACAGGACCTCGGTCAAGAAATTTATGTCACAAAGCCAAGCTTTTAGTGAACTGAAAATGTATACAGCTTGCCTTTAATAAATGGACATACTGTATTCAGTATTCAGGGTATAAAATGTTTCATAACCAAGGGTGAGAAAAGTTTTCTAAAAATTAGTTAGAAAACTACCATAAGCCATGTTTCCAAACATTTCGTAATTTTACAGAAAATGCAAATGAATCGGTGTTTCCATTAACTACGTCCATGCAAAAATCCTGCAGGTGATGTAGACGTGATTAGGGATGGAAGCCTACAATACCCAAAATGCATGGCTGTTTTTTTTTTTTTTTTTCACCTGTGGATGGAAAGAAAACAGCAGCGAAATGAACAGATTTAACATTTAATGTACGTTCTTTCATTCACTTTCAATAACTGCTTTTTTTTTCTAGTTAGGATTTTTGATGAAACTTTCATTTGTTCATCTTTCCAAGCAGTGCATGAGTATCTTCTGTGGCCATGTTTATATTTCTCTAGATATATCACTGAAACATGACGGATGTTCCCAAAAAAAACAAAAAAACAAAAAAAAAACTTCTTATTACTATTTTTATTTTTTGCATTTTGACTGTATCAATAGATCGACAGATTTTCCATCTCAGTCTAGTGTATAAACTTATTTTCAAATATTTAGGTAAAGTCTTTTTTTTTTTTTTTTTCTGGTGGGATCTCCATTCAGGTTTTCTTTAATTTGCATTTTCAAAGTTAAAAATGAAAGAACTGGATGGAAAGCCCCCCCCAGCAGCCACCACTTCAGAGAAACAGTGAATGGCTACTGTGTTATCTTCTCAGAGCTCAAGGCTGCAGCCACAAAAATACTAAGTGAATTATTTCTTTCGAGTCCTCGAACGGGACACGGCGGCTACAGAACACATCTGTTGAAGCTGTGTGTAATCGCCATGAATCAGACACAACACAATCCGAGCAGTGACTCAATTCTGAATTGTGCAGCTGAAGTCTGAATTGCTCTCAGTGAGCAATTCTAAAGGACTAGCTTTAGAAAGCTATCTGGCAAATAGCTTGTCCAAGGTAGGTTCATTTACATTTACGGCATTTGGCAGATGCCCTTATCCAGAGCAACTTACAGAGATGCCTCGAAGTGTCTATCAGTATACCTGATACTGGTTCACTGGGTCATGGACTAAGGATACCATCAGTCTAAAAACTCTGTTGGGGAGGTAATATAGTAAGAAAAGCACACAGACAACACATTTTTTTTAAATTTAAGTGCTAGTTTTAGTACATCAGGAAGTGGTAGACCGCCAGCTATTCGGACATCTAGGGGAAGTTCATTACACCACCTAGGTGCCAGAACAGAGAAGAGTCTTGATGCATGCCTTCCTTGTACCCTGAGAGATTTTGGGACCAGTCAATCAGCATTAAAGGATCAGCATGGGGCAGGACGAGGTGTGATAAGTGCTTTGAGGTAAGTGGGCGCTGGTCCTTTTCGTTGTCTTTGTAGGCAAGCGTCAGTGTTTTAAATCTGATGCGGTCAGCTACAGGAAGCACGTGGAGAGAGCGTAGTAATGGGGTAGCTGTGGGAGAACTTGGGGAGGTTGAAAATAGGTTCAGGAAAGATCTAAAGAGCAGAAGCCAACAAACATTCCAACCATGGCCAACACATGCCAGTCATCTGCACAAGGCTCTGCTCCTAAACTGCATCAGGAATCACTTCCTTTGTTAAGACCCTAACACGGACTGATGTGATGGAGGCCTATGGTGTGCTCGAGCATGTGGCCAAAAAGTGTAATCCCAACTTTTAAAAAAAAAAAAAAAAAAAAAAAAAACAAACTCCGAATGTTTCTTCAAAGGAAGTTAAATATCAAAAAGATGTATCGCTGCTCTAAATACATCTGGAAACATTTTTATACATTGAAGATAATGTTTACATATGTTAAAGCGATGGCATCCTCATGGTTCATGCACCGTGTAGGTGAGGATGGCAAAAAGATGGGGCCGCAACATGAGTCTGGCTGTGGAGCTTCACACATGTGTACTCCAGGTGTTTACGATGTATGTGGTGTGTGTTATCCGAGCTTTGAAGCACTTGAGCTCTCACTTTTATTCAGCGGATGTCAAGAACCAGCCAGTTCGCATCAAGAGCAGAAGAACACCACTGTTTCGGATTCAATAACAAGACGTCAGAAAAGACACACTGTAGACATGTCATACTCTTCCACACTGAAGGCACAGAAAGGACACAATGATTGAAATGGATTGCATATGTTTAGATAAAAAATTTTTTTTAAAAAAAGCGTGACTGGTGGACTTGCTCGACAGATCGGCTGGCATAGGATCAAACCAGAGACGCGTCCTACCCTGTTACCTAAGAGCACCTCCTAATCCTGACAAGCTGAGGGACCATGTCCAAACATCCACCCCGTAATAACGGATACGAAAATGACAGGAGAAGAAGAGTGAGTCCACAAACAAATGCGGAAGTCTGACATTATAATACTCTAGTGAATCTTTTCAGCTTCTCTCAGTATAATTCGAATCAAAGGGTATGGGTTTAACATTCACATTATTATTGCGAGTTGCTGAAACAGGCTTCGCTGCCACTGCACGAGACATGAAGAGCAACATACTGAAAAACAAAACCTCTGACTTCATCAGGAGCAACAGGGCAAAAAGCATGGATTCCAATGAATAATGCAGTTTACTTACATCAATATAACCACAAATACATTGAAGCTCAAGGCTGTAGACTGCACTAATTCTTTCACACACAACAAAAGTCAAGCACATAAAGTGATAATTAGTGGGTAATATGTTCTCTGTATGTATTTCCTCTTAAACTTTATGTGCAAAAAAAAGTAAAAGTATGTGTAGTGTATGTTTTTCAGTTAAAGACAATGCAAGAGAAACAAAGACATACAGTCCCAGGATCTATAGATGGCTCCACACTGAGGCCAGGTTTGCACTTGATTTTAACTATGCATACACATACACAATATGTGCATGGCCTACATTCACCGGACATATCTATTGTGCACAAAAAAAAATGGATGCAACATGGGTGCACAGTGCAATACCAACATAAATAATGTATTAAAATGACTAATTTAAATATATATGGGAAATAGGACCAACTATTATAGTGGTCAGGTATAAACAAATCTATCGTGATGTAAAAAGATGTACGCAACAGACTGAACAAACTCTAGATGTATCTTATGTCTTATGTTCCTGAGTGGCGCAACAGAAAAGCATTCACCCTATCTTCGGGAGAACGTGAATTCAAATCCTGACGATGCCTTCTGTGCCCGGGAGCAAAACTGGCCAGGGAGAAGCGATGGCACACTCTAGCACACTATCACTGACACTAATGGCAGTAGCCAATCATTGGCATCTGTGAGTTTCATGTCCTGATAAAGAGAGCGGATAGCGTTTCCCTCCAATTGTGTTATCCATGAGCAGCAGTCCGAAAAAGACGTGGTTGGCTGACTTTACGTGTTTCGGAAGAAGCACATGTTAGCCTTCACCCGCTCTGGTTTGGTAGCTTTCGTAAGATGGTGAGACCTGACTAGTGGGTGGGAATTGGCAAGTGACCAAAATTGGGGAGAAAATAAGGGGAAAAAAACCCAACATTTTAATTTGTTTTACATATTAATCTTCTGGATCTTTTCAATTAGTAAATACTTTTAAACATACACTCATAATATGTGATTTGAGACATCGCCATGTCAGTATAACAAGTATAACACTAGCCTTACGGTATATTCCTCACTCTGGCAGCTATACACATTCTGCTATTAGTTTCACTGTAGTTAATAAAAAAAAAAACATAATTGCTACTGATTAACATGCTTTTAGATGGATAAGCGAATAATCAATTGAGTCTTATGGGGTAAATATCGTTTATTTATGAGCAATACCATGCAAATGGCAACCTTACGCTGGAAAAATGAAGCTGTGAGCACTGAAAACTCTGTTTCTGTGAGGTAATTTCAGTTGGTTCACACAGAAATTACGCACATAGTTAAGTTTTATAATACATGAAGGCGTTCTCTCGCACACAACACTCAATTTCCCTCTGCAGTCTATAGACCAAAACAAAAAGATTTTATATATGCATTATATACATAAGAGCTATATAAAAAAGTATTTTAAAATCTGGTGTAAGTGTTTGTTGTAAATGTCTCATCTCCCAAAACACTGTTCCTGTGGTGTCCCACCTATAATACTGCTGTGTGTAATATGTACATGTTACTTTTGAGTACAAGTCTGTGATTTTTCTGACACAGATATGCACAGTGTCTTAGTGATACTGAAGGTGTGCAGGTGGTGAGACACTTTGCACGTCAAGATGAGTTCAGGTTTCACATCCATAATGCTAGAATTAATCTTTTCCATTATTTAGGAAGAGGGTATTAAAACCACAAAAAAAAAACACCACTACATCTCTGCCAATTGCCAATAAATAGTGTTTTAAACGAGACAGAGAGAGAGAGAGAGAGAGAGAGAGGGAGGAAGAGAGAGAGAGAGAGAGAGAGAGAGGGAGGAAGAGAGACAGAGAGAGAAACAGTGAAAAAGACAAAAACAGATAAGCAAAGATGTGAGTGAGATACAAGGTTTTTTTTCTCTTTCCTCAGGAAAATACTCCAGAAGCCCCATTTCCCAGACTTATTATTTTTTCCAGAACGTCTATGTTCAGTTTCCTTATACTGTATAATGTCATTAGCAGTTTTGAAAAAAAAATAAAATAAAATAAAGTTTTTTAAAAAACATAAGTTGTATGATTCATTAGGGATGCTCTGTGCAGAAAATAAGGAAATGTCTAAAGATAATCCTATCTCGAGTATTACTCTGACAACGTTATATCACTTTTTTTTTTTGAACGTACACATTTCCCCAGGTTTGAAAAGTGTCTTTAAGTGGAGAGTGCCTTTAGACTGCGTATTTTTCAAAGATCCCAGACCTGCGCAAGAGCCCTGGGACACTGCATACCTGCATGATTTCTGCTGCAGCACTTAAGCCGTGAGCTGTATGAAAAACTAAAGCGTGTTTAGTGGAGGGCGCCTCTCGGTGCCACCTCTCCCCACCCCCCCTCGTGTCCCGAATCTCACTCAGAAGGAGCTTAAATCGGTTACAGATGCTCACTCCGGAAAAAAGAGAACTTCAAATAGGTACAACATGAGAAGCTACTTGACCAGACAGATGTGAGTGAAAACCTCTGGTCAGCTTGGTGTAGAAAAGTCTGATATCTGCACCAATGATTTTTTAAAAAACAAAAAAAAATGAATTACACTACTTGAGCATGTCCACTTTATAGGTTCTATAGGATTAATGTCAATAGAGTTTGGAGTAATTAAATGTTACTCAGCAACAGCAATGAAAATATGGGATAAATCTACCTAAACACCGTGACACAGGTTTGCCCTACTATCAGATGTGATCTTATTAAGTTAAATGTCAGTGAATACCAGACAAATACCAGGTGAATACCAGGCAAATACCATATAAATACCAGGCAAATACCATATGAATATCACGTGAATACCAGACGAATACCAGACAAATACCAGGCAAATATCATGTGAATACCAGGTGAACACCAGGCGAATATTAGACGAATACCAGGTGAATACCAGGTGAATATCATGTGAATACTATGTAAACACCAAGGGGAATATTATGTGAATATCATGTGAATACCAGGTGAATACCACATGAGCACCAGGTGAATACCAGACGAATATCAGACAAATACCAGGTGAATATCGTGTGAATACCAGGTGACTACCATGTGAATATCATGTGAATACCAGGTAAATACCACGTGAATACCAGGTGAATACCAGACGAATATCAGACAAACACCAGATGAAGATCATGTGAATATTTTGTGAATACCAGGTGAATATCACGTGAGTACCAGGTGAATACCAGACGAATATAAGACAAATACCAGGTGAATATCGTGTGAATACCAGGCGAATACCAGATAAATATGTGAATATCATGTGAATATCATTTGAATATCATATGAATATCATGTGAATACCAAGTGACTATCATGTGAATACCAGGTGAATACCACGTGAGTACTATACGAATATCAGACAAATACCAGGTGGATATCGTGTGAATACCAGGCGAATATCATGTGAATATCACGTGAACACCAGATAAATATCATGTGAATACCAGGTGAATATCATGTGAATATCATATGAATATCATGTGAGTACCAGGTGGCCTATGTGTCATATTAAATGTGAATTGCTTTGCCCAGCCCTTTGATTAAATAAATGAATACACACGTGTGTAAGAACTAGCTCTCTATAAAGCAGGGATTTAGGCTACCACTTTGCCAAACTGCCATTTGCTTCACAGCAGCATGTAAAACAAACACAAACAAGCAAGGCCAAATGGAAAAGTGTGCAAAATGTCAAGTGAGGCCAGCATCAGAGTGAGAAGTCTTCACTGCTGGATCAAACTGTACTCTCTCTCTCTCTCTCTCTCAGAAATACAAAAGATGAACTTTTCCTTGTCTTTCGGGTGGTACCTTCAAGTGTATCGTAAAAGAAAAATACAACAAAAGAACAGCAAACATCCCAGTAAAACAGAATCCAACCCTCGACATGTTTAAATCGCTTACCGCGGTGAACAAAGTGAGCCAATGCTGCCTTCACGTGCTTCGCGTATTCTCCGGTTTCGCACTTGTGATTCTCATTACAATACTTACGTTCAGGTACATCTCTAAGATTACCTAGTTATCCAGCCTGAAGTAATTTGGTATCTTCCTAACATGGCTCAATACTGTAAAATGTACATAATGTACACTGGTGTAGATGGAAACCAATATCGAATGGTGATTACACTTACTAAAAGTAAGCTAAATAAATAAGTAAGTAAGTAAGTAAGTAAGTAAATAAATAAATAAGAATGACCTCCGTCATGATAAAATATCAGGAGTGACAAATTATAAACCCAGGTGTCAAAACTATTTCTGAAGATCCGCAACGACTTGAAGCGACGTTCATGCGTAGCTTTTACATCGGAAACTCAGATTCACAATAATTCCGATGGCACGTGAAGATAGCATTAGCTGAGTATTACAGGCTATTGCAGCTGCTATGGACTGGCCGCGTTATAGACCAGAAAATAACAAGAATGTCCAAGGTTTTAGGTGTTATGGTGTTAGTTTGAGGTTGTGTAGTTGTCTAGGTCAGCCTGCAGTGTGTAATGTGTGTCATGTTGGACTTTTTGACTGAGTTGTCAGCTGTGTGTGAAAGTGCTCGGCGGAATGACGACGGGATAACGGACACCGACCACAGAAACTCCTCCAGAGACACACTTCATATTTCTTCTGAGCATTACTTTTATGTTATATTCAATTCTGTAGTGGTGTAACACGAATAACTGGTCTGCAGAATACACTAACTGTGACCACTCACTAAGTTTCAACTGAAAAGTAGCCGAGATATTTACAAATAAACGGAGAGTATCATCCACACAGCGTTTGCCTGTTACACGGGATTATTAAGCACTTTTCCTAACACAAAGTCATCAAACACAACTTTAAAACAGCGCACAAGAGTCACAGAAACAACCTAAAAACAGACTCACCCTGAGTATAAACCAAGGCGCAGAAGTTGCAGGCGAGAAGCAAAATGATTATCTGACAACACACACGCATCTTATTGAAGTCCTGAAGTGCATGGTGGAGTCAAACACAAACGAGACGCTGTCGGTGTGAGCAGCTCCATGAGAACATCTCCCCCGGGCAGATAACTCTACATCAGCGTGTTTGCGGCTTTTTCTTCCGTGCTCCACACACACACACACACACACACACACACACACATACACACACAGGCCGCCTACAAGACATGGGCTGGCCCGGACTGCGCATGCGTATTAGTTCTGGTCGTTATAGTTTTAAACAGCAGGCGATAACAAACTACCCAAAGCAATAACAGATGCTGGAGTACTAGTTTAACATACTGTTTAGTACTCTACTATACTGTCTGGGACACAAGTTGCCTGATCAGTGT
>CM075003.1:6524468-6542877 GCA_037576675.1 Pangasius sanitwongsei | reverse complement strand
AGATGCTGGAGTACTAGTTTAACATACTGTTTAGTACTCTACTATACTGTCTGGGACACAAGTTGCCTGATCAGTGTAATAATAGATGCTGGAGTACTAGTTTAACATACTGTTTAGTACTCTACTATACTGTCTGGGACACAAGTTGCCTGATCAGTGTAATAATAGATGCTGGAGTACTAGTTTAACATACTGTTTAGTACTCTAGTATAGTGTCTAAGACACAACTTGGTTGCCTGGGGTAATAATAGATGCTGGAGTACTAGTTTAACATACTGTTTAGTATTCTAGTATACTGTCTGGGACACAAGTTGGGTGCTCAGTGTAATAATAGATGCTGGAGTACTAGTTTAACATACTGTTTAGTACTCTAGTATACTGTCTGGGACACAAGTTTGTTGCTTGGTGTAATATAGATGCTGGAGTACTAGTTCAACATACTGTTTAGTACTCTAGTATACTGTCTGGGTACTAGTACTAGTTTAACATACTACATAGTTCTGTAGTATACTGTCGTATGTAGTATGGCACAACAAGTTAGTTGCTCAGTATAATAACAGATGCTGGATTACTAGTTTAACATACTGATTAGTACTCTACTATACTGTCCGGGACACAACAAGTTGGTTGCTTGGTGTAATAATAGATGCTGGAGTACTAGTTTAACACACTGTTTAGTACTGTAGTATACTGTCTGGGACACAAGTATGTTGCTCGGTGTAATAATAGATGCTAGAGTACTAGTTTAACATACTGTTTAGTACTGTAATACACTGTTTGGGACACAGCAAGTTGGTTGATTGGTGTAATAATAGAGTGCTAGTTTAACATACTGTTTAATACTGTGGTATACTGTGTTCCCAAAAGCAAAAAGTTGGTTGCTCGGTGTAATAATAGATGCTGGAGTACTAGTTTAACATACTTTTTAGTACACTAGTATACTGTCCGGGACACAAGAAGTTGGTTGATCAGTGTAATCATAGATGCTTGAGTACTGGTTTAACATACTTTTTAGTCCTCTAGTATACTGTCTGGGAAGCAACAAGTTGGTTGTTTGGTGTAATAATAGATGCTGGAGTTCCAGGTTAACATACTGTTCAGCACTGTAGTATACAATCTGGGACACAAGTTGGTTAATTGGTGTAATAATAGATGCTGGAGTACTAGTTTAACATGCTGTTCATTACTGTAATATACTGTCTGGGACAAACGTTTGTTGCTCGGTGTAATAACAGACGCTGGAGTACTGGTTTAACATACTGTCTATTACTCTAGTATACTGTCTGGGACACAACAAGTTGGTTGATTGGTGTAATAATAGATGCTGGAGTACTAGTTTAGCATACTCTTCAGTATGGTTAAGGCTCTGGTCTACTCTTCAGAATGGTTAAGGCTCAGAATTTTATGAGTTTGAGTCCCAACACTACCAAGCTTTGCTAAATATGCTTACACCTATCTGCCATTTTTGCTACTCCTCATCCTCCATATTTTGTCCAATCTTAATTAAATTTGGCTCCCATCATCTTGAGACCTGTCTGAACAAAAGTTAGCAAAGGAATTTTGATATTCAAACCCGTTCTCCTGTAACATGCTGGCAAATGCAAAAAACAGGATGTGAGGGTGTATCTCAGCAGTGCATCTACGTATCAGCACAAAACTTGATAATTATCTTCAGGACCATGCCCTGAATGTACCCAAGAAGTTTTGTGACCACCTTGTGGTCAAGAACTGTAACAACTTTCATTTTTTCCTTATATCCTTTGAAGAGTTTGTGATAAATTCACATTTCATTTTCCCTATAATTCCCTGGAGTATGCAGAAGTGAACCCACTCCAACATATGAAATTAAACTGTACTTCCTGTCGAACATCTTGGATTTTGTTAAAGACTGTTTTTTTCACTACCCCTCCTAGAATTTTTCTCCAATCAAATTTGGCACACATCATCTTCAGAGTAAGCCTCAAAAAAGTTATCAAAAGAATTTTGAATATTCTACACAGTTTGTCTGTAAGGGGCCAACAAATCTGATGGTGAAGCAACCAAACAGGAATTGAGCTTGTATCTCAGCAGCGTCTTTGTACACTGACACAAAACTTGGTAGGCATCTTCAGAACCATGACCTGAGGCTACGCAAAAAATTTCATGCTAGTCCCACCTACTGGTCAAAAGTAACAACATGCTAAAAAATGCTTACATCTAACTGCCATTTTTGCTACTCCTCCAAATTTTGTCCAGTCTTCACCATATTTGGCTTGCATCATCTTGACACCTGTTTAAACAATGCTGCAGCAATGCCACCCTTCTGCCCATTTGTTCATCTAGATCCTTCCTCCTACAGTCCAAAACTCCAGAATTCCAAAACTGTCCGTGGTCAAAGCAGACGCATATGAGTGAAGCTACAAATCACCCTAGAATCCCTTTGCCTAAAGTTACGGCTCTGCTTTCCTGAGATTGCTTAGGCAACAATTGTTGCATGTCTATGAATGTGTGGCTCACCAAGTCTGGGTGCTTGGCCCTTGAAAATGCTGGCTGCAGCTTGAATTATTATTATTATTATTATTAATATTATTATTATTATAGTATTACATTACATTTTTTTTTTTTTTGCCATTTTGCACTTGGTGGCGTTTTGTTTTCTGCACTGCTGCTAACTCGCTGTATACAGTAATTGCACTATACAGCTTATTGTGGACACTCTGCTAATCATACCTACCTTGCTGCATACCTTTTGCTACTTGCACTGTCACTTACATTTACTGAAAGGACTGGTGTTTACAATTAAATTTACTTTATTTTTACTACTACTTTTAATATTACTGAATGCATTTATTTTATTACTGTTGATTAGTGCAAACACTATTCTTTTGCTGCTGCTGTAATGTGTGAATTTCCCTGTGGGATTAATAAAGTGATCTATCTATCTATCTATCTATCTATCTACTATTATTATTATTATTATTATTATTATTATCATCATCTGGGAACACACTAAAAAAACTAGAAGGATCTGTGTGAATGTTTAAAAGACTAATGTCAGTAATGTAAGAGTTACATACATAGTTATACATGACAATGATAATAATTGTTTATTTATTTGCTAGCTTTCATTCATTCATTCCTCTTCAGTGGGTAGCATTGTTGTCTTACAGCTCCAGGGTCCCTGGTTTGATCCTCAGCTTGGGTACTGTGGTGTTTCTGTGCATGTTCTTCCCCTGTGTTCACGTGGGATTCCTCTGGGTTCTCTGGTTTCTTCTTACTAACTTACTTGGTGTAAACGCGTGTGTTTGTGTGGTACCCTGTGATGGACTGCCACTGTGAATTCTCCAGCCTTGTGCCCATTGTTCAAGGAATAGGCTCCGGTTTCACTTTAACCCTGACCAAAATAAAGAGGTTAAACCTTCTGTCATCTAGAGCCATACTTTCAGCATTAAAATCTATGTGAATGTTCCAAAATTAGCTATAGTATAATATCATTTACATATTAATGGTGACAATGATTATTACTATAATTAAGTGTTCAAAAAATCTAATAAAAAAATTAATAATCTGTTTTGGATCTTTTTCTGCAGTCTTGTGAAGTAAAGAATGTCATTCTGTTCTTTGATTGAGGAACTTTTCTGAACTTTTATTGAATAAACATACTGGATCCGCCCCACACAATGAGCCTTATGTTCCAGGCAGTTCTTCACATAGTGCCCAAGGCTATCCTGTGACATCTCCATGACCATTCCTGCTCCTCTGGCTCACAGACCTGATTGGCTGATCTACTTGCAAATCAGATTAGCAACTCATGTTCTCATTTCTCTATCTCTGTCATCAATTGCTATACAAAGCAAATGTGAACTGCACTTAGATTACAAAACAAAAGTGCAGTGCAATTTTGCAAAATGCATTTTGAAACATCTTCCAAAGTGTGCATAAGTGGTTCGAAGTGATGCTGGCTGACCTACCAGTCTATCAGAGTTCAAGGTTTAACATGATTTATTAGGCATAGATAGTCTTTGTTTGGTATGTACGTGCGAGAGTCGAATGAAAACCTTAAACGTGTGACATAAATGAGAGAAATATATATTTAGTACAAACTTTGTTAAAGATTTTTATTTTATGACTTCTACATTACTGATTCAGTACAAAAACATTTTAGAACATTAGTTTTCCAGCACGAAATTAAATGTTACAGAAAAATGTCAATAAAGAAAGCAGCATATTACGTAAGAGACCGCTTTTCAGACAAAAAACATAATGAAGGCTGCTGGGTTTTGCTGCAAAAATAAGACGCGAGTGCGACAGTCAGAGCCTCCAGAAGAACTGCGGCTGCTTCTGCAAGATGCTCAGTAACACTTACAGCTCATTTCCTTATAAAACTGCACACACTGTACCTGAGACTACTTTTTTTTTTTTTTAAAGGATCGCACTGACTTTGCTTCATTTATTACTGTTCACTGCTCTTAAGTATTTTTTTTTTAGTATTTTTTTTAAACATTTAATTTCATTATTTTTGAAGGCATCTTTGCTCTACAGCATTTCTTTGCATGTGCCTAAGACATCTGCACAGTACTGTATATATATACATATATATATACACACACACACACACACACATATATATATATATATATATATATATATATAAAAGGATAATACAAGGATGAGGCACATGAAAATCTTTATATATATATATATATATATATATATATATATATATATATATATATACATACATGTAAGGTTTTCATGTGACTCACCCTTGTATTTTAGAAATTTAATTTTTAATCAGAATAGTGGTACCACTTCAGCATCACATTTTTAATGTATCTGTTCAACCCCCAAAATAACTTTGGTTAACTTTTTTTCCCATTGTACTTTTCCCCCTGTTTATCCGAACATGGGCTTACATTAAATATTTTAATGACATATTGATTTTTAGTTGTCAATAAATGGCTATATTTGGGCTGGATGTAATTACAGAAAGTATGCCACATCTAACCTGGGTAACAGAAATACCAACTACATAAAACAACTTTTTCAAGTCTCAGAATACGACTGAACAAAAAATAACTGACTGCCATTAAATTTAATTAAATACAAATGTCACACGGACCCACCTACATTAAGGCACTATGCCGTCACGTCCTGTGTAGTGTTCTAATTACAGCTTATGACCACGATTTTTGTTGTGGCTATGAACCGGCTCCAACTTGAAAGAGAGGAAAGAAGTTCAGGAAACGGCACTAATTCCTCAATGTGGCTTACACATGTAGAGTCGCTCACCCTCGGTAGACCTGGGTCCACCACCAATATAGAGTTTGAACTATATTTAGACAGAGGAAACCTCATATGAAGAGTCGAGCGTATCCCTCATTAGACTTTAATGAGGCTGAGGCAGCTGCCTGATCACAGAGCAGGAGACTAATGAAAGCCAAGGAGACCCCTTCTTATGGAGTTTAAATGTCACCCTCAGTGTGAGAGGAAGGGATTTCACGCTGCATCTTTCCGCTAGCCACATACAGAAGGCATGCCTAAAAACATGCAAAAGAGATGAAGACTTTGAAAAAGAAACCTACATACAACTTGGTCGACTGAATGTTTCATTCATATTTATCTAATTTAATGCTGTACTACACGTATCCTAAATGCTCATCGGATTGAGCATGGTATAGACTGTAACAGGAAGATTGTAGTTGTGGTTGTCCTGTTGATTAATTATGCAGTGTTTGTCTTTAATGAATCTAAATGGTCATGTGATGATGCTTTTTGAATTCAAATGATGGCTTGTGTGATTTTTATTCATGCATTTTTTTTTTTTGTAACTCTATACACTATGCAATGCTTGGCTGTAGTAAATTTTATTTAATTTTGGAGGTTTTTTTTCTGGATTTTATGCCTAAAATGTAATTATACAAAAATTTATGTCAGACCCACACAGCCCTTACTTCTTATAAGCGTTCCACAACCCCCAGCTCCACCACTACAAGGTGAACAATACAGTTGGGGTCATAAGTTTACGTGCACCTTGCAGAATCTGCAAAATGTTAATAATTTAAAATAAAAAATAAGAGGGATCATAAAATTTTTTATTCAGTTCTGCCTTGCTAAGCTATTTCATATAACAGGTGTTTACATATAGACCACAAGAGAAAATTATAACTGAATTTACACAAATGAACCAGTTCAAACGTTTACATACGCTCAGTTCTTAATACTGTGTGTTGTTACCTGGATGATCAATCACGTTTTTTTTTTATGTTTTATGATAGTTGTTCATGAGTCCCTTTTGTAATAGTTGTGCATGAATCCCTCAGTTGTCCTAAGTGTGATCTCAACGTCATATAGCCACTGTTGGAAAGGGGTCAAATATGCATAAGATGTGGGAAAAGCAAAGAATGTGCAGGACCTGGAGGATTTTTCTGAAGAACAGTGGCCAGTTTAACTGCTAAGGACAAACAAGGCTCTCCTGGGGCGGCTGTGGCTCAGGTGGTATCGCGGGTTGTCTGCTAATTGCAGGGTTGGCGGTTTGATCCCTGGCCCCTTCACATGCCGAAGTGTCCTTGGGCAAGACACTGAAGCCCAAGTTGCTCCTGATGGCAGGCTAGCGTCTTGCATGTGTGTGTATGGGAGAACGAGAAACAGTGTAAAGCGCTTTGCAGAACCGCTAAGGTTAAAAGGCGCTATATAAGTGCAGACCATTTACTCATGAACAACTAACACAAAAAACAGTTGTTGTTCATCCACGTAACAACACACAGTATTAAAAATCAAGTGTACGTAAACGTTTGAACTGGTTCATTTGTGTAAATTCAGTTATTGCGTCTTGTGGACTATATGTAAACATCTGCTTTATGAAATGGCTTATTCAGGGCAGAACTAAATAAAAAAACAATACAATTTTTATGATCCCTCTTATTTAAAAAAAAATTATTAACATTTTTGCAGATTCTGATAGGTGTATGTAAAGTTTTGGCCTCAACTGTATAAAAATTATTTCTGAAGTCAAGAAAGCCCAATCAGTTTGCCTCCTGACATTATTGCTGTACTGGGTTAATTCTGAAACAACTAAACTCCTCTAAGGAAATGAAAGACTAATACAAGACAGAGCTGAGGTAAGATGTTGGGGTGATGATGAGACAGTTGAAAGGGATTGGAGTTTTTGAACTTTAAAAAAAAAAAACAGCTTGTGGGCAATGTGATGCTTGTTGGCAGATGATATAAGAGTGCAGCGATGCCAGTCTGAGGTAAACCTCAGAATCTCACCAGAATGGCCTTAAAAAACAGCCAAATACAATGCCAACTCATTCTCTACTGCCATTTTACGTGAGTCATTTTAAATTTTAAACCTTGGTCTATTAGAGAGCCCTTTGAAATCGACACTTTTAATATATATCTAAGTATATATTTTTTTGCCTTAAATACGTTTGGAAATTTTATTAGTTTAGAAGCTTAATTTTTTTTTTTACACAATGATATCTATTTTAAAACATGACAACACAGACAATATATTTGTAAAAGAGATTTTATTCAATAAGCACCAGTGAAAATGAAGAATACACCTTACTTCTTACCACTAAACACTGCTCAAATTGTTGGCCTGAAAACTGAAACAACAGAAAATGAGGACTTGAATGATCTCTGGAAAAAAAAAAAAAAAATCTGCAGTCACATTTCCAGAAACTACAAAAATGGAATATAATTTCATCAACAGAGATGCTGTAGAAAATCTTCTTTCATAAAAGAGGCAAGAAACAGGTGCAGATTTCATCTGAAAACTATAAATTACATATCTACCCTCAATCTTTTGACATATTTAGATTATGTGCGGTCAGGTATAAATAAAACACTGAAATTAAATTAAATACTGACACATCTTTTGCTACTCGAAATGAAAAGATGATGTGAAGTAGAAAAAAAAAAAAAAAGACATCTATGAATTTCCAAAAACTGAGAAATGAAAATACAGTGCATCAAAATGACTTGTAGGGATTGGAGGCCCGGTGCGTCCCTCTGCTTAAACATTGTGATCATGCAGCTCTACGCTGTGAGAGAAATGGCTTTGCTACAAAATGTCCATGTGCTCAAAACCTGAGAATGGCTCTCACTGATGGTTCATTAGCTTCTCAATGACATGGCCTTTCATCAACGTACAGATATTTACACCTTTTGGAATGTCGGCGTGTTGATGGCAGAGGTTTTCCTGGTGTAGACGTCAGTATCTGTAATGCCAGCGTCTGTGGCGATATTGTGCCCGTTTGAGTTCTTCGACAGTGTTGTGGTCAGGGTTGGTCTCGATGCACAAAACGACGAACTGGTTGGAGCAGCTACGGGTTTGCTGATTCAGCAGGCCACTGTAGAGGAAGGAAGCCTGGCCCGTGATGGCCATGTCACCAGCTCTCCAGGACTCACAGTTCTTATCATCCAGACGCCTTCCCCTCTCTGACGAACCATGCCATATGGCCTTCTGTGGCCTGCAGAGAGAGACAATGCAGGGAAACACAAATAGATCAGTGGAAATGCAGGGAAACATAAATATATGGATGCCAACGCAGAGAATAACATATGTATGTGTATCTGTATTTGGATTGAAACCCAAAGTGGGTGTGGCCTAAACAGGAATGGTTTAAAAAAAAAAAAAGGAACCCTATCATTCTGCCCACAGAAACACTGGAAAACACTGGAAAAACTCCATCACTCCATCGGTAGAAACGTCAGCACTATCAGCATCTGACTCTGACAGTTCTTCAACATCAGCTACATCACATGAATTCATAACTGGTCTCAATGAAAGATGTGTTTTTTTTGTATCCTGCTAACACAATTATTATATTTGTATGTACCTGCCTGCAATATTTTCTAATTAGTAACCACATATAAACCACCTCGACCCTGACCAGGCAGTTACTAAGGATGCTGTAAATGCATTACGCACTGCCACATATTCATATTAATGAACATAGTTTTTATTTGTCCCGTGAGCTTCATATCTGACTGCATGTTCTCACACACATGAAAGTAAAATCCTCCTGTTTATGTGGCATTTTGTTGTATCCCATGAGATCCCATTCCCATCTCTAGTCTCAACCAGATGTCCTGTGAACCTTCTGGCAAACTTTCTAAAAACGAAGAATAAATAGTGCACCTCCTATTTGTGTCTGTATTTATTCACATCTGAATCACCAATACGTGTTAATGCAGAGAAAACGCAAACTGTAATCGACTATATGATATAATGGATCATATCCAAAATATCCAAGTTATTTATTTAAGCAGAAGTGCAAATAATTATCTAAATTCAAAAAGAAAAGTTGAAGTACAGCTTCACTCAACTATTAAAGTCTTACATTTATGAATGTAAATATACAAGAAAGATTTGCAGAAGAAAAAAGGTGTCAGATCTCACACTTATAAATGAGTGCCCCTTTCACAAGGACCCAAAAGTAGCTAAGGTTAACTAAAACCAGCTTTATTCCTAATCTCTCCCCTGCTAGCTAGCAGGATAATAACTCTGATGATACAAAATAGCTGAATTCTATCATGTAACCGTCTTGATAAATATATAGCATGCATTAGGTTGACTCATTGAAACTGTCAGATGCTAATTTGTCATTACAAATATATGATTATAGATAAGTGTACTGATGTAGTGTTTGACAATGGATGGAGTAGAAAGCAGAGAATTTTCTTTTGAAACACAGTGAGTAAAAGTCAACAGTAAACAAGTGAAAGGAAAAAAAAAAACTCAAGTACTCTTATGTACAGTAGCAAAGCAATTTATCACTGATAAAGGCTCATATATGAGGCATGTCTAGACAAAAACTCTTTCAGATGCACAAAATGCTAAATTAAAGTTTGACTTTTGTGACTCTGTGACTAATGTGCAGCTGTAAAATCTGAAACCAAACTGGCAATGTACAGAAATACATGCACATTTACAAAATATACCAAAAATCCTTATATGAACTGTAATCTAGGTCTCTAAATTGGATTTTTAAGGCATAAATCATCTGGTTTTCATGTCTGAACTGAATGTCACGAGTTGATTTACCATGTTTTCCATGGATACCATTCAAAGAGTATAATCTAGTATAACAACATAGTTATTATTGCCCCCTTGTGGCCAAAGGTTTCTTGACCTCTCAATCAAATTGAGAGTTTCAGTCGAGTACGTTGGTTATCTTGCCAAAAACATGGGAGTGAAACCAAAGACTGACCACAGAAAGCAGCTGGCTCCTCAATGCACAAGCACGAAAATAAACCCTACTTTAATACGAGTTTGAGAGCTGTTCATTACTTAAAAGGAACCTAGCAAAAACCTAAAGAACTTGGTGTCCACTGGGATCCTCACATGTACATGGTAATATTTTGTGGGAAAATCTTTGGCAGAACAGGGCGTGATTAATAAAACGCTGTCTAGATTTTTGTCTAGCTGCTGTCCATCTATCATAATCCAACATTCCCAATGACATGTACCCATTTTGTGCTAATACAATACACATGCAGGCTAAGCTTTAGCTGTAGAAAGATGGCCTAGCTGTAGAAAGATGCTGTAGAAAGATGCTTCTAGACGATGCCCCTAGATTTCATCAACAGCATATCCTTTCGTGCCAACTTACTGAAACAGAAGCTGTCACATCGCTCAAAAAACAGCAGGTTTCACAAATAGCTCTAAAAAGAGGATTTGTTAACCACAATTGCAGCTCCACTGCTACAGCGGCCACGGATGCATGGTACGAGTAGCTATATTTACCACCCAGGGGTATAAATAGACGTAAACAGAGGAAGAACTGGCAAAGCTAGCTGTAAAAATACACTGGTGAAAAAATGTGGAAGAAAAATGGGTAAATGCAGCCCAAGCTTGTGGCTAAGCAAGACAGATTTTTTTTTTTTTTTTTTATTTAGGGGAACAGCTCTGGAACTGCAATAGATGGGTCCTGAGAATGCCATCATGCCGACTACGGGTGTGACTGAATGCCACTATCTGTATCTGTATCTTTATCCATTTTAATACAAAATATATGTTCAGTCTGAATAATGTATTCATATTCTGTTACCTCCCTAATGTCTAACAACATTCACATTTTGCAAATGTAAACAGGTTTGTAATTTTGTTGCTGAAATAATAAAAAAGCCTATGAACGTGGACTCATTGTTTTTTTTGCATTACATATGTTTACAGAAGCAATATTAATTTGTTTTAGCCAATATATATGACATGCCATAATAACTATAAGCAAAAAGTACCTCTTGAAAACTTAATACACAGCTAGTGGTAGCTCAGTGGTTGAAACTTTGGGCTCAATTTGTTATTCACTTTGGATAAACGCTTCAGCCAAATGAGTAAATGTAAAATAATTAATATAAGTAGCACTCTTTTTATTGTTTTTCCTGGTAAACTACACACTAAATGATAATATATTCAAAACTCTACAGCTATGGTCCTCATCAGCCCATTTTACGTCCATTTTTTTTATAAGCTGCACTGGTTAGTTGTCCCTTCCCATTGCTCTTATAACAAACTTCTAGGTGTCTTGAGAGTTAACTGACCAGAAAGGATCGCTCATCACGTCTCGTCCATCAAAAGAGTAGAGAGGGATCCCAGGAGGGAGAACGTGATTGGAGAAGATGCTTTCCCAGTTTTTAAACAGAACTTCACCCTGCAAAAAAAAAAAAAAAAAAATACACACTTTATTTAATTTTCTCCTGATGTGCAAAAGCAAATGTTTTCAGCTCAGACCAAAGAAAATATGAAGATTTTTGATAGCTTAAAATCTCCAAATAGAAACAGCTGCTAGTCAGTATTTATTGCTCTTTGAAAACCCATCCCCTCTTACTAAAACACATCTACATATCAGAGAAGATAAGTGGCTCACCCTGAGGTTAACGATGGGTAAGCTGGTGCGGTAGGGCGGCTGCACAATGTCGATCAGGTCTTGTAGGTGGTGAGAAAGGAAAGCCCTGTACTCGTCTCGGATGCCCATGGCCTGAGCCTGCAGTCTGCACTGCTTATTCACTGAGTGGATGGAGCCCAGGTCCCCAGTCAGTGGTGTGTTCAGGGCAACCAGCCTGAGCTGCGAGACATATTTACCCAAATGATGAGCCTTGTAACCAAATGTGACGTTCGTTTTGCATTTTGATTACATTTACATCTGGCCTTTTTCTTTTTTTTTGACACACATACTATGTAATATGTGCAAAATGTGATATTTAGCTTGAAATCTTATCAATTTAGTTGTTATGTTTTGGATTGCATTCATCATATGCTAAACAGCCATTTTACCAAATAATCACAAGTTATGTGTATAGTACAGTGTATAATAATATGTCAAGTACAGATGGCAAAGTGAATCTGGGGGAAAAAAGAAAACTGAAAATCTAGTAGTTGGAGTGATGAACATGGTCTTTACAGTTAAAAGCAACAAACTTCCATTCAAAGCTGTTTGAATGGGAAAATGGAAATGCAGCTCTATTTTACAAGTTATCTACAGAAAAAAATGTCGAAATGTTAAAAATGAAACACGAGTGACCACAATCCAAAGTTTTTCTATGTCCAAGGCATGACATCTGGCATGTTTGAACAGCTTTTATTATGAAGAATGTACAGAATGGTGGGCTATAGTGGGGCTGAACATTAAAAACAGTGATGGTTGGTCGTGATATTAGATGAGTGGACTAAAATCTAAAGTCTATCAGTAGCTTGCAGCCCTTTCATTCAATTCAAAAAAACACAGTCATCTCTAATTTTGTGCAATTTGTACTATGATGGGACAATCCATACTTAGCCTATTTACTTTCCAAGGCATTTTGGGGGAAAAAAGGATGAAAGAGTAAAAAAAAATCCACCTTATTCATGTTCACTACACCTGTAAATGTATTTCACATGTGCCTTTTTTTAATCACAGCTAGTAAAATCTAACACATTGTGTCTTTTTGCTATAAATGTTGCTTAATGGAGTGCAAACATTTACACTTGATTTTTGCACTATTTCCTACACTTGTTTATAGCAGGAATGATCAAATTCTAATGAAAAAAATACATAATACACAACGAAACACACAAACAGGTCTCTCCTGCGCTTAAACACAGCAACGTGCTATTTGTCATAATCTCTTCATCTTTTATATAGTTATGCTTTGGAGCATCCATCTTTCAAATGGACCTGCCATGGAGCTAACCACTAAAATAAACCTAGACTGGCTGGGATGTCCTACAACAGCACCGGATGGACAGCACCGTAATTTATAGTCTAAAACAGGATACTTGGCAACCACAGAAATACAAGCTAGAACTAAACCAATGATTTTTTGTTTTCCTTACAAGCTTCATACAAAACCATAACAAATAACAATATCATATAGTTTTATAGCTGAAAAGAAAATAGTCTGAGAAAGACAGCCATTCTTACCGCACTTCCTGTGTGAATTTTAGGAGTATTGCTGTGTCGAGGAGTCAGTATTAAAGGGTGAGCCTAAAGAGGATTAGAGAAGAATTTTTACAGCTCATGTGCAGTACACACACTTTAAATGATGTGTATAGACAGTATATTTTAGTCATTTAAAACAGTGTATCCTGTATCTCAAAGAAAAGGATCTGCCAGAGAATATTCTGATATTATGTCAAGGCCAAAATTACGAACAAGTCACACTGAAAAAAAAAAGTTGTGGTCATCCGAATTTGTTAAATTAAACCTTTAGCACAAAAACAAATTTAACAAGAATTTGGTTTAATCATTATCAGTCATAACATAAATCAAACGCTTGGGACAGCCTTCCACAAGCTTCTCACAATACTTTGCTGGAATTTTTTGCTCACTCCTCTTGACAGAACTGGTGTACCTCAGTCAGGTTTTTGGGCCTCCTTGCTCAGACATGCTTTTCCAGTTTACCACAAATTTTCTCTGGGGTTCAGCTCATGGCTTTGTGATGGCCACTCCAACACTTCCACTTTGTTGTCTTTAAGCCATTCTGTTACAGCTTTGGAGGTATGCTTATTGTCCTGCTGAAAGTCTGAGCTGCAACCAAGTTTTAAATTTAGTCTTAAGGTGTTGCTTCAGTACTTCTAGAAAATGATCCTTCCTCATGATGCCATCTATTTTCTGAAGTGCACTAGTTCTCTTTCCAGCAAAACACCCCTACAACATGATGCTGCCACCCCCATGCTTCACAGTAGGGATGGTGTTCTTTGGTTTAAAATCCTTACCCATTTTCGCCCATATACAGCACTGATCATTATAGCCAAACAATTTTTGTTTCATTTGACTACAGAACACTCTTCCAAAAGGCTGGTCAACACCTGCAAAGTTCAGTCTGACTTTTTATGCCAGTCTTAAAGTAGGGGCTTCTTTCTTGTATGACAAGACTCTCTTAATGGTGGATGTACATACTTGGGTACCTGATGCCTCTAACTCCCTCACCAGTTCCTTTGTTGTTGGCTTGGGGTTCAAGTGAACCTCTCAGACCAAATTCATTCATCCCTGGGAGTTCCTTTGTGCCTCTTTCTTGAATGATGCAGTGTCTATGTGGTCCCAAGATTTTTATATTTGCATACAATTGTTACTACAGATGCATGTGGTACCTTCAGTTGTTTGGAAATTGCTCCTAAGGAGAACCTGGACTTGTGGAGTTCCAAAAATGTTTTGCTGCAGTCTTTACTCACATCACACAAAAACAAATTTTTCAAGAAGAAAGTGCTGTTTTCAGTGAAAGACAGCATGCTGGAACTTACATCATCTTGTGAGAGGACAGCAGGGGAATTCACCTCAATCAACCCGCCGAACTGGGAAACGAAACAAAAGAAAACATAGTGCATATCCATGTACTGCAACTCTGAATTGACTCGTTTTTAAAATGATATACATTTTCATTTATGAACTGTTTCACAGTAACACACAATACCTAGTTTAATGCACTAACAGTGATACAGTGACTGGATGTTAGGAAATATTGTACCAAACCCATTCTTACACAAAACATTGCGACTGATATACAGAATATACGTATAATCGAATAAAGAAAATATTACCTGAATCTCTCTCCAACCCCCTTGGACCTTGAGGTAGAGTTTACTCGTATCTGTAACCATGGCCAATGTTCCCTCTTCAACCACATACGACTCATGCTTCATGGCATGAAGACTTGGGTATTTCTTTACCTGTAACAAAATTATGCATTCATTATATCCAGAGCGCACAGATGCAATATTTTGTATATTAGGTATGGCAACTGTATAGACCCAACATATAATAAGTTAATAAATATTACATTATGAGGTGTTTATTAGGCTACATATTGACTTATTGATACTGATAACTGATAATAATGTATAATTTAAAAAAGGTCAATGCAATGATTTTTTTTTAAATTAACTAATTCAATACATTAAAGAAAATATTGAAGTAATATTGAATATTCATATATAGCAGTATAATATAAAGCATTTGGCTTGTAAATTTTGGGCCTTTTGTGAGCCAGTTTATGCGACATATCTTCGTGATTATTTAAAAGCCAGTGGCCAATGCTGAAGGGACTACATTAGCAACAGCAGGTCAGTATGTTACAGGCTTTAAGGGGACAGTGACATAGGGCCATATTCAGAGTTAATGACTTAAGTTCATAAGATACAATAGTACTTAAGCAGGGAGAGTGCCTTGTATTCAGAATCGACTTATGTGGGTGCGTAAGTTGATTTTCTGGGCGGCTCATTCAGATACCTGCTTGTAGTTCACGCTTCTGAGGTTACCGGATTTTTCTTGAGTAGACGCAACAGAGACTGTTTGGCAATAGGGTCTAGACAACCTTCTTTAAAAACACACACTTGACATTAAGCCCCGAAAAAGGTAACGGGATAGAAAATGCAGACTGTCAACATCATGAAAGAAAAAAAAATGACTTAAGTCCAAGGACAGAATCGCGTGTAACTGAGGCACTCCTCTATTTTTGCCAAACTCCATCCCTCGTGTACAACTCCTCTGCAACAGTCTGAGTAGTGTGTAAGTCTGTAGTTATGCCTGGGGTCTGAATTCAAATTTGTGCAATTTCTCTATTAACTTCTCACTATGAGCATGTAACTCATCTCTGAGTACAGACCTTAGTGTTGAGGGTTAATGGTGTGTGATGATGAGTGTCACTCACTGTGCCAGAGCCACCAGCAGCTGGTCCTGGTGGACCAGGAGGACCTTGAGGCCCAGGTGGGCCAGGAATAGCAGCAGCTGAAATCACAAGAACACTTTAGTATCAGTCTGTTTATTATTAATATCCAGAAATTTCTGATGCTTCTACTAGGAGGCCACCTGGTGCCGCATAACCAGCATGCATCATCATCATCATCATCATCATCAGAAAGGGAAGTTTAACCTCCTGAAAGTCTAAGCTTATTATTTGGTTATTCATAGTTTTTAATGACTATTAATTATTTAGTATGTAGTTACAAAGTGAGGAATCTGAGTGTGGCCTGGCAACAGGTTCTGGGAGTTAAATAGGTTAACAGTATCATCAGGACTGTTGTTAATCATGTTGGCTGATAGGAGCATTGATTTGGTGATTCATCCAAAACAATTATTACCAGTGAGTCTAGTACAAAACATAATGCTTTCCAGTTCAGATGGTGTACAGATGGACAGATAAAATTTCTATTGAGATATCTGTTTCAATACTGAGCCTAGCAAACATCAAAGAGAATTTAAGTATGTATTAAGCTCTAACTTCTTACCAGAGCTATAGCCAGGAGGTCCAGGAGGTCCAGGAGGTCCGGGAGGGCCTCGGAGTCCAGTGGCACCAGGTCTCCCAATACCAGGAGAACCGGGTGGCCCCTGAAGTCCTGGACGACCAGGAGGCCCAACGATTGATTCTCCTTTAGGTCCCTTAAGAGAGAACCAAGAACATTACAAATTTGCTACTAATTATTTACCGTGGCAGATCATTCATAATTTATGAATTAATTATCAGCCACCAGAACAACTTCTTTCATGCTGATATTACACCCAGGAGATTTCTCTGCTCTGCTAGCAGTACAAACAGGAGTAATTTATTTGCTGATTGTTACACCATTTGAATTCAAATTCATGAAGCAAAGGGACCCACTCAACAAAGTGCACTCTGCCATTATTTTCATAGTGGTTTGAATCTCATTTTTTTTATTTGTTTTGCATGGATTCTTTTTAATCTCTGAATAAAGGCTTGCCAACCCATCCATTTCTGATTACATGAGGCTTCGGAGCACTTAAAAAAAAAAAAAAAAAAAAATTTAAGGCAGCTTGTCATCAGGCCAATTATTTTTTACAAAGTCACATCAATCATAAATTTCCAGAGTCACAAAAAAAGATCAAACGAGCATACAGTTGAGAGAAACTGGGTGAGTTTGATGAGGAAAAATACAGATCTGAAATAAGATTGAAAGTGGGAGGCAGAGACAAAGGGGAAAAATGTAAGGCAGACAGGAGAACAAAACAGAAAAATGGAGATGGGAGAGATCAGAGAGATGTGAAAGGGAGATAGAGAGCAAGGCAAGAGGATAAAAGAACATGCAATCAATCTATCAGGAAAGGTCAGTGTTTTCAAAATGGAATTATCTATATGGTTACCTGATTTACAAGACAAATGTAATGTTGCACAAAAATGTTTGTGTGTGTGTTTCTGTCCCTCTGTCTATATATATATATACATATATATGTCCACACAATGATAGAATAGTGTCAAATGTCCTCACATTCACCTGATCCTCACAAATATACTGTTTTTTTTTTTCTAAAGCAGGTTTGTATGTGTATGTGTGTGTGTGTGTATGTGTGTGTGGCCCTATGTGAGGCCAAAAAAGGATTACATATCATCACAATGATAGGATAATTTCGAATGTCTTCACAGTCACCTGGTCCTCACAAAAATACTGGGTTTTTTTTTTGTTTGTTTTTTGTGTGTGTGTGTGTGTTTACTGACCGCCAACCCAGATGTTCCAGGCAGCCCTGGTGGCCCTGGCATCCCAGCCTCGCCTTTCTCTCCCTTCCCGCCCTGGAAGCCATAGTCACCTTTTTCTCCCTGTCACACACACACACATACACACACACACACACACACACACACACAAAGAATGTAAACATATTCACATAGAATATATTCACGTGTAAAATAACCACACATAAGTATTTTCTGAGTAAATGCAGACAAAACACAGGGTGTTATGCAGGACGTCTAACACATTTTCGTTCAGTCATGGTCTGGTGAATTCCAGCAAAGCAAGCCACTTCATTAGATGTCTCCAACTCACCATGGTGCCTGCACCCAGCATAGTAACTGTGATAGAGATAAAAAAGGCTCAGAAACGCAGCTGAAATAATCGCAATGTTACAAATAAATAAAAGAAAAGATACCTAATGTGGTGCACTCTAATGTATTTATATATATATATATATATATATATATATATATA